>JBBDGP010003868.1:355000-540000 GCA_037952835.1 Lithobates septentrionalis
CCGCTGTCCCTCACTGCCCGGCGCTGTACTGGTTCTGGCCAAGACCGCTTCATTTCACCCCCAGATGCTGCCTGGCTAACTGCCAAAACAACTGGTTGCTAGGCATGGCCCGCCTGGCGTCTAACAACCAGTGACGTCACGACGAGGAGGAGAGTGGAGCCCCAGCATTCAGTGCGAGCTGGAGGAGGATTCCTCCTCGCGCCTAAGCTCCGCCCCCGGCTCCACCCCCCAACTCCGGGTCTCCCCTGAAGGCTGTTCCTGCTCTGGAAGAAAGGTAGGAGAATGCTCCCTGCATTGTCCTGTGCACACAGAATGAATCCCGCACGGCACAGCCTGAGGCTGGTTTTCTCACTGTGTGGAAATTTTCTTTGATTGGAACTCGTGGCTGCTTGTCCTCATGGTGATTGGCTGCAGCACATGGCAATCATCCTCCTGTATTTGCCAACAGAACATTCTGTGCTGTGGGGCGGGGTCAGTTGCCAGTCTGTGCTGAAGACGAGGAGGAGGGCTTTCTGCAGGTCTGTGTATGTGTGATAGGAAAGTTGCTGCAGTTAACTTAAGCTGTTGCAGTGTCCTGGCAGATGACAGATAGATTTCTGGTGAAGCCTGTGCCCAGAATCTTAGCTCAGGTTGCAGACACAGAGCATCACTCGTTCTGTCTGTTTAATCTGTACAGGACTCTGCAGCAGGAGATAAGGAGAGTGTGTGCTGAGAACGGGGAAGTGTTCTGTGTGTGTCTCAATCTGAATTGCCCTGTTTATGTTTCCTCTCCTGAGCTCTCTGTCCACCCCCCGTCCAATCCTGCGATCTCCCTGTCCACCCCCCCCCCGTCCAATCCTGCGATCTCCCTGTCCACCCCCCCTCGTCCCATCCTGTGATCTCCCTGTCCACCCCCCCCGTCCAATCCTGCGATCTCCCTGTCCACCCCCCCTCGTCCCATCCTGTGATCTCCCTGTCCACCCCCCCGTCCAATCCTGCGATCTCCCTGTCCACCCCCCCGTCCAATCCTGCGATCTCCCTGTTCACCCCCCCCGTCCAATCCTGCGATCTCCCTGTCCCACCATGCGATCTCCCCGTCCCACCCTGCGATCTCCCCGTCCCACCCTGCCATCTCCCCGTCCCACCCTGCGATCTCCCCGTCCCACCCTGCGATCTCCCCGTCCCATCCTGCGGTCTCCCTGTCCAATCCTGCGATCTCCCCGTCCCATCCTGCGATCTCCCCGTCCCACCCTGCGATCTCCCCGTCCCATCCTGCGGTCTCCCTGTCCAATCCTGCGATCTCCCCGTCCCATCCTGCGATCTCCCCGTCCCACCCTGCGGTCTCCCCGTCCCACCCTGCGGTCTCCCCGTCCAATCCTGCGATCTCCCCGTCCCACCCTGCGATCTCCCCGTCCCACCCTGCGATCTCCCCGTCCCATCCTGCGGTCTCCCCGTCCAATCCTGCGATCTCCCCGTCCAATCCTGCGATCTCCCCGTCCCATCCTGCGATCTCCCCGTCCCATCCTGCGATCTCCCCGTCCAATCCTGCAATCTCCCCGTCCCATCCTGCGATCTCCCCGTCCCATCCTGCGATCTCCCTGTCCACCCCCCCATCCCATCCTGGGGTCTCTCTGGACATGTGGCCCCATCCAGTGCGCTGCGTGTCTTCAGAGGTCAGGATGTATGCAGAAAAATAAGAGAGTTTCTCAGTCCAACTGTATTCAACTACATTACATTCTTCTAATAAACTTTAAGCAAAATACTCTAAAAATAGTGTAAAAATAGACAGACTTTTGTTAAATTGAGATATATTATAGTGATGTAAACATGTCTCCAATATGATTGACCACACCTCTTAAACCACAACCAAATGGCCACGCCCTTTTTTGCTGGCCACGCCCACTTCTCGGCATGGTGCGCTGCGCTCTCCACACATCGGATCTTCTAAGTGTCCCTCATTGTCAAGTTCAAAAGTTGGGAGGTATGCTTTACCGTTTACTGTGCTTTATTGTTAACCATTTTTTTGTCTTCAGGTACGCCATTCACAACTTTGAGTGGTTATACCAGAATGATGCCTGCAGGTTTAGGTATCATCGTGGTATCATTCTTTTCAGCCAGCGGTCGGCTTTCATGTAAAAGCAATCCTAGCGGCTAATTAGCCTCTAGACTGCTTTTACAAGCCGTGGGAGGGAATGCCCCCCCCCCCCACCGTCTTCCGTGTTTTTCTCTGGCTCTCCTGTCTCAACAGGGAACCTGAAAATGCAGCCGGTGATTCAGCCAGCTGACCATAGAGCTGATCAGAGACCAGAGTGGCTCCAAACATCTCTATGGCCTAAGAAACCGGAAGCTACGAGCATTTTATGATTTAGATTTCGCTGGATGTAAATAGCGCCATTGGGAAATTGGGGAAGCATTTTATCACACCGATCTTGGTGTGGTCAGATGCTTTGAGGGCAGAGGAGAGATCTAGGGTCTAATAGACCCCAATTTTTTCAAAAAAGAGTACCTGTCACTACCTATTGCTATCATAGGGGATATTTACATTCCCCGAGATAACAATAAAAATGATTAAAAAAAAATAAAAATGAAAGGAACAGTTTAAAAATAAGATAAAAAAGCAAAAAAATAATAAAGAAAAAAAAAAAAAAAAAAAAAAGCACCCCTGTCGCCCCCTGCTCTCGCACTAAGGCGAACACAAGCGGCGGTCTGTCGTCAAACGTAAACAGCAATTGCACCATGCATGTGAGGTATCACCGCGAAGGTTAGATCGAGGGCAGTAATTTTTGCAGTAGACCTCCTCTGTAAATCTAAAGTGGTAACCTGTAAAGGCTTTTAAAGGCTTTTAAAAATGTATTTATTTTGTTGCCACTGCACGTTTGTGCGCAATTGTAAAGCATGTCATGTTTGGTATCCATGTACTCGGCCTAAGATCATCTTTTTTATTCCATCAAACATTTGGGCAATATAGTGTGTTTTAGTGCATTAAAATTTAAAAAAGTGTGTTTTTTCCCCAAAAAATGCGTTTGAAAAATCGCTGCGCAAATACTGTGTGAAAAAAAAAAATGAAACACCCACCATTTTAATCTGTAGGGCATTTGCTTTAAAAAAATATATAATGTTTGGGGGTTCAAAGTAATTTTCTTGCAAAAAAAAAAAACTTTTTCATGTAAACAATAAGTGTCAGAAAGGGCTTTGTCTTCAAGTGGTTAGAAGAGTGGGTGATGTGTGACATAAGCTTCTAAATGTTGTGCATAAAATGCCAGGACAGTTCAAAACCCCCCCAAATGACCCCATTTTGGAAAGTAGACACCCCAAGCTATTTGCTGAGAGGCATGTCGAGTCCATGGAATATTTTATATTGCGACACAAGTTGCGGGAAAGAGACAATTTTTTTTTTTTTTTGCACAAAATTGTCACTAAATGATATATTGCTCAAACATGCCATGGGAATATGTGAAATTATACCCCAAAATACATTCTGCTGCTTCTCCTGAGTACGGGGATACCACATGTGTGAGACTTTTTGGGAGCCTAGCCGCGTACGGAACCCCGAAAACCAAGCACCGCCTTCAGGCTTTCTAAGGGCGTGAATTTTTGATTTCTCTCTTGACTGCTTATCACAGTTTCGGAGACCATGGAATGCCCAGGTGGCACAAACCCCCCCCAAATGACCCCATTTTGGAAAGTAGACACCCCAAGCTATTTGATGAGAGGTATAGTGAGTATTTTGCAGACCTCACTTTTTGTCACAAAGTTTTGAAAATTGAAAAAAAAAAAAAAAAAAAGTTTTTTCTTGTCTTTCTTCATTTTCAAAAACAAATGAGAGCTGCAAAATACTCACCATGCCTCTCAGCAAATAGCTTGGGGTGTCTACTTTCCAAAATGGGGTCATTTGGGGGGGTTTTGTGCCACCTGGGCATTCCATGGCCTCCGAAACTGTGATAGGCAGTGAAGAGTGAAATCAAAAATTTTCACCCTTAGAAATCCTGAAGGCGGTGATTGGTTTTCGGGGTCCCGTACGTGGCTAGGCTCCCAAAATGTCCCACACATGTGGTATCCCCGTACTCAGGAGAAGCAGCTAAATGTATTTTGGGGTGCAATTCCACATATGCCCATGGCCTGTGTGAGCAATATATCATTTAGTGACAACTTTGTGCAAAAAAAAAAAAAAAAATGTGTCACTTTCCCGCAACTTGTGTCAAAATATAAAATATTCCATGGACTCAATATGCCTCTCTGGAAATAGCTTGGGGTGTCTACTTTCCAAAATGGGGTCATTTGGGGGGGGTTTGTGCCACCTGGGCATTCCATGGCCTCCGAAACTGTGATAGGCAGTAAAGAGTGAAATCATAAATTTACGCCCTTAGAAATCCTGAAGGCGGTGATTGGATTTCGGGGCCCCGTACGCGGCTAGGCTCCCAAAAAGTCCCACACATGTGGTATCCCCATATTTAGGAGAAGCAGCAGAATGTATTTTGGGGTGCAATTCCACATAGGCCCATGGCCTGTGTGAGCAATATATCATTTAGTGACAACTTTTTGTAAATATATTTTTTTTTTTTTTTTTTTTTGTCATTATTCAATCACTTGGGACAAAAAAAATAAATATTCAATGGGTTCAACATGCCTCTCAGCAATTTCCTTGGGGTGTCTACTTTCCACAATGGGGTCATTTGGGGGGGTTTTGTACTGCCCTGCCATTTTAGCACCTCAAGAAATGACATAGGCAGTCATAAACTAAAAGCTGTGTAAATTACAGAAAATGTACCCTAGTTTGTAGACGCTATAACTTTTGCGCAAACCAATAAATATACGCTTATTGACATTTTTTTTACCAAAAACATGTGGCCGAATACATTTTGGCCTAAATGTATGACTAAAATTGAGTTTATTGGATTTTTTTTATAACAAAAAGTAGAAAATATCATTTTTTTTCAAAATTTTCGGTCTTTTTCCATTTATAGCGCAAAAAATAAAAAACGCAGAGGTGATCAAATACCATCAAAAGAAAGCTCTATTTGTGGGAAGAAAAGGACGCAAATTTTGTTTGGGTACAGCATTGCATGACCGCGCAATTAGCAGTTAAAGCGACGCAGTGCCAAATTGGAAAAAGACCTCTGGTCCTTAGGCAGCATAATGGTCCGGGGCTCAAGTGGTTAAAGAGAAGCGTTTTCAGGGATCGTCTAAAGATGGATAGATTAGGGGACAGTCGGACAGATTGGGGTAGGGAGTTCCAAAGGATGGGAGAAGCTCTGGAGAAATCCTGGAGGCGAGCATGGGAGGAGGTGACAAGGGAGCTAGAGAGCAGGAGGTCTTGGGAGGACCGAAGAGAGCGGCTTGGTTGGTATTTTGGGACTAGATTAGTGATGTAGCTGGGGGCAGAGTTATGGATGGCTTTATAAATTATTGTTAGTACTTTGAATACATATATATATATATATATATATAGAGAGAGAGAGAGAGAGAGAGAGAGAGAGAGAGAGAGAGAGAGAGAGAGAGAGAGAGAGAGAGAGAGGGAGTATCTCACAAAAGTCAGTACACCCCTCACATTTTTGTAAATATTTTAGTCTATCTTTTCATCTGACAACACTGAAGAAATGACACTTTGCTACAATGTAAAGTAGTGAGTGTACAGCTTGTATAACAGTGTAAATTTGGTGTCCCCTCAAAATAACTCAACACACAGCCATTAATGTCTAAACCGCTGGCAACAAAAGTGAGTACACCCCTAAGTGAAAATGTCCAAATTGTGCCCAAAGTGTCAATATTTTGTGTGGCCACCATTATTTTCCAGCACTGCCTTAAACCTCTTGGGCATGGAGTTCACCAGAGCTTCACAGGTTGTCACTGGAGTCCTCTTCCACTCCTCCATGATGACATCACAGAGCTGGTGGATGTTAGAGACCTTGCGCTCCTCCACCTTCCATTTGAGGATGCCCCACAGATACTCAATAGGGTTTAGGTCTGGAGACATGCTTGGCCAGTCCATCACCTTTACCCTCAGCTTCTTTAGCAAGGCAGTGGTCGTCTTGGAGGTGTGTTTGAGGTCGTTATCATGTTGGAATACTGCCCTGCGGCCCAGTCTATGAAGGGAGGGGATCATGCTCTGCTTCAGTATGTCACAGTACATGTTGGCATTCATGGTTCACTCAATGATCTGTAGCTCCCCAGTGCTGATAGCACTCATGCAGCCCCAGACCATGACACTCCCACCACCATGCTTGACTGTAGGCAAGACACACCGCTAAACAAGCAAATGTAAGATGAAAGACCTAACATTAAAATGTGACAATTTGCTATGTTAGAAAAAATATATAGAAATGTTAATTGTACTTCAGTAAACGAAAAATGGACCTCTTGCTCCGAATTCCTCCTGAAAAATAGCGGTGTCCTTTCTTGGTAGGCATATGTGATTCATTTAGTTACGCATTGAAATTCGGACAAAATTTTTGTTTCTGAAATATTCAGGTGTATCGGAACTTCTGAATCGCAATAGTAACGGAGTTCAGCAAATCCAAAATTATTTATAACGAAGCAACTAATTCATTTGTATTCATTCATTTCATTCGGACCTTCTGTTAATGTCTGAAGCATCCGAAATTTTGTAACAACATAACGAATGAGTCCAAGGTGATTTGGATCCACTTTTTTTTTTATGTTGCGTCAACATTTTTCATTATTGTAAAAAATAAACTACCGTATATACTCGAGTATAAGTCGAATTTTTCAGCACATTTTTTTGTGCTGAAAGTGCCCCCCTCGACTTATACTGGAGTCAAGCACTTTTCTGCAGCAAAAAAAATCATTTTCCGAACCGACTTTGGGGCCCCGTATCTCAGGGCCACTTCATGCTAGGAACCCCAAATTTGGTGTGCAAACCCAGTTGGACTGGTACCACAATATATCCAAAGCTGGGGTTCCTAGCACCAAGTGGCCCCGAGATACGGGGCCCCAAACCCGGTTCGGAAAATGTCATTCTCTGCTGCAGAAAAGTGCTTGACATTTTCTGAACTGATTTTTGGGGCCCTGTATCTCGGGGCCACTTGGTGCTAGAAACACCAGCTTTGAAAATTTTATGGAGCTAGTTCCACTGGGTTTGCACACCAAATTTGGGGTTCTTAGTGCTAAGTGGCCCCGAGATACGGGGCCCCAAATTCGGTCAACTGTGTCCATCTGCAGCAATGTCATTTCGGGACACTTTGGGTTCAGAGACACCAAATTATGGCTGCAGCTAGGGGGCATCTAGGAACCCTTAACTACCGAGTTTGAAGTTCAGGGGACCTATGGCTGCAAATGGGCACAGTGAGGCTGCAAATGGGCATTGTTGATCCTCTTTTCCACTTACAGTAGCTGTGCATTTCTCACCCTCGTCTTATACTCGGGTCAATAAGTTTTTCCCATTTTTTTTGTGGAAAATTAGGGCCTCGACTTATACTCGGAACGACTTATACTCGAGTATATACGGTAAATATGAAATGGAAACATATTGCAATAAATATAGTAAGGTATAAATGTGAAATAATATGATTTCTACTTATTGTGTTTGAGTTGGATGGAGGACGGATCCATCAGATTCTCCAATTCATTACATAACGAATAAATCCAAAATGTATTTTGTTCCATTCCTTATGTTACGACTCAGAGATTCTGATGGACTCGCCCCCATCCAACCCAAACAGAGTGCATAAGTAATCTCCCGAAATAACCAATTAATAAAACGAATACAGCCAATCTTCTGAAATAACTTCCAAAATACAAATAGATTTGGAAAAACAATATAAAAAAGGGGATTTGGGACTTTAAATGAAGCAATTAGGCAGTGGAGATGAATGGTACCATATTAAATTGCATTATGAAGTGTTTATTGGTTATAATAAATAACAAGCAATAAAGAGAGTATTCATTTCATATACAGTAACAATTGTATTCATTTTATATATAAGAATTATACACACTTCCTTGTGTCACCCCCCCTTCTTTCACTGTCTACCTTTTTCTTTGCACTAATCACCACCACTTCTCATCCCAATTTGGCTACTCTACATTTTCACTTCCACTGTCACTTATGTGTAATATATAGATTTCCAATATTCATCTACTCTTTCATCACACACATTATTACTTCTTTTGAGTTCACTTAATCCACCACTTAGATTGATCACTGTTATTATCAAAACACTATTCCATATTTATATATATATACATTATATTTTGTTTCTAGATACTTTTTGCTCCCATCCCATCACAACATACTCCTGATTTTGAACACTTTCTGCTTCATCTTGCCTCTCTTCACCCTGCCCGTTGTTGCATCTATATTTATGCCGCCTCGGCTCCCGTGGAGGGGTTGTGTTTCTGGCCCGCCCTGCGCCCATCGCCGCGCACTGGACTTGTTGTCCGGGTTGGTGAGTGTGCTCGATCCAACTATTTGGATATACCAACATTCATTCATTTACATATTTATTATATTTTTTACTTTTATATATGGACATTATGGTTCATTATCTTTATATGTATTTTTTAGGAATTTTGGGGTACATCAGCTCCTGATGAGTGGGAGTGCCCACGAAACGCGTCGAGCTCTATTTTTGATGCCCCAGCTACATTTTATATGGAATTCTACCCAGTTATACCATAGTTTCTTCCAACTACTTTATTTAGTAATGATACATATACCATGCGTATGCACCGATCGGTACCAGGCATGTGTCTGCGAAGAATATTACATTTTCTTATTCTCAATATTAACCATGTGCTGCATACGCGCATAAATTTTCTACTATATTATGTGTATAATTCTTATATATAAAATGAATACAATTGTTACTGTATATGAAATGAATACTCTCTTTATTGCTTGTTATTTATTATAACCAATAAACACTTCATAATGCAATTTAATATGGTACCATTCATCTCCACTACCTAATTGCTTCATTTAAAGTCCCAAATCCCCTTTTTTGTATTACCAAATATCGGGATGGAGGCACTTAATTGCGCCTCATTTAAAGTCCCAAACTCCCTTCCTTTTTTCATAAAATATCGGGATGGAAGCAATTAGGTACATGGGATTGGCAGTGTTCCCCTACCCTCCCGGTGTGAGTTTTGCCCTTAATTACAGGGTTTCATCATATATAAGATATTGTCCCTTTTTATGGTTTATACATCATTTATATTGAATTTAGTCATGGACTTATTATTGTTTATAATTGTTTACTTATTTTTATGTTATTCTCTAATCTTCCTAGGCAGCACCTTGGTTACCGATCATTTGCCACACATGGCTTTCTCCTTATAGGGATCCCGGGCACGCCCTCCACCTGGCCAGTTTCTGTGCCTGTGTGTGGTGCATTGGACGTTTGGGCGTCGCTGGTCTTCCTCTCTGTGGGAGCTGCGATGCGCCAGTGGGTCCTCCCCTTCTCCCCATTCACTATGGTGACGGGAGATTCTGGGCGGACGCCCCTCTGCGCATGGGCGCCACGTATCCTACGTCTGGCGAGTGACGTCACATTCTGATGTCACCGCGCCGACGTACAGCGTGTCCATCCCGGTGTCATTATGGTAGGATTTCCTCCGCGCCGACTGCTGAGTGTGCACTCAGCTCAGGTGCGGCGGCTCCTCCTCTATGTCACCCACGTGGCGTTGGCGGCATATTTATATTCCCCACTTGGAGCTGGCTGTTCACTCGGCTGGTCTCTTTCTGGGATGACTGCACACCAGCCTTGTGGTTCACGTTTGGCTGGTGATGCTCCCACATGCCACAATGGGGTAGGTTGTTGCATTTGTGTATTTTCACCCTTTTTTTTTTTTTTTTCTTTTTCCTCTTCTCCCACTATTTGGTTGTTCCACCTGGGTTCTGGCGTCCCCCCTTTGGTGATTTCACTTCCTTGTGTCACCCCCCCTTCTTTCACTGTCTACCTTTTTCTTTGCACTAATCACCACCACTTCTCATCCCAATTTGGCTACTCTACATTTTCACTTCCACTGTCACTTATGTGTAATATATAGATTTCCAATATTCATCTACTCTTTCATCACACACATTATTACTTCTTTTGAGTTCACTTAATCCACCACTTAGATTGATCACTGTTATTATCAAAACACTATTCCATATTTATATATATATACATTATATTTTGTTTCTAGATACTTTTTTCTCCCATCCCATCACAACATACTCCTGATTTTGAACACTTTCTGCTTCATCTTGCCTCTCTTCACCCTGCCCGTTGTTGCATCTATATTTATGCCGCCTCGGCTCCCGTGGAGGGGTTGTGTTTCTGGCCCGCCCTGCGCCCATCGCTGCGCACTGGACTTGCTGTCCGGGTTGGTGAGTGTGCTCGATCCAACTATTTGGATATACCAACATTCATTCATTTACATATTTATTATATTTTTTACTTTTATATATGGACATTATGGTTCATTATCTTTATATGTATTTTTTAGGAATTTTGGGGTACATCAGCTCCTGATGAGTGGGAGTGCCCACGAAACGCGTCGAGCTCTATTTTTGATGCCCCAGCTACATTTTATATGGAATTCTACCCAGTTATACCATAGTTTCTTCCAACTACTTTATTTAGTAATGATACATATACCATGCGTATGCACCGATCGGTACCAGGCATGTGTCTGCCAAGAATATTACATTTTCTTATTCTCAATATTAACCATGTGCTGCATACGCGCATAAATTTTCTACTATATTATGTGTATAATTCTTATATATAAAATGAATACAATTGTTACTGTATATGAAATGAATACTCTCTTTATTGCTTGTTATTTATTATAACCAATAAACACTTCATAATGCAATTTAATATGGTACCATTCATCTCCACTACCTAATTGCTTCATTTAAAGTCCCAAATCCCCTTTTTTGTATTACCAAATATCGGGATGGAGGCACTTAATTGCGCCTCATTTAAAGTCCCAAACTCCCTTCCTTTTTTCAGATTTGGAAAAACGAATGAACTAAATGAATCCGAATATACAAAATTAATTCTGAAAATGAACCATTCTAACATAACAAATATGTCGAAACAAAACGATTTAACCACTTGACCTCCGGAAGATTTACCCCGCCTCATGACCAGGCCATTTTTTGCTATTCAGCGCTGCATTCCTTTTTTTCCCTCACAAATAGAGCTTTCTTTTGGTGGTATTTGATCACCTCTGCGGTTTTTATTTTTTGCGCTATAAACAAAAAAAGAGCGACAATTTTGAAAAAAAACCCAATATTTTGTACTTTCTGCTATAAAACATATCAATAAAAAAAATTAAAAAAATTGAATTTCTTCATAAATTTAGACTAATATTAGTCTATAATATAAAACATAGTCTAATATAAAATATATGAATAAAAAAAATTAAAAAATGTAATTTCTTCATAAATTTAGACTAATATTAGACATATATATATTAATAATAGACATATTTTTGGTAAAAAAAAAAAAAATTCTAATAAGCGTATATTGATTGGTTTGCACAAAAGTCATAGCTTCTACAAACTATGGTATATATACTAAATTTTTTATTTTATTTATTTGTTTATACTAGTAATGGCGGTGATCAGGGACTTATAGCGGGACTGTGATATTGCAGTGGACAATTGTACACTAACTGACACTTTTTGGGGGCCAGTGACACTAATACAGTGATCAGTGCTACAAATATGCACTGTCACTGTACTAATGAGACTGGCATCTGACCGTTGGTTCGGGTATTTGGTTGCCGTTGACACGCTGTGTATATCAGCCTGTGTGTACTTGGAGAGTGGGTAGGTATTTTGCATGCTCGGGTTTGTCTCCTCCCTCCCTAATCCCTTTGGTCCAGTCTTTATTACGGGTACTCCTGTTGGGTGTGTCATGGATGGGGTCCATGGAAATGAGCACCTGAGTCAGAACCATCTTGTGCATGCTCAGTGGCGGCGGCGTACCACCCGATGACATTGTGTAGCTGCGTGTGGGTGTTTAGTGGGCGGTGGAGGCATTTAGGGAGGGCAGTGAGGAAGGCGGCAGTCTGGTACCTTAGGCCATGGAGGTTTGAGCTTCAGATTGATATAGGTGAGAGGTACAACAGGGAGAGCATTGCATTTCTGGAATGGGTGTAGGCAGGTGCAGTCTATTTTCTCCACTGCAGGTGGTGCTCAACCATCGCAACATTGCAATTGGAGAGGAAGTCAAGAGGAACATGATTCCTCTATGGTTTCCTGGATCTCTGGGGGTTCTTTCCAATTGGATGCTGCTGCCCCATGTGACTCTGTTAGCCATCTTGGATAAGGCAGAGCTTATTTAAGGCCCTGACTCCCAGGCTTGGTGCAAATTTCGCGCGTGGGTAGTATAGGGACAGGTCTGACAGGGACAGTAATAGCAGTAGGGAGAGGTTTCTGATGAGTAGAAAAATTTATAGAGTAGAAAAAGATCAGGGACACGCTATTCTTCCTGGAAGCCTACCCTGTGTGGACACAAACCAGCCAGGCTGCATTCTATCCTTTGAGATAGATGCGGAGCATCCAAGACCTTCTGAGAGTGCACCTGGTCGGTTTGTCTCCCTGTAGTTGTATTTTCTTGGACTTTACTACAATACAGTTCTGTCATTGCATCTGGTCTCCAAGTGTTTACTGCCACCGGACCACGCTGCACCTCCCCACCTGACTCTGCATAAGGCACCCTTATTGGTTCTCCTTTCTTTTTGTATCCAGTTAGCTGCAGATACCTCTCGCAGTGGTTGATGATGGTGGGCTTGTTACCAATAGGCTGGGTACAGGTAAGCAAACTCTAGAATATATATAATGATTTTTATGTTGCAACTTAGTGGGCTTTAATGTCTTCTACAGGTTTTTATGTCGTATACCCTAATGCCGTGTACACACGACTGGACTTTTTCGGCATCAAAGGTCCGACGGTCTTTCCGACGGACTTTTGGTGAAGTTACGGCGGAGTTCCGTCAAATCGGACTTGTCTACACACGATCACAACAAAGTCCGACGGATTCGACCGCGATGATGTATGACCGGACTAGAATAAGGAAGTTCATAGCCAGTAGCCAATAGCTGCCCTTACGTCGTTGTTTGTCGGACTAGCATACCGACGAAAGGACTTTTCGACTCAAATCTGTCGGAAAGATTTGAAACATGTTCTATTTCTAAAGTCCGTCTGATATTTCGACAGCAAAGGTCCGATGAAGTCCACACACGATCGAATTGTCCGGCGGATTCGTTCCGTCGGACCATTGCTGTTGAGAAGTCCGGTCGTGTGTACACGGCATTACAGGTATATTAAAGAGGTAGAAGCCTTGTATCAGTGCCCTCTTACTTGGGTAAGCAATGTTGGATTGTGAGGAAAGATTAAGGTGTGTTTCTAGGCCCCTTTTCATGTACAGTGTACAGTATACTGTATATCAGGGGTAGGCAACCTCGGCCCTCCAGCTGTTTTGAAACTACAAGTCCCATGAGACATTGCAAGACAGCGTGAGGACGTCATAGGACGAAACGTGTGTAGAGTGGGGCAGGGATGCTGACGACAACCCGTGTTGTGGTCGGAGCCCGCGGTGTGTGACGCGACCGGGGTGGAACGACTTTTGGAGATGAGCGTGTACTCCCTAGTGCCGGGTAGGCACTTGGAACATGTGAGTGCAATATTCTTTGTTTTAATAAAGCCTGCTGAAACTTTTTTACACTATGGGAAGCCTCCCCTCTTCTTTCTTCTTACTTGCTCCAAATGGAATGATGTGATGAGACTTTAACTACTTCAGCCCCGGAAGATTTTCCTCCTTAATGACCGTGCCATTTTTTGCGATACGGCACTGCGTCACTTTAACTGACAATTGCGTGACGTCCTTTTTTTCCCACAAATAAAGCTTTCTTTTGGTGGTATTTGATCACCCCTGCGTTTTTTTGAGTTTTTTTGCACTATAGACAAAAAAAGAGCAACAATTTTGAAAAAAAACCAACAATATTCTTTACTTTTTGCTATAATAAATACCCCCCAAAAAAAACAAAAACAAATTTCTTCATCTGTTTAGGCCAATATGTATTCTTCTACATATTTTTGGTATAAAAAAATCGCAATAAGCGTATATTGATTGGTTTGCGCAAAAGTTATAGCGTCTACAAAATAGGGGATAGATTTATGGCATTTTTATTTATTTATTTATTTTTTTACTAGTAATGGCGGCGATCTGCGATTTTTAGCGGGACTGCGACATTGCGGCGCACAGATCAGGCACTTTTGACCCCTTTTTGGGACCATTCATATTTATACAGCGATCAGTGCTATAAAAATGCACTGATTACTGTGTAAATGTCACTGGTAGGGAAGTGGTTAACACTAGGGGGCGATAAAGGGGTTAAATGTATTTCCCTAGGGAGTGTTTCTAACTGTAGGGGGATGGGACTGACTGGAGGCGGAGACATATCGCTGTTTGTAATTACTATGAACAGGAGATCTGTCTCTCCTCTCGTGTCAGAATGGGGATTTGTGTGTTTGCACACACAAATCCCCGCTCTGGCTCTCGTGCCCGCAGTCTTTGCGCCCGCCGGCCATGTACATCAGGTCCCCCTGCCTGCTATGGCTCTCAGAGGAGCCAACGTACGGGTACGGCGATTCGCGGGAACGAGACACTTTGCTGACGTATATGTATGTGAGCTGGTCTGCAAGTGGTTAATCAATGAATAGACTGAAGGAGCGCTAGTAGAGATCAAGCTTTTTTGCTGGTTTATAATCTTACCAGCCGATCCATTTGGTGAGTTTTACCTAGTGAGATTGGTGAAGGACTCACGCTGTGGTTGAAGCACTTAGTGATTTCTGTGGAGATTTTTGGGGGAAATCCATCTGAATAAGGAATTCTAATAAGGAACTCTTCTTTTCAACACTTTCTTACACTTTGGAACACCAAATGAACATTTGCTAAATAGTTTTTTAGGTTTTTTATGTTTTTTTTTCTGAGATAGTTTTGAAGGAGATGGACTATTGTGGAAACACTTGAGCATTTTTGCACTAGATATTTGTATTTTTGCACATATTTTGTTTGCACTATTATATTTTTTGCACTTTATTCTTTGCACTTTATTTGCATTTTTGCACAGTAAGGAAATTAATTACGAGCATTCTATTGATTTTGCATTGTTTGGTTTCACTTTATTTATAACACAGTATTGAATACGTTTGTAGGGTGTGAGGACTTGCGCTAATCTCCCTGGTATTTAATTACCCCTGGGTTTTTTATTTTTCGCTAAATAAACAAAAAAAGACAGAAATATTGAAAAAAAATTCATGTTTTTCTTCATTTCTGTTAAACAATTTAGCAAATAAATAATAGTTTTTCATAAATTTAGACTAAACTTTACTCTGCTACATTTCTTTGGTGAAAATAACCCAAATCAGTGTATAATATTTAGTCTGTAGGAAAGTTATAGAGCCCACAAACTATGGAATATATAGCTGAAAATGTGTCAATCCTGATGTACTGATGGGCGATCTCATTTCTTGAGACCCGAAAAAGCCAGGAGAGTACAAATATCCCCAAATGACCCCTTTTTTGGAAAGTAGGCAGTCCAAGGTATTTAGTAAGAGGCAAAACCCTAGGGTCACCAAATCTCAGAACTAACATTTTTCACTGGGCCCACA
Source organism: Lithobates septentrionalis (assembly GCA_037952835.1). Classification (NCBI taxonomy): domain Eukaryota; kingdom Metazoa; phylum Chordata; class Amphibia; order Anura; family Ranidae; genus Lithobates; species Lithobates septentrionalis. The sequence goes on from JBBDGP010003868.1 coordinate 370,618, forward strand.
GCTTCATATTGGCGGTCATCCTGGGGACCACAAGACTATCAAAATACATACATAAAAAATATATTGGACTTTAACCACCTCAATACAGGGCACTTACACCCCCCTTCCTGCCCAGGCCATTTTTTCAGCTTTCAACGCTGTCACACTTTGAATGACAATTGCGCGGTCATGCTACACTGTAACCATGTGAAATTGTTATCATTTTATTCACACAAATAGAGCTTTCTTTTGGTGGTATTTAATCATTCCTGGGTTTTTTATTTTTTCCTAAAAAAAAAAAAAAGGCCAAAAACTTTGAAAAAAAAGTTTTTCTTAGTTTCTGTCAGTAAATTTTGTAAATAAGTAATTTTTCTTCTTCACTGATGGGCGCTGATGAGGCAGCACTGATGGGCACTGATGAGGTGGCACTTATGGACACTTAGCGGGCGGCACTTATGGGCACTGATTAGGTGGCACTGATGAGGAGGCACAAATATGCCGCACTAATGGGCACTGATAGGTGGCACTGACATGTGGCACTGATGAGCACTGATAGGCGGCACTGATGGGTGGCACTGGTGGGCACTGGGCACAGATAGGCAGCACTGGTGGGCACAGATAGGCGGCACGGATGGGCTGCAGTGATAGGCACTGATGGGTGGCATTCATGGGCAGCATTGATGAGCACCAGTGATGGGCATTGATGGGCAGCACTGATAGCCAGCACTGACTGGCATCACTGATGGCCTCTGATTGCTGGCAATTGTGGGCACTGATTGCTGGCACTTGTGGGCACAGATTGGTGCCAATTGCGGGCACTTGTGGGCACTGATTGCTGGCACTTGTGGGCACAGATTGGTGCCAATTGTGGGCACTGGTTGGCACTGATTTCTGGCAGTGGCATTGCTGGCACTTAATTGTAATCAGGGCACTGATGATCAGTGCCCTGATTACATCCCTAGTGGTCCTCTGTGAGGAGATGGCGCTGATCGGCTCTCCTCTCCTCACACTCTGTCATTACTGGCACCTCCGTATTTACATTTGACCGGCTGTGATTAGACACAGCCCATCACATGGTTAAAGTGCTGCGGTCACGGCTCTTTACACGGATCGGGGGTCGCGCCGTGTCTTAGCAACACGGTGCGGCCACGATTACCACGCTGCTCGCCCCCAGGAGCATGTGAGAGCGGTCATTCTGGTGGGCCGTCATATGACGTCTACCCAGAACGAGAGCCGCGCCGCCCATCCGTCATTTGACGGAAGATGTTAAAGTAAAACTACAGCAAAACTTGTTTTTTTATTTTGGATAGAGTAAGGTTTTTTTCTCCATCTCTGCTCCATTGCAAAGATCTCCCTTCACTTCCTGTCCCATAGCCAAATAGAAAGTGAGGGAAAATCCATGCAAATTAAGGGAATTCCTTGGGGACCCCAGTTCACCAGAACTAATGTCCCCATTGGAATATTTTCCTTCTATTACTTTTCCCAAAATTTGGGATTTTCTTTTACTTTCACTTCCAATGTTAATGGTAAACAAGAAAAAATAGAGATGGTGAATCTCCTTACTGAAGACACAGACAGCAATAAGAACAAGACAGGCGTTCTAATCCCCCTGCCCTCTATCCAAGCTAAAAAAAAAGTGTTGCCTTTAGTTATACTTTAAGTACAGTATGCACCCCTGGGAGTATTCAGTACCAATAGCACAAAAATATCAGTTAAAAAGTTACATTTTGATTATACAAAATACAGTGTATTAAAAAAACACATCCACAGCCCTCTAACAGAATAGTATCTTTCTATTTACAATAATAGATAAAACAAATGTAACACCATAGGAAGCTTAAAATTCCTTATTCAGTTCAGTCAACGCATTTCACAGTATTTCCGCTTCTTCAGGACTGAAATATAAGCACAGGGCTGGCGCCACCATAATTCTACTTAGACTTGAGGGGGTGCAATAAAATCCGAATCCTCAGCCACTCGCTGGGGACTCCGACTTTTAAAATATCTGTCTCAAATCTCCCATCTGGGTTCTTAACAAAGTCCCGATGTCCCTGCAAATCCCAGCCGCATCCCGCACTCCTGCTGCCTGTCACATTCGGGTACAGGCAGAGGAAGAAGAGATGCTGACTGCTTCGGACACCAAGCTGCAGAGAGCGCATGTGGTGTGAGAGCCTCTTCTGTCTCTGCATTGTCAGGCTGCCAAGGTGGAGGAGAGCACAACTCCTCTGCTGTTACTCCTTCCCTCTTCTGGACCCAGCCTCCCTCCCGGTTTTCTGTAGTTTCTACCTTGTCCTGTGGGTGGAGAGCCTGGTCAGGCTGCTGGAGAATATTGCTCTGACTGAGAGCTTTTGCAGCCATGTGGAGGTGGGTCTGGAGAGTTCCTTGGTTTGAGGGGCCCAGCAGCAAGGTAAGAGCTGTGGCACGTTCCTTAGCTTACTAACAGTACTGTGTCTCACCTCTCCCATACCTGCAGAACATCTCTCCTCACATGTGATGTTCTGCAGGGCTGGGAGAAGGGAGACAGGCCACCAGGGTTTACTTCCTCTTTAAGAAACCTGAGATTTAGCACAAAATAAATTCACGAACTGTACACACTGCTCCCCCTTTCCCCTGCACATGTCCAACTGATACACACTGTCCCCATTTTCCTCTGCACACACGTTGTCCTCCCCTACACACTGCTTACCCTCTGCACACAGTGTCCCCTTTTTCTCTGCACACATGGTCCCCTCCCACACCTCTCCTCTCTGTACAATCCCCCCACCCCAGTCCCCAGTCCAGTCACACTGCCCCCCACCTCCCACCAGTACACATTTCCCTCTCTGTGTAAACACTGCCCCAAGCTCATTGCCCCCTTGCATACAATGGGGGTAAGAGTGATAAGAGGGAGCCATTGTGGGTTTTACTTCCTCTTTATTTCCCTGCAAAGGTAAAGCATAATGGGCTACTATCATAGTAGCCCATTATGTGTCACTTACCTGAAACCGAAGCCCGCAATGTCACCGTTGTCCCCACTAGCAGGGAGCATCCATCTGTGCCCCTCTTCCTTCCGGGGCAGCGAACTCCGGCTCTGTGACTGGCCGGAGTCGCAAGAGGTCACTCCCGCGTATGTGCGTGGGAGCAGCCAGTCACGGCATGACCCCTATTAGAAACAGCATGATCTGCCCTTTCTAAAGTGTACAAGCGCCGATAACATCGGCGCTCGGCTTTTTCATAAATATCTCCTAAACCGTAGAGGTTTAGGAGATATTTCGAGCACCAACAGGTAAGCCTTAATATAGGCTTACCTGTAGGTAAAAGTGGTTGTACAGGGTGTACAACCACTTTAATTGTTTCTAATCAGAATCTACATTGTATTAAAGTGGTTGTAAACCTCTGATTGACACTTTTATCTATAGGTAAGCCTAGAATAAGGCTTACCTATAGGTAGTGGAAATATCTCCTAAACGTGCTCCGTTTAAGAGATATTCACCTTCTAGTGCGCCAATGATGTCCATTATTGGGCCCTTTGGGTCTTGTATGTCTATTAAGGGGAACCCCGCACCAAAATGTAAAAAAAATTGCGTGGGGGTCCCCCCAAAATCCACACAAGGCCCTCCAGGTCTGGTAAGGATTTTAAGGGGAACCCCGTGACAAAATTAAAAAAATGGCATGGGGTCCCCCCCAAAATCCATATCATACCCTTATCTGCAACCTGGCAGGCTGAACCGTGCCATGCTACATGACCTCAACATGGGGAGGGTGTTTTGGGGTACCCCCCAAAACACCTTGTCCCCATGTTGATGGGGACAAGGGCCTCTTCCCCACAACCCTTGCCCGGTGGTTGTGGGGGTTTGTGGGTGGGGGGCTTATCGAATCTGGAAGCCCCCTTTAACAAGGGGACCTCCAGATCCTGGCCCCCCCATGTGAATGCGTATCAGGTACATTGTACTCCTACACATTCACCAAAAAATGTGTCAAAATGGTAAAAATGACAGTAGATAGTTTGAGACAAGTCCTTTACTAAAAAAAAAAAAAAAAAGTGTCCCACGATGTAAATCCATCTTCGGAGAAAAACGGAGAAACTCAGCCTCCGTGGGAGGCGTCTCACGACTGCAGGCTTTTTGCAATGACAGCTGTTATATAGCTGAGGGTGGAGCCACCTGGTGACGTAAATGGGTGACCCCGCCCCCTTCTGATGTCTTGTGACGTCACGTAACATCAGAGGGGGCAGGGCCACCCGTTAAGGTCATTGGGTGGCCCCCCCTCAGCTATATAACAGCTGTCATTGCAAAAAGCCTGCAGTCGGCGGGAGCCTCCCATCGAGGGGGAGTATTTCCCTTTTTTTTTCTTGGGTCATCGGCGCTGTCATCGAAGATGGATGGACATCGCAGGACACTTTTTTTTTTTTTTAATAAAGGACTTGTCCCAAACTGTCTCCTCTCATTTTTACTATTTTGACACTTTTTTTGGTGAATGAGTAGGGGTACAATGTACCCGATACCCATTCACTAAGGGGAGACCGGGATCTGGGGGTCCCCTTTTTAAATGGTGCTTCCAGATTGCAATAAGCCCCCTGCCCACAGACCCCCACAACCACCGGATAGGGGTTGGGGGATGAGGCCCTTGTCCCCATCAACATGGGGACAAGGTGTTTTGGGGGGACCATTGCACTCCCCATGTTGAGGGCATGTGGTCTGGTACAGTTCAGGAGGGGGTGGGCGCTTTCTCATCCCCCCTCTTTTCCTGCAGCCTGCCAGGTTGCATGCTTGGATAAGGGTCTGGTATGGATTTTAGGAGGGGGCCTCATGCCATTTTATTGTTATTTTGGCACGGGGTTCCCCTTAAAATTCATACCAGACCTGGAGGGCCTGGTATGGATTTTGGGGGACCCCATGCCATTTTTTTTCATTTTGGCGTGGGGTTCCCCTTTAAATCCATACCAGACCTGAAGGGCCCTGGAATGCATTTTGGGGGGAACCCCCACGCTATTTAAAAAAAAACTGGCACGGGGTCCCCCTTAAAATCCATACCAGACCCAAAGGGCCTGGTAATGGACTGGGGGGGACCCATACCTTTTTTTTTTCAATGATTTTTATCTATATTGCTGGAATCCGGCAATACATTACAGCTGCGAGCAGTTTTAAAGCGGAGTTCCACACAAAAATGTAACTTCCGCTTTTCGGAGGGTTGTGCAGATACCTGTATAATACAGGTATTTGCACCCACTTCTGGGCATAGACCCCCCCCCCCCCGGGGGGTCTACGACACCTCCCGTCCCCCCGCTGTCTGCTGGGAGACACACGGGTCCCAGAGACAGCAGGGACCATTCGGATTGCGCAGCGCGACTCGCGCATGCGCAGTAGGGAACCAGGAAGTGAAGCCGCAAGATGGCAGCGGCAGCATCCGAGGACTGAGGGGCGGTTCGGCCTCGGGTGTTGACATCGTGGGCGCCCTGGACAGGTAAGTGTTCTTATTTTAAAAGTCAGCAGCTGCAGTATTTGTAGTTGCTGACTTTTTTAAAAAAAAATTCAGCGGACCTCCACTTTAAATTAAATTTTTTCCTTTACAAATATCATTTGGCTACTCTCATTCATATCATTTACTAAAGGCAAATCCACACTGCACTACAAGTGCACTGCAAGTACACTTGAAAGTGCACTTGTATGCGCAGTCACTGTAGATCGCAGTAGATCTGAGGGGAAGCTCTGAAATGAGGGGAAGCTCTGCTGATTTTATCATCCAATCATGTGCAAGCAAAAATGCTGTTTTTTATTTTCCTTGCATGTCCCCCTCAGATCTACAGCGACTGAACTTCCAAGTGCACTTGCATTGCACTTCCAAGTGCAAAGTGGATTTGCCTTTTCGTAAGTGCAAACTACAAGTGCAAAGTGTACTTGAAATTGCACTGAAAGTGCACTTGGAAGTGCAGTCGCTGTAAATCTGAGGGGTAGATCTGAAATGAGGGGAAGCTCTGCTGATTTTATAATCCAAGCATGTGCAAGCCTAAATGCTGTTTTTTATTTCCCTTGCATGTCCCCCTCAGATCTACAGTGACTGCACTTCCATGTGCACTTTCAGTGCAATTTCAAGTGCACTTCGCACTTGTAGTTTGCACTTGTAGTGCAAAGTGGATTTTCCTTAAGTAAATAACCCCCACAGTGTGGGGTGTGGACTCTGCCCCCTGAGCCATGATTGGTACCCTGCATTTGCCCAACCATGGCTCTCACAGCAGAGTCTGCTGTGATTGGCAAAAAGCATGCAGGTCAGGTGCATGCTTTGGCCAATCAGCAGCCGTCAATGCACTGCGATCTCACAGTGCAATGACGGTCTCACCGTTCATTATGGGAACGCCCCATAATGTTTGATATTCGGCAAACGGGCAAACACCCGATGTTCGAGTCGAACTTACGTTCGACTCGAACATCGGGCTCATTCCTAATTTAGTCTAGGGCAGCCTTTCTCAACTTTTTCAACACAAAGGAACCCTTAAAATAAGTTTCTGGTCTTCTGATACATTAGTGTGATGGTCAGTGGGAAGAATGCTCCTTACTCAAGGAACCCCTAGCAACCTCTGGAGGAACCCTAGGGTTCCATGAAACCTAGTTTAAAAACCTTGAAGTCGTCCATCAAATCTGCTCCAATTTTTACATAGCTAGAGTAGGGAATGTGGTTTGAATCATTCACCTCTCTATCACCCCCCCAAAAAATGCTGCCCTCATTTTAAATAAACAGGGGACAATTTACAAATTTTTAAGACAAATTTTCACACATATTGTTAAAGTTTTAGTCCTCTCACAACTGAAATTTAGTCTGGAGCAGCCTTTCTCAAAAGTTTCAACGCAGAGGAACCCTTGAAATAGGTTTCCGGTCTCAGGGAACCCCTGCTAAAAATGACTATATCTACATCTCATGATATACAGTATTAGTGTGATGGTCAGTGGGAAGAACGCTCCTTACACTTGCGGTCATTGGGAAGTGTTACCCCCTAACCGATAGCTACAAAGATCAATGGTGTCAGTGGGAACTTATCTGAGTGGCAGAAATTGCTCATTGTTCAAGGAACCCCTAGCAACCTCTGGAGGAAATCTAGGGTTCCATGGAGAAATCCTGGTCTAGGGGTTAAGGAGCTATGTGAAAAACTTTATTAGTCATTATTTGTGGCTTACGTGAGTTTTTTTTTTTTGCTGTACGACTGGCTTTGTACAACTTGACCAATCATAGTTCTTTGAAATGAGGATAATGAGGTCCCACTAATATCCTGGGAGCATTTAGACTTTTGCAGTGTTGGAGGGGCCCCACTTCAAGGTTACATTTTGCAGTAATCCAGAGTTCAGCTTAAGCCACGTGCACGTGCGTTGAACTAAGCACAAGCACTAAAATCGCATGCAGGCTTTAGCTTTTTTGCATCTGCAACTTTCTATCAAATAATGCTGGTGATCCGGCCATGAAGTTCTTTGTTGAGGCTGTGTTCATGCTCCTATTGGAGACTACAAATGGCTGTGCCATTAAACATTAAATGGGCACAGTCTACCATTGTCCCTTTTAGGAAGGCAGTCCAGAGCAATGATCTGCTGCCCACACTAGTGAGTGAGTGCATGTATTCAAGAAGTATCTATCACTGGGCTAAAAAAACAAAACAAAATGAAAGCAAAATAGTTAACAGTAATATCTGGAAAAGAGCCATTTTTATTGTAAACTGTGTTAACAGACTAAATGTCATCTAGTTAGGGTTTAGACCTTCTATAAAGTAGTATTTTACTCATATTAAGTATATATATATATAAAGGGACCTTTTCATGGATGGGAAGGATAAATATTATAAAATGGATATACTACCCAAAATTTTATATATATTTCAGACGATACCCATATACCCCGCAAGAAACGTACTGAACCAACTATGTAAGGTCATAGGTAGTTTTATCTGGGCAAATAAGAGTGCTATAATCAATAGGAAAACTTTATATAGATTAAAAAAAGATGGAGGGTTGGCTCTACCGGATATTTCATTATATCTTAGATCAATATTTGTTGCCAGGATTGTGGACTGGTTCCATAATATGGATTGCAAACAGTGGGTAAAACTGGAGGAAGAAGTCACGGATATCAAACTGCGAGCATTACCATGGATTAAGAGGGAATGCAGACCCCGAGATGGGGATATGCCCTCCTTGGTAGTATCAACTCTGAAAGTCTGGGATAATCTGATAAGGAGGGGGATAGGATCTACAATGAGAGGTCCGATGACACCCCTCTTTAGCAACCCGGAATTTCCACCTGCTTTTAAAGCCAAGACTTTCCTTAAATGGCGGAGACGGGATGATACGAGGATAGTGGAAATTTTGGACGAAAATAAACTTCCCCCATTAGACGCCCTTGGTGTGGAACATAGAAATAAATGGATACAGTACGGACAACTCCAACAATATATTTCTTCTTTGACGAAGGAGTCTGTACTTAATAGACCGTTTCTAGGGTTAGAAAAAATATTGGTACAGAAACACAGACCCATACATACTCTGTTTGCTGTGTAAAAATGCCTAATCTCAGAGAATACAGAGAAAGAGATATCTTACATAAAAAAATGGGAGGAAGAGCTGGGGTATACTCAGTGTCGTAGCGTGGGTTGTCAGCACCCGGGACAAGGCAAGTGGTTTGCGCCCCCCAACCTGCGGACATTTAGCGCTCCCCGAGTCCCTTCAAATACAATAGTACTGACCTACCTGATTCCTATACTGACCATTACACTGAGAACTACACTGTCCACTACACTACATTGTCCACTACACTACACTGACCACTATACTGTCCACTACACTACACTGTCCACTATACTGTCCACTATACTACACTACACTGACCACCATACTACACTACACTGACCACCATACTACACTACCCTACACTGTCCACTATACTACACTACACTGACCACCATACTACACTGACCACCATACTACACTACCCTACACTGTCCACTATACTACACTACACTGACCACCATACTACACTACACTGACCACCATACTACACTACACTGACCACCATACTACACTACCCTACACTGTCCACTATACTACACTACACTGACCACCATACTACACTGACCACCATACTACACTACCCTACACTGTCCACTATACTACACTACACTGACCACCATACTACACTACACTGACCACCATACTACACTACACTGACCACCATACTACACTACACTGACCACCATACTACACTGACCACCATACTACACTACCCTACACTGTCCACTATACTACACTACACTGACCACCATACTACACTACACTGACCACCATACTACACTACACTGACCACCATACTACACTACACTGACCACCATACTACACTACCCTACACTGTCCACTATACTACACTACACTGACCACCATACTACACTGACCACCATACTACACTACCCTACACTGTCCACTATACTACACTACACTGACCACCATACTACACTACACTGACCACCATACTACACTACACTGACCACCATACTACACTACACTGACCACCATACTACACTGACCACCATACTACACTACCCTACACTGTCCACTATACTACACTACACTGACCACCATACTACACTGACCACCATACTACACTACCCTACACTGGCCACTATACTACACTACACTGACCACCATACTACACTGACCACCATACTACACTACACTGACCACCATACTACACTACACTGACCACCATACTACACTGACCACTACACTACACTGACCACCATACTACACTACACTGACCACCATACTACACTGACCACCATACTACACTGACCACCATACTACACTGTCCACCATACTACACTGTCCACTATACTACACTGTCCACTATACTACACTGTCCACCATACTACACTACACTGACCACCATACTACACTGACCACCATACTACCCAACATACTACACTGTCCACTATACTACACTACACTGACCACCATACTACACTGTCCACTATACTACACTGTCCACTATACTACACTGTCCACCATACTACACTGTCCACCATACTACACTACACTGACCACTATACTACCCTACACTGACCACCATACTACACTGTCCACTGTACTACACTATACTGACCACCATACTACACTGACCACCATACTACACTACACTGACCACCATACTACACTACACTGACCACCATACTACACTGACCACCATACTACACTGTCCACTATACTACACTATACTGTCCACTATACTACACTGACCACCATACTACACTACACTGACCACCATACTACACTACACTGACCACCATACTACACTACACTGACCACTATACTACACTACACTGACCACCATACTGACCACTAGGGATGAGCTTCGTGTTCGAGTCGAACCCATGTTCGACTCGAACATCGGCTGTTCGGTCGTTCGCCGAATTGCGAACGATATGGGCCGTTCGCGCCAAATTCGTGTGGCGCGTCACGGCCCATAATTCACTGCGGCATCGCAGTGCATTGCTGGCTGATGATTGGCCAAGCATGCACTATGACCCGCATGCTTGGCCAATCACAGCGCCGTCAGTAGAGAGAGCTGTAATTGGCCAAAGCCAGGGTGGCTTTGGCCAATTATGGCTCAGGGAATTTAGTACACACCCCACACTATATAAGGCCGCCTGCACGGCGGCCCTGTGTAGTGTGTGTTCCGGTGTGCTTAGAGAGAGAGAGAGACAGTGTCATTTGATTTGAGTTAGATAGATTAGGCAGAACAGTCAGTCAGTTAGCTGCACTTACAGTGTATTGTGTATATATATGCATCCCAGGTGTTGCATATATATATATACACTGTATTCAGTTTAGCTAGATCCGTTCCTGTTATCTTCTATCTAGACTATTTACATTTAATGCAGTGCGTCCTGCTCACAGTGTTCAGCTAGATCCGTTCCTGCTATTTACATTTAGTGCAGTGCGTCCTGCTCACAGTGTTCAGCTAGATCCGTTCCTGCTATTTACATTCAGTGCAGTGCGTCCTGCTCACAGTGTTCAGCTAGATCCATTCCTGCTATTTACATTTAGTGCAGTGCGTCCTGCTCACAGTGTTCAGCTAGATCCGTTCCTGCTATTTACATTCAGTGCAGTGCGTCCTGCTCACAGTGTTCAGCTAGATCCGTTCCTGGTATTTACATTTAGTGCAGTGCGTCCTGCTCACAGTGTTCAGCTAGATCCGTTCCTGCTATTTACATTCAGTGCAGTGCGTCCTGCTCACAGTGTTCAGCTAGATCCGTTCCTGGTATTTACATTTAGTGCAGTGCGTCCTGCTCACAGTGTTCAGCTAGATCCGTTCCTGCTATTTACATTCAGTGCAGTGCGTCCTGCTCACAGTGTTCAGCTAGATCCGTTCCTGCTATTTACATTCAGTGCAGTGCGTCCTGCTCACAGTGTTCAGCTAGATCCGTTCCTGCTATATACATTTAGTGCAGTACGTCCTGCTCACAGTGTTCAGCTAGATCCGTTCCTGTTATCTTCCTACTGACAGGCAGGCTTGTCTGGTTACAGTATATAAAGCTACCTGAAGAAAATTACAGGTGTTCTATTTGATCCTATTAGTACCACGGTCAGGCAGCTAGACTATTTACATTTGGTACAGTGTGTCCTGCTCACAGTGTTCAGCTAGATCCGTTCCTGTTATCTTCCTACTGACAGGCAGGCTTGTCTGGTTACAGTATATAAAGCTACCTGAAGAAAATTACAGGTGTTCTATTTGATCCTATTAGTACCACGGTCAGGCAGCTAGACTATTTAGATTTAGTACAGTGTGTCCTGCTCACAGTGTTCAGCTAGATCCGTTCCTGTTATCTTCCTACTGACAGGCAGGCTTGTCTGGTTACAGTATATAAAGCTACCTGAAGAAAATTACAGGTGTTCTATTTGATCCTATTAGTACCACGGTCAGGCAGCTAGACTATTTAGATTTAGTACAGTGTGTCCTGCTCACAGTGTTCAGCTAGATCCGTTCCTGTTATCTTCCTACTGACAGGCAGGCTTGTCTGGTTACAGTATATATAGCTACCTTAAGAAAATTACAGGTGTTCTTTTTGATCCTATTAGTACCACGGTCAGGCAGCTAGACTATTTACATTTAGTACAGTGTGTCCTGCTCACAGTGTTCAGCTAGATCCGTTCCTGTTATCTTCCTACTGACAGGCAGGCTTGTCTGGTTACAGTATATATAGCTACCTTAAGAAAATTACAGGTGTTCTTTTTGATCCTATTAGTACCACGGTCAGGCAGCTAGACTATTTACATTTAGTACAGTGTGTCCTGCTCACAGTGTTCAGCTAGATCCGTTCCTGTTATCTTCCTACTGACAGGCAGGCTTGTCTGGTTACAGTATATATAGCTACCTTAAGAAAATTACAGGTGTTCTATTTGATCCTATTAGTACCACGGTCAGGCAGCTAGACTATTTACATTTAGTACAGTGTGTCCTGCTCACAGTGTTCAGCTAGATCCGTTCCTGTTATCTTCCTACTGACAGGCAGGCTTGTCTGGTTACAGTATATATAGCTACCTTAAGAAAATTACAGGTGTTCTTTTTGATCCTATTAGTACCACGGTCAGGCAGCTAGACTATTTACATTTAGTACAGTGCGTCCTGCTCACAGTGTTCAGCTAGATCCGTTCCTGTTATCTTCCTACTGACAGGCAGGCTTGTCTGGTTACAGTATATAAAGCTACCTTAAGAAAATTACAGGTGTTCTATTTGATCCTATTAGTACCACGGTCAGGCAGCTAGACTATTTACATTTAGTACAGTGTGTCCTGCTCACAGTGTTCAGCTAGATCCGTTCCTGTTATCTTCCTACTGACAGGCAGGCTTGTCTGGTTACAGTATATAAAGCTACCTTAAGAAAATTACAGGTGTTCTATTTGATCCTATTAGTACCACGGTCAGGCAGCTAGACTATTTACATTTAGTACAGTGTGTCCTGCTCACAGTGTTCAGCTAGATCCGTTCCTGTTATCTTCCTACTGACAGGCAGGCTTGTCTGGTTACAGTATATATAGCTACCTTAAGAAAATTACAGGTGTTCTTTTTGATCCTATTAGTACCACGGTCAGGCAGCTAGACTATTTACATTTAGTACAGTGCGTCCTGCTCACAGTGTTCAGCTAGATCCGTTCCTGTTATCTTCCTACTGACAGGCAGGCTTGTCTGGTTACAGTATATAAAGCTACCTTAAGAAAATTACAGGTGTTCTATTTGATCCTATTAGTACCACGGTCAGGCAGCTAGACTATTTACATTTAGTACAGTGTGTCCTGCTCACAGTGTTCAGCTAGATCCGTTCCTGTTATCTTCCTACTGACAGGCAGGCTTGTCTGGTTACAGTATATAAAGCTACCTGAAGAAAATTACAGGTGTTCTATCCCAGCTTAGTGCAGCTACAGGCCATTAGTATGTCTGGAAGGCCAAGAAGGAGAGGCAGACAGTCACAAGCCAATAAGAGAGGGCAAGCAGGCTCTGTGTCTAGTGCTGGTCGTGGAGACGGTGCATCCTCATCAGCACGTGGCCATGGGACACGCTTGGCCTTTTTTTCGGCAGCTGGCCGTGTTGAGCCGCAACATGCGGAAAACTTGGTCGAGTGGATGACCAAGCCGTCCTCATCCTCCTCATCCTCTCTCACCCATGCCCAGGGTGCTTTGTCTGGCAAAGCAGCGGCCTCTTCCCTCAGCTCAATGTCATCAGTGACTCCTTCCCTAGCTCCACCATGTCCTCATGAGGATTCCCTCGAACTGTTTGACCACAGTGTTGGGTACATGCTCCAGGAGGATGCCCAGCGTTTGGAAGGCTCTGATGATGATACTGAGCTCGATGAAGGCAGTAACATGAGCACGGACAGAGGGGGTGCCCAAGAAGGACAGCAATCTGGCAGTCATGCTCCCCCTGCTGCAGCATACTGCCAGGTTTGCTCCAGTGATGAGGAGGGAGGGGATGATGAGGTCACTGACTCAACGTGGGTGCCTGATAGGAGAGAGGAGGAGGAGGAGGAGGAGGAGGAGGCGGCACATCACCAACGAGGCAGGATGCCCTCCAGGGGCCAGCCTAAGGGCAGCACATTGACTGCATCACACCCCAAAGCTCCACATGTGCAGGGCGCTGCAGTCTCTGCGCGTTATTCAAAAAGTTCTTTGGTGTGGGCCTTTTTTGAGACGAGTGCATCAGATCGCACCGCTGCTATTTGCAACATATGTCTCAAGCGTATCTCGCGTGGCCAAAACATCTCCCGCTTGGGTACCACATGCTTGACCAGACATATGTTGACCTGCCATGCAGTTCGTTGGCAAGCGTATCTAAAAGACCCACACCAAAGAACAAAGAGGATCTCTCCTTGCTCCTCATCATCAGCTGAGATTTCCAACCCCACTAGACCTTCAGTCCTCTCTGAGACCTGCAGTGAGAGGAATGAAGGTGTAGAATTAGGTGTGTCACAGCCAAGTACTTGTGGGCAATCTGCTTTTGGTACACCGACGCCAGATTGTACCAGGCAAATTTCCCTGCCCCAGCTGCTGCACCGCCGAAAGAAGTTTGCTCCCAGCCATCCACATGCCCAGCGGTTGAATGCTAGCTTGGCAAAATTGCTAGCACTTCAACTGCTGCCTTTTCAGTTGGTAGACTCTGCCCCCTTCCGTGAGTTTGTGGAATGTGCGGTTCCTCAGTGGCAGGTACCCAAACGCCACTTTTTCTCACGGAAGGCGATTCCAGCTCTCTACCGGCATGTGGAAGGCAATGTCCATGCCTCGCTGGACAGGGCGGTCAGCGGTAAGGTGCATATTACCGCTGACTCATGGTCCAGCAGGCATGGACAGGGACGTTACTTAAGTTTCACGGCGCATTGGGTGACTCTGCTGGCAGCTGGGAAGGATGCAGGACAAGGTGCAGTAGTGTTGGAGGTTGTTCCGCCACCACGCCTCCAAAATGCTGATTGTGACACACCTCTCTCCTCCACCCCCTCCTCTTCTTCTTCCTCCATGGCCTCTTCCTCGGAACCAGCGGTGCTCCGTAGGCGTTCAAGGGGCTACGCAAGTACGCAGGCCAAAAGATGCCATGCGGTGCTTGAGCTGGTGTGCTTGGGGGACAGGAGCCACACTGGGGCAGAGGTTCTGTCAGCTCTGCAGGGGCAGGTTCAGAGGTGGTTGACGCCACGCCAACTTAAGGCAGGAATGGTGGTTTGCGACAATGGCACCAACCTCCTCTCTGCCCTCCGACAGGGACAACTGACCCATGTGCCCTGTTTGGCTCACGTCCTTAACTTGGTGGTGCAGCGGTTCTTGGGCAGGTACCCGGGCTTACAGGATGTCCTGAGGCAGGCCAGGAAAGTCTGTGTGCATTTCCGCCGGTCATATAATGCCAGTGCTCGGCTGACGGACCTCCAAAAGGAGTTTAACCTGCCCAAGAACCGCCTAATCTGTGACATGCCCACCAGGTGGAACTCGACATTGGCCATGCTGCAGCGGCTGCACACGCAGCAGAGGGCCATAAATGAGTACCTGTGCGACTATGGCACCAGGACAGGGTCAGGGGACCTTGGTTTTTTTTCCCCACGCCAGTGGGCCATGATCAGGGATGCATGCACTGTCCTGTCACCATTCGAGGAGGCCACGAGGATGGTGAGCACTGACAGTGCATGCATCAGTGACACTGTCCCCCTTGTCCACCTGTTGGAGCACACGCTGCGTGGAATAATGGACAGGGCACTTGAGGCAGAACAGAGGCAGGAAGAGGAGGACTTCCTTAGCTCTCAAGGCCCCCTTTATCCAGACAGTGTTCCTGCGTGCCCGCCGATCACACAGGAAGAGGACGAGGAGGAGGAGGAGGAGGAGGAGGAAGATTGTGTCAGTATGGAGGTGGAGCCTGGCACTCAGCATCAGCAGTCTTTAAGGGATCAGTCCCAAGGAACACATGGACTTGTACGTGGCTGGGAGGAGGTGGCTGCGGACGTTGTTGTCCTTAGTGACCCAGAGGACTCCGGACCGAATGCCTCAGCAAACCTACGCTGCATGGCCTCCCTGATCCTGCAAAGCCTGCGTAAGGATCCTCGTATTCGTGGTATCAAGGAGAAGGACCAATACTGGCTGGCAACCCTCCTTGATCCACGTTACAAGGGTAAGGTTGCGGACCTTATCTTGCCATCGCAGAGGGAGCAGAGGATGAAACATCTTCGGGAGGCCTTGCAGAAAGGTCTGTGCAACGCGTTCCCAGAGACTGGGAGGTTACAAACTCCTGTTTCTGGACAACGTGTTGCTGAGGCTTCGGTCAGTCAAAGAAGGAGCGGTGGAGAAGGTGGCCGTCTGACCGATGCGTTCAGACAATTTTTTGGTCCGCAGCCCCAAGGTATGATCGGTTCCAGCAACCATCGCCAGCGTCTGTTTTACATGGTGCAGGAATACCTAGGGGCAAGATCAGACTTGGACACCTTTCCCACCGAAAATCCTCTGGGTTACTGGGTCTTGAGGATGGATCACTGGCCAGAGCTTGCACAGTATGCAATTGAGCTACTGGCCTGTCCTGCATCCAGCGTTCTTTCGGAACGCACATTCAGTGCTGCTGGAGGCGTGGTAACCGATCACAGGGTGCGTCTGTCCACTGACTCGGTCGATCGGCTGACCTTCATAAAAATGAATCAGTCTTGGATCACCACCAGCTACCAAGCACCTGATGCTGATGTAACTGAATAATTTTTTTCAGATCCCTTCAAAGACTGCCTATGCTGATGCTGAGTGACTATCCCTGAGTAGTTATCCTCTTCCTCCTCAATCATCACGCTGATAGCTTGCAAGAACATTTTTGGTTCTGGGCGCCACCACCAGTGCCTAAGGCACAATTTTTCAGCCCCTGTATAACAGGGGCGTGTAATTACAATTTTTGATGTAATACTTTGCAGCACGGCTCGTTCCTGCATTCCAACTAGAGTGTCTGTGAGGGGTTGCAGTGTTGTGGCACCAGTGCCTAAGGCCCAATTTTTCTGCCCCTGTCTAACAGGGGCGTGTAATTACAATTTTTGATGCAATACTTTGCAGCAGGGCTCGTTCCTGCGTTCCAACTAGAGTGTCTGTGAGGGGTTGCAGTGTTGTGGCACCAGCACCAGTGCCTAAGGCCCAATTTTTCTGCCCCTGTCTAACAGGGGCGTGTAATTACAATTTTTGATGCAATACTTTGCAGCAGTGCTCGTTCCTGCGTTCCAACTAGAGTGTCTGTGAGGGGTTGCAGTGTTGTGGCACCAGCACCAGTGCCTAAGGCCCAATTTTTCTGCCCCTGTCTAACAGGGGCGTGTAATTACAATTTTTGATGCAATACTTTGCAGCAGTGCTCGTTCCTGCGTTCCAACTAGAGTGTCTGTGAGGGGTTGCAGTGTTGTGGCACCAGCACCAGTGCCTAAGGCCCAATTTTTCTGCCCCTGTCTAACAGGGGCGTGTAATTACAATTTTTGATGCAATACTTTGCAGCAGTGCTCGTTCCTGCGTTCCAACTAGAGTGTCTGTGAGGGGTTACAGTGTTGTGGCACCAGCACCAGTGCCTAAGGCCCAATTTTTCTGCCCCTGTCTAACAGGGGCGTGTAATTACAATTTTTGATGCAATACTTTGCAGCAGTGCTCGTTCCTGCGTTCCAACTAGAGTGTCTGTGAGGGGTTGCAGTGTTGTGGCACCAGCACCAGTGCCTAAGGCCCAATTTTTCTGCCCCTGTCTAACAGGGGCGTGTAATTACAATTTTTGATGCAATACTTTGCAGCAGTGCTCGTTCCTGCGTTCCAACTAGAGTGTCTGTGAGGGGTTGCAGTGTTGTGGCACCAGCACCAGTGCCTAAGGCCCAATTTTTCTGCCCCTGTCTAACAGGGGCGTGTAATTACAATTTTTGATGCAATACTTTGCAGCAGGGCTCGTTCCTGCGTTCCAACTAGAGTGTCTGTGAGGGGTTGCAGTGTTGTGGCACCAGCACCAGTGCCTAAGGCCTAATTTTTCAGCTCCTGTTCAACAGGGGCATGTAATTACAATTCTTGATCTAATATTTCACAGCAGGGCCCTGTGAGGGCTTACAGTGTTTTGGCCACAGCAACACCTAAGGCCCAAATTTCTGCTGAGTATATAGGGCAGGACCCTACTTTCAAACATCTAACTTACAAACGACTCCTACTTGCAAACGGAAGGAGACAACAGGAAGTGAGATGAAATCTACCCCTAGGAAGGGAAATTCTCTCATGTAAGAGTTAATATGGGAAAACAATTTCTCCTTTCCACTGATGCTTTCCAATCCTTGTTCCACAAAAAAACCCAAATTTTCAAAAAACATTTTTCATTGGGACAAAAAAGTGAGGTGAAATCTTCTGAAGAGGAGGAAAGACGCAAAACAAATGTCACAGGGGTGATAACCCTTCCCTATGTTTTCCAAAAAGCTTAGAAAAGATTTTTTGGCTGGAGCTAAACAAGTTAAAAATGTTCAAAATTACAAACAGATTCTACTTAACAACAAACCTACAGTCCCTGTCTTGTTTGCACCGCCTGTATACTGCTGTTCAGAGTATATAGGGACCTTTCCTTATTTTAATTTGGGTGCGGGGTTCCCCTTAATATCCATACAAGACCCAAAGGGCCTGGTAATGGACTGGGGGGTACCCATGCCGTTTGTCTCACTGATTTTCATCCATATTGCCAGGACCCGACATGACATTAAACCCGCAAGCAGTTTTAAATGAGATTTTTTCCTTTAAAAATGACATTTGGTGCAGGGACTGTTCTAAACATGGGAAACACGCGTCACTTTACAGGCATACTATAGACACCCCCCAGGTACGATATTTAAAGGAATATTTCACTTTTTTTTTTTTACTTTAAGCATCATTAAAATCACTGCTCCCGAAAAAACGGCCGTTTTTATAAGTTTTTTTTGCATTGATACATGTCCCCTGGGGTAGGACCCGGGTCCCCACACCCTTTTTAGGACAATACCATGCAAATTAGCCTTTAAAATGAGCACTTTTGATTTCGAACGTTCGAGTCCCATAGACGTCAATGGGGTTCTAACGTTCGTGCGAACTTGCGGTCCGTTCGCGGGTTCTGGTGCGAACCGAACCGGGGGGTGTTCGGCTCATCCCTACTGACCACCATACTACACTGTCCACTATATTACACTACACTGACCACTATACTACACTGACCTCCATACTAAACTACACTACACTAACCACTATACTATACTATACTATACTACACTAACCACTATACTGATCACTATACTACACTGACCACTATACTGACCCCCATACTAAACTACACTGACCACTATACTACACTGTCTGTTATACTACACTGTCCACCATACTACACTGTCCACCATACTACACTCCACCATACTACATTATACTGACCACCATACTACATTATACTGACCACCATACTACATTACACTGACCACCATACTACACTACACTGACCACCATACTACACTACACTGACCACCATACTACACTGACCACCATACTACACTGACCACCATACTACACTGACCACCATACTACACTGATCACTATACTACACTGACCACCATACTACACTGACCACCATACTACACTGTCCACTATACTACACTGACCACTACACTATACTGACCACCATATTACACTATCCACTATACTACACTGACCACTATACTACACTATACTGACCACCATACTACACTGTACACTAGCACTGACCACCATACTGTCCACTACACTACACTGACCTCCATACTAAACTACACTATACTGACCACTATACTACACTAACTACTATACTACACTATACTGACCACCATACTACACTACACTGTCCACTATACTACACTGTCCACTACACTATACTGACCACTATACTGTCCACTACACTAAACACCATACTAACCACTATACTACACTGACCTCCATACTAAACTACACTATACTGACCACTATGCTAACCACTATACTGACCACCATACTACACTGTCCACTATACTATACTGTCCACTACACTACACTATACTACACTACACTGCCCCCCATACTGACCACTACACTACACTGACCTCCATACTAAACTACACTATACTACACTACACTGACCACCATACTACACTACACTGACCACCATACTACACTACCCTACACTGTCCACTATACTACACTACACTGACCACCATACTACACTGACCACCATACTACACTACCCTACACTGTCCACTATACTACACTACACTGACCACCATACTACACTACACTGACCACCATACTACACTACACTGACCACCATACTACACTACACTGACCACCATACTACACTGACCACCATACTACACTACCCTACACTGTCCACTATACTACACTACACTGACCACCATACTACACTGACCACCATACTACACTACCCTACACTGGCCACTATACTACACTACACTGACCACCATACTACACTGACCACCATACTACACTACACTGACCACCATACTACACTACACTGACCACCATACTACACTGACCACTACACTACACTGACCACCATACTACACTACACTGACCACCATACTACACTACACTGACCACCATACTACACTGACCACCATACTACACTGACCACCATACTACACTGACCACCATACTACACTGTCCACCATACTACACTGTCCACTATACTACACTGTCCACTATACTACACTGTCCACCATACTACACTACACTGACCACCATACTACACTGACCACCATACTACCCAACATACTACACTGTCCACTATACTACACTACACTGTCCACTATACTACACTACACTGACCACCATACTACACTGTCCACTATACTACACTGTCCACTATACTACACTGTCCACCATACTACACTGTCCACCATACTACACTACACTGACCACTATACTACCCTACACTGACCACCATACTACACTGTCCACTGTACTACACTATACTGACCACCATACTACACTGTCCACTGTACTACACTATACTGACCACCATACTACACTGACCACCATACTACACTACACTGACCACCATACTACACTACACTGACCACCATACTACACTGACCACCATACTACACTGTCCACTATACTACACTATACTGTCCACTATACTACACTGACCACCATACTACACTACACTGACCACCATACTACACTACACTGACCACCATACTACACTACACTGACCACTATACTACACTACACTGACCACCATACTGACCACCATACTACACTGTCCACTATATTACACTACACTGACCACTATACTACACTGACCTCCATACTAAACTACACTACACTAACCACTATACTATACTATACTATACTACACTAACCACTATACTGATTACTATACTACACTGACCACTATACTGACCCCCATACTAAACTACACTGTCCACCATACTACACTGTCCACCATACTACACTCCACCATACTACATTATACTGACCACCATACTACATTATACTGACCACCATACTACATTACACTGACCACCATACTACACTACACTGACCACCATACTACACTACACTGACCACCATACTACACTACACTGACCACCATACTACACTGACCACCATACTACACTGACCACCATACTACACTGACCACCATACTACACTGATCACTATACTACACTGACCACCATACTACACTGACCACCATACTACACTGTCCACTATACTACACTGACCACTACACTATACTGACCACCATATTACACTATCCACTATACTACACTGACCACTATACTACACTATACTGACCACCATACTACACTGTACACTAGCACTGACCACCATACTGTCCACTACACTACACTGACCTCCATACTAAACTACACTATACTGACCACTATACTACACTAACTACTATACTACACTATACTGACCACCATACTACACTACACTGTCCACTATACTACACTGTCCACTACACTATACTGACCACTATACTGTCCACTACACTAAACACCATACTAACCACTATACTACACTGACCTCCATACTAAACTACACTATACTGACCACTATGCTAACCACTATACTGACCACCATACTACACTGTCCACTATACTATACTGTCCACTACACTACACTATACTACACTACACTGCCCCCCATACTGACCACTACACTACACTGACCTCCATACTAAACTACACTATACTACACTACACTGCCCCCCATACTGACCACTACACTACACTGACCTCCATACTAAACTACACTGTCCTGCCTACAGTCTCTCCGCCCCCCCCCCCCCCACCACCAGTAACAAGACTCTCACTCACCTTATTATCTTGGCCTGCATCGATCCGGAGGAGGAGGAGAAGGAGAAGACAGCGGTGACTCAAATTCTTCTCTCCCCTGCGCTCTGGCTGCAGCCATCTTCAGTGTCCGGCGCCCTGTGATTGGGCGTATGAGGGGTCATGTGCGGAGGCGGGACTTCAGGAGCGATCTAGGACAGGCCAGCCCAACACCTCACATGACCCCCATACGCCCAATCACAGGGCGCCGGCCAACGCCTCACATGACCCCCCATACGCCCAATCACAGGGCGCCGGCCAACGCCTCACATGACCCCCATACGCCCAATCACAGGGCGCCGGCCACTTAACATGGCGGCCGGGCCGGGGACACAGGATCGAGAAATTAGGAGGAGGCAGCCAGTGACACATACTGGCGCCCCCTTAAATGTCGCGCCCGGGGCCACGGCACCCCCTGCACCCCCCACGCTACGCCACTGGGTATACTATCCCCAGAGCTAATTGGGATAAGGCATTTGTGGCAGCACATAGATTATCTATTTCTACAGGACATAAAGAAAGAAATTATAAAATATTAGCCAGATGGTACAAGTGTCCGGTGGACATGAATAGAATTAGCTCAGATAATACAGATAGATGCTGGAGATGTGGTGTAGCAAAAGGCACAATGTCACATATATGGTACTTCTGCCCAGAAATTCATTTATTTTGGGAAATGGTATTTAAATTATATAGAGATGCAACAGGGGCAAATATACAAGCAGACATATCTGTGGCAATATTGTTAATGATCCCTGGATCAATGAAACATATAAAAAAAGGTATCCTGAAGTATTTTTTAACGGCGGCACGCACCGTTATTGCCAGAAAGTGGAAAAATAGAATAGCCCCCTCTATAGAAGAATGGGAATGTGAAATTGGTGTGATGCGCTCGTTAGAGGAGAGGATGATTGGGGAGGGACATATTTAATCAATATATGAAAGATGTGGGAGGGGTACAGAGCTTGACCGAAGAAACCGGGTGGGAGCTGAGATAGGACCTCAGAGGTAATATTGTGATTGATGGATGAAGGAATTGGGAGAATTTCCCTTGTCGAGTAACCCCCTTTTTTTTTTGTGTAAGGTTGTTTGGTACATGGTGGTATGATGAGGTTGATGGTAGATGTTGTTATATTCATTTAGTAAAGTATGTGGCTGGGGTTAATGAAGGCCCTTATTTCATATAAAGAGAACCTAATATGAATGTAGAGTACAATTGTACACACTACCAACAAATGTATGTATGTTTATATGTTTTTAAAAAAAATTTTGTTGTAAAAATGTTTGATAAATAAAGATTATAAAAAAAACAAAAAAAAAACAAAACAAAATGAAAGCAAAATAGTTAACAGTAATATCTGGAAAAGAGCCATTTTTTATTGTAAACTGTGTTAACAGACTAAATGTCATCTAGTTAGGGTTTAGACCTTCTATAAAGTAGTATTTTACTCATATTAATGTTCATGTTTTTGCAGTAATTGCAATATAACCCTTTTCACCTCCTGGTTCCTCAGACTATGGATAAGAGGATTCAGCATTGGGGTCACCATTGCATAGAAGACAGAGGCCAACTTACTTTGTTTCTCAAGGTGGCTAGAAGAGGGGTGTAAGTAAGTTATGAAAACAGTCACATAAAATATTGTAGCGCACATTAGATGGGATGAGCATGTACTAAATGCTTTCTGTTGACCCTTGCTGGATTTAATCTGTAGAATGGCCAATATAATAAGAGTATAGGAGACCAGGATGGTTGTCAATGTGCTTACTGTGCCAACACATACAAAGAACACAGTTAAAATGTCACAAGAACGAGTATCTGAACAAGACAATTTGAGGATTGGTGGGATGTCACAATAGAAATGATCCAGCAGGTTTGGACCACAATACTGCAGAGTGAACATACAACTGGTTGATGATGTTGACTGCACAATGCTAAATAAGAAAGCAGTGAGAATCATCCCCTGACATTTCTTCTTGGTCATTATCGTGACATAGTGGAGCGGATGACAGATTGCAACATATCGATCATATGCCATGCTCGTCAGGACAAAGACCTCTGTACTTGCCAGACCAGCAAAGAAGCATAGCTGAAGGGCACAACCAATGAAGGAGATCTGCTTCTTCTCAGACAGGAGGTCAGACAACATTTTGGGTGTAACCGCTGAAGAGTAGAAGAGGTCCACCATGGACAAGTAGTTCAAGAAGTAGTACATTGGAGTGTAAAGGCTGGGAGAGATATGAACAATTACCATCATCCCAACATTTCCAAGTATGGTCACCATGTAGACAAACAAAAAGAACACAAAGAGAAATGGAACAAGTTTTTCATTATCAGTTAAACCAGAGAACTCAAACATGGCTACTTGCGTCTTATTTTTTCCCATATCCATAGAGCTTTTGCCCTGTTATGGCTGAAATTAAAAAAAAATGTCTTTCTTTATTCTAAGAAAATAAAGGTAATTTACAGAATAATTTATTTAAAGGTAAAGTCTGCCCACTAAACTGTCCACCCTGGTATTACTTCCGCTATTATACTTGACAGATTCCCGCTGTCAATGGTTGTTAAGGACGCCAGTGGGTGCAGGCACCACTGGGTTCTTAACAGCCAGTGATCTCATCAGCCCTATTCAACTACATGGCCAATCCTCAGCCATGTAAGAAAATGGGGAGGGGATTGTTTTTAAAAAAACAGCACCCCCCCCCCCACACACACACACACCATTTATAACAGGCCCTTCAGGTCTTGTATGGATTTCATCTGAGAAGGGAGATTGCACAGCAGTATTATCACCCTGTGAATAGAGTAGTCTTATAGGGCGTACACACGGTCGGACTTTGTTCGGACATTCCGACAACAAAATCCTAGGATTTTTTCCGACGGATGTTGGCTCAAACTTGTCTTGCATACACACGGTCACACAAAGTTGTCGGAAAATCCGATCATTCTGAACGCGGTGACGTAAAACACGTACGTCGGGACTATAAACGGGGCAGTGGCCAATAGCTTTCATCTCTTTATTTATTCTGAGCATGCGTGGCACTTTGTCCATCGGATTTGTGTACACACGATCGGAATTTCCGACAACGGATTTTGTTGTCGGAAAATTTTATCTCCTGCTCTCCAACTTTGTGTGTCGGAAAATCCGATGGAAAATGTCCTTTGGAGCCCACACACGGTCGGAATTTCCGACAACACGCTCCGATCGGACATTTTCCATCGGAAAATCCGACCGTGTGTACGGGGCATTAGACAGGGGCGGACTGACCATTGAGCCACTCGGGCACTGCCCGAGGGCCCTGGGCCACTAGGGGGCCCCATCAGGGTTGCCAGCCTCAGTAAAACAAGGGACAGTATGTATAAATCTGTGTTTTTTTTACATCTGTCTGTGTATACTGTGTGTACATGTATATGTATACTGTGTGATTGTATACTGTGTGTGTGTATACTGTGTGGCCCCATAATCTCCTATTGCCCGGGGGCCCCATGAGTTATCAGTCCGCCCCTGTCTTAGACTGACATATAGTTTAAAGAATAACTCCACTTTTGCTGAAGAAAGAAACAACCCCCTCCGGATGATCAATGTACATTGATTTTAACAAACTTTGTTGCAGACTCCTACCCGTTTCTGCTCTGAAGAAAAAGCTGTATGTTTCACCATGTCCTTTGAAGAATGATTCAGAATTGGATTAAGATTTTCTGCATTAAGATAAAAAATGTCCCAGTATCGTCATTCAGATCTTTGGACCATACGTTGTTGAATTTGTGTGGGCAGCCTCTGTTGCAATAGTTGTCCTTATATCGGGGAAAAGTGGTGTTAAACAGTTGTTTCCAGAAAGCCACCATAGGTGGGACAGGCTTTTTCAGGCAACGATGGTGGATTTCTGGGCAGAAAATAAGGGAAGTCCCAGCAGAGTCTGTTCTGCTATTGTTGGGGCCAATTCTTCCACAAGGCTTAGCAGGCAAACTCCAGGAGAAGAGGGAATAATTACCCTCACCTTTTTTACCATAATAATCGCATCACCATAAAGCCCATATCACCCTCATCATAATTACCCTTTACAATCGTACATTTTATACTTAACAATCATACGTTTTATACTCATTTCCACAATGTTAGGTTTTTTATTATTTTTTTCATATAAACAATTGAAGTATTTTCATATTTATGTAATTGTAGAGTTAAAAAATGTATATAGATGGAACTCGTTCTGTCATATCATGGTCGGATCTAGGGGGGGTGCTGGGATGGGCTGTGCCCACCCCCAGATTGTAGTAACCCCAAAGCCCCTATGCACTCCCCTGCTGTCCCCTGTCCTCTGCCCTACTGATCCCCTGTATACTGCCCTACCGATTCCTGTACACTCTCCTGTGGACCTCGAATCCTTTGCCCTGTTGACCCCTTGTACACTGCCCTGCTGACCCCTGTACACTGCCCTGCTAAGACCCAGCCCTCTGCCCTGCTAACCACTGCACACTGCCCTGCTGACACCCCATCCTCTATCCTGCTAACCCCTGTACACTGCCCTGCTGACACCCGTCCTCTGTCTGGCTGACCCTTGTAGACTGCCCTACAAATGGCTGACTCTATCCTCTGCCCTGCTGACCCCCTGTACACTGCCCTACAAATAACTGACTCTATCCCCTGCCCTGCTGACCCTTGTAGACTGCCCTACAAATGTCTGACTCTATCTCCTGCCGACCCTTGTACATTGCCCTACAAACGGCTCTTCTTTTCAACACTTTCTTACACTTTGGAACACCAAATGAACATTTGCTAAATAGTTTTTTAGGTTTTTTACGTTTTTTTTTTCTGAGATAGTTTTGAAGGCGATGGACTATTGTGGAAACACTTGAGCATTTTTGCACTAGATATTTGTATTTTTGCACATAATTTGTTTGTACTATTATATTTTTTGCACTTTATTCTTTGCACTTTATTTGCATTTTTGCACAGTAAGGAAATTAATTACGAGCATTTTATTGATTTTGCATTGTTTGGTTTCACTTTATTTATAACACAGTATTGAATACGTTTGTAGGGTGTGAGGACTTGCGGACTTGCGGTAATCTCCCAGGTATTTAATTACCCCTGGGTTTTTTATTTTTCACTAAATAAACAAAAAAAAGACAGAAATATTGAAAAAAAAGTTTTTCTTCATTTCTGTTATACAATTTAGCAAATAAATAATAGTTTTTCATAAACTTAGACTAAACTTTATTCTGTTACATTTCTTTGGTGAAAATAACCCAAATCAATGTATAATATTTAGTCTGTAGGAAAGTTATAGAGCCCACAAACTATGGAATATATAGCTAAAAATGTGTCAATCCTGATGTACTGACGGGCGATCTCATTTCTTGAGACCAGAAGCCAGAAGAGTACAAATATCCCTAAATGACCCCTTTTTTGGAAAGTAGGCAGTCCAAGGTATTTAGTAAGAGGCAAAACCCTAGGGTCATCAAATCCCAGAACTAACATTTTTCACTGGGCCCACAGCTTCATATTGGCGGTCATCCTGGGGACCACAAGACTATCAAAATACATACACAAAAAAAATATGGGACTTTAACCACCTCAATACCGGGCACTTACACCCCCCCTTCCTGCCCAGGCCATTTTTTTCAGTTTTCAGCGCTGTCACACTTTGAATGACAATTGCGCGGTCATGCTACACTGTAACCACGTGAAATTGTTATCATTTTATTCACACAAACAGAGCTTTCTTTTGGTGGTATTTAATCATTCCTGGGTTTTTTATTTTTTCCTAAAAAAAAAAAAAAGACCAAAAATTTTGAAAAAAAGAGATTTTCTTAGTTTCTGTCAGTAAATTTTGTAAATAAGTAATTTTTCTCCTTCACTGATGGGCGCTGATGAGGCGGCACTGATGGGCACTGATGAGGTGGCACTTATGGACACTTATGAGGCGGCACTTATGGGCACTGATTAGGTGGCACTGATGAGGAGGCACGAATATACCACACTAATGGGCACTGATAGGTGGCACTGATATGTGGCACTGATGAGCACTGATAGGCGGCACTGATGAGTGGCACTGGTGGGCACTAGGCACAGATAGGCAGCACTGGTGGGCACAGATAGGCGGCACCGGTGGGCACAGATAGGCGGCACGGATGGGCGGCAGTGATAGGCACTGATGGACATTGATGGGTGGCATTGATGAGCACCAGTGATGGGCATTGATGGGCAGCACTGATAGCCAGCACTGACTGGCATCACTGATGGCCACTGATTGCTGGCACTTGTGGGCACTGATTGGTGGCACTTGTGGGCACAGATTGGTGCCAATTGTGGGCACTGGTTGGCACTGATTTCTGGCAGTGGCATTGCTGGCACTTAATTGTAATCAGGGCACTGATGATCAATGCCCTGATTACATCCCTAGTGGTCCTCTGTGGGAAGATGCCGCTGATCGGCTCTCCTCTCCAAACACTCTGTCAGTGTGAGGCGAGGAGCGCCGTTTACCGGCATCTCTGTATTTACATGTGACCGGCTGTGATTGGACACACCCAATCACATGGTTAAAGAGCCGCGGCCGTGGGTTTTTACACAGATCGGGGTCACGCTGTGTCCTAGCAACATGCCGCGGCCGTGATCTCCACGCTGCGCGCCCCCTGGGGGAACGCGAGTGCGGTCATTCTGGAGGGACATCATATGTAGGAGAGAGGAGTGGGGCCTCGCGCATGCACAGTAGGGTACCCGGTGTGAAGACGTAAGGCTACACTGCCGGGTTTCCTTCTCCGCAATGGCGGTGGCAGCACCCGACAGCTGATGGAAACATCAGCTGCGGGTGCCGACATCGCGGGACTCCAGGGCAGGTAAGTGTCCTAATGTTAAAAGCCAGCAGCTCCAGTATGTGTAGCTGCTGGCTGTTAATTATTTTTTTTTTGGCAGAACACCGCTTTAAGTACAGTATGCACCCCTGGGAGTATTCAGTACCAATAGCACAAAATTTAAGTTAAAAAGTTACATTTTGATTACACAAAATACAGTATATTAAAAAAATACATTCACAGCCCTCTAACAGAGTAGTATATTTCTATCTACAATAATAGATAAAACAAATGTAACACCATAGGAAGCTTAAAAATCCTTATTCAGTTCAGTCAACGCATTTCACTGTATTTCCGCTTCTTCAGGACTGAAACTTAAGCACAGGGCTGGCGCCACCATAACTATGCTTAAACTTGAGGGGGTGCAATAAAATCTGAATCCCCTGCCACTTGCTGGGGATTCAGACTTTTAACATATCTGTCTCATATCTCCCATCTGGGTTCTTAACAAAGTCCCGGTGTCCCTGCAAATCCCAGCCGCATCCCGCACTCCTGCTGCCTGTCACATTCGGGTACAGGCAGAGGCAGAAGAGATGCTGACTGCTTCCGACACCAAGCTGCAGGAGCGCATGTGGTGTGAGAGCCTCTTCTGTCTCTACATTGTCAGACTGCCAAGGTGGAGGAGAGCCCAACTCCTCTGTTGTTATTCCTTCCCTGCTCTGGACCCAGCCTCCCTCCCGGTTTTCTGTAGTTTCTACCTTGTCCTGTGGGTGGAGAGCCTGGTCAGGCTGCTGGAGAATATAGCTCTGACTGGGAGCTTTTGCAGCCACGTGGAGGTGGGTCTGGAGAGTTCCTTGGTTTGAGGGGCCCAGCAGCAAGGTAAGAGCTGTGGCACGTTCCTTAGCTTACTGACAGTACTGTGTCTCACCTCTCCCATACCTGCAGAACATCTCTCCTCACATGTAATGTTCTGCAGGGCTGGGAGAAGGGAGACAGGCCACAATGGCTCCCTCTTATCACTCTTACCCCCCTTGTATGCAGGGGGGCCATGAGTTTGGGGCAGTGTTTACACAGAGAGGGAAATGTGTACTGGTGGGAGGTGGGGGGCAGTGTGACTGGACTGGGGTGGGGGGATTGTACAGAGAGGAGAAGTGTGGGAGGGGACCATGTGTGCAGAGAAAAAGGGGACACTGTGTGCAGAGGGTAAACAGTGTGTAGGGGAGGACAGCGTATTTGCAGAGGGAAATGGGGACAGTGTGTATCAGGGAGACATGTGCAGGGGAAAGGGGGAGCAGTGTGTACAGTTGGTGAATATTTATTTTGTGCTAAATCTCAGGTTTCTTAAAGAGGAAGTAAACCCTGGTGGGTTTTTCTTCCTCTTTATTTCCCTGCAAAGGTAAAGCATAATGGGCTACTATCATAGTAGCCCATTATGTGTCACTTACCTGAAACCGAAGCCCGCGATGTCACCGTTGTCCCCACTAGCAGGGAGCATCCATCTTTGCCCCTCTTCCTTCTGGAGCAGCGAACTCTGGCTCTGTGACTGGCCGGAGTCGCGTGACGTCACTCCCGCATGTGCGCGCGGGAGCAGCCAGTCACGGCATGACCCCTATTAGAAACAGCATGATCTGCCCTTTCTAAAGTGTACAAGCGCCGATCACATCGGCGCTTGGCTTTTTCATAAATATCTCCTAAACCGTGGAGGTTTAGGAGATATTTCGAGCACCAACAGGTAAGCCTTAATATAGGCTTACCTGTAGGTAAAAGTGGTTGTACAGGGTGTTTTTTATTTCCCTTGCATGTCCCCCTCAGATCTACAGCGACTGCACTTCCATGTTCACTTTCAGTGCAATTTCAAGTGCACTTTGCACTTGTAGTTTGCACTTGTAGTGCGAAGTGGATTTTCCTTAAGTAAATAACCCCCACAGTGTGGGGCGTGGACTCAGCCCCCTGAGCCATGATTGGTACCCTGCATTTGCCCAACCATGGCTTTCACAGCAGAGTCTGCT
Organism: Lithobates septentrionalis; assembly: GCA_037952835.1. Taxonomy (NCBI): domain Eukaryota; kingdom Metazoa; phylum Chordata; class Amphibia; order Anura; family Ranidae; genus Lithobates; species Lithobates septentrionalis. The sequence continues at coordinate 401,738 of JBBDGP010003868.1, forward strand.
GTGATTGGCAAAAAGCATGCAGATCAGGTGCATGCTTTGGCCGATCAGCAACCGTCAATGCACTGCGATCTCACAGTGCAATGACGGTCTCGCCGTTCATTATGGGAACGCCCCATAATGTTTGGTACTCGGCAAACGGGCAAACACCCGATGTTCGAGTCGAACTTACGTTTGACTTGAACATCTGGCTCATTCCTAATTTAGTCTAGGGCAGCCTTTCTCAACTTTTTCAACACAGAGGAACCCTTGAAATAGGTTTCCGGTCTTCTGATACATTAGTGTGATGGTCAGTGGGAAGAATGCTCCTTACTCAAGGAACCCCTAGCAACCTCTGGAGGAACCCTAGGGTTCCATGAAACCTAGTTTAAAAACCTTAAAGTCGTCCATCAAATCTGCCCCAATTTTTACATAGCTAGAGTAGGGAATGTGGTTTGAATCATTTACCTCTCTATCACCCCCCAATAAAATGCTGCCCTCATTATAAAATAAACAGGGGACATTTTACATATTTTTTTAAGACAAATTTTAACACATATTGTTAAAGTTTTAGTCCTCTCACAACTGAAATTTAGTCTGGAGCAGCCTTTCTCAAAAGTTTCAACGCTGAGGAACCCTTGAAATAGGTTTCCGGTCTTCTGATACATTAGTGTGATGGTCAGTGGGAAGAATGCTCCTTACTCAAGGAACCCCTAGCAACCTCTGGAGGAACCCTAGGGTTCCATGAAACCTAGTTTAAAAACCTTGAAGTCGACCATCAAATCTGCTCCAATTTTTACATAGCTAGAGTAGGGAATGTGGTTTGAATCATTCACCTCTCTATCACCCCCCAAAAAAATGCTGCCCTCATTTTAAATAAACAGGGGACATTTTAAATATTTTTTAAGACAAATTTTCACACATATTGTTAAAGTTTTAGTCCTCTCACAACTGAAATTTAGTCTGGAGCAGCCTTTCTCAAAAGTTTCAACGCAGAGGAACCCTTGAAATAGGTTTCCGGTCTCAGGGAACCCCTGCTAAAAATGACTATGTCTACATCTCATGATATACAGTATTATAGGGCGTACACACGGTCGGACTTTGTTCGAATATTCCGACAACAAAATGCATGGATTTTTTTCCAATGGATGTTGGCTCAAACTTGTCTTGCATACACACAGTCACACAAAGTTGTCGGAAAATCCGATCGTTCTGAACGCGGTGACGTAAAACACGTACGTCGGGACTGTAAACGGGGCAGTGGCCAATAGCTTTCATCTCTTTATTTATTCTGAGCATGCGTGGCACTTTGTCCGTCGGATTTGTGTACACACGATCGGAATTTCCGACAACGGATTTTGTTGTCGGAAAATTTTATCTCCTGCTCTCCAACTTTGTGTGTCGGAAAATCCGATGGAAAATGTCCGATGGAGCCCACACACGGTCGGAATTTCCGACAACACGCTCCGATCGGACATTTTCCATCGGAAAATCCGACCGTGTGTACGGGGCATTAGTGTGATGGTCAGTGGGGAGAATGCTCCTTACACTTGCGGTCATTGGGAAGAATTACCCCCTTACCGATAGCTACAAAGATCAATGGTGTCAGTGGGAACTTATCCGAGTGGCAGAAATTGCTCATTGTTCAAGGAACCCCTAGCAACCTCTGGAGGAAATCTAGGGTTCCATGGAGAAATCCTGGTCTAGGGGTTAAGGAGCTATGTGAAAAACTTTATTAGTCATTATTTGTGGCTTACGTGAGCTTCTTTTTTGCTGTACGACTGGCATTGTACAACTTGACCAATCATAGTTCTTTGAAATGAGGATAATGAGGGCCCACTAATATCCTGGGAGCATTTAGACTTTTGCAGTGTTGGAGGGGCCCCACTTCAAGGTAACATTTTGCAGTAATCCAGAGTTCAGCTTAAGCCACCTGCACATGTGTTGAACTAAGCGCAAGCACTAAAATCGCATGCAGGCTTTAGCTTTTTTAAATCTGCAACTTTCTATCAAATAATGCTGGTGATCCGGCCATGAAGTTCTTTGTTGAGGCTGTGTTCATGCTCCTAATGGAGACTGCAAATGGCTGTGCCATTAAACATTAAATGGGCACAGTCTACCATTGTCCCTTTTAGGAAGGCAGTCCAGAGCAATGATCTGCTGCCCACACTAGAGTGAGTGCATGTATTCGAGAAGTATCTATCACTGGGCTAAAAACAAAACAAAAATGAAAGCAAAATAGTTAACAGTAATATCTGGAAAAGAGCCATTTTTTATTGTAAACTGTGTTAACAGACTAAATGTCATCTAGTTAGGGTTTAGATCTTCTATAAAGTAGTATTTTACTCATATTAATGTTCATGTTTTTGCAGTAATTGCAATATAACCCTTTTCACCTCCTGGTTCCTCAGACTATAGATAAGAGGATTCAGCATTGGGGTCACCATTGCATAGAAGACAGAAGTCACCTTGTTTTGTTTCTCAAGGTGGCTAGAAGAGGGGTGTAAGTAAGTGATGAAAACAGTCACATAAAATATGGTAGCGCACATTAGATGGGATGAACATGTACTAAATGCTTTCTGTTGACCCTTGCTGGATTTAATCTGTAGAATGGCCAATATAATAAGAGTATAGGAGACCAGGATGGTTGTCAATGTGCTTACTGTGCCAACACATACAAAGAACACAGTTAAAATGTCACAAGAATGAGTATCTGAACAAGACAATTTGAGTATTGGTGGAATGTCACAATAGAAATGGTCTAACAGGTTTGGACCACAATACTGCAGAGTGAACAAACAGCTGGTTGATGATGTTGACTGCACAATGCTAAATAAGAAAGAAGTGAGAATCATTCCCTGACATTTCTTCTTGGTCATTATCGTGACATAGTGGAGCGGATGACAGATTGCAACATATCGATCATATGCCATGCTCGTCAGGACAAAGACCTCTGTACTTGCCAGACCAGCAAAGAAGCATAGCTGAAGGGCACAACCAATGAAGGAGATCTGCTTCTTCTCAGACAGGAGGTCAGACAACATTTTGGGTGTAACTGCTGAAGAGTAGAAGAGGTCCACCATGGACAAGTAGTTCAAGAAGTAGTACATTGGAGTGTAAAGGCTGGGAGAGATATGAACAATTACCATCATCCCAACATTTCCAAGTATGGTCACCATGTAGACAAACAAAAAGAACACAAAGAGAAATGGAACAAGTTTTTCATTATCAGTTAAACCAGAGAACTCAAACATGGCTACTTGCGTCTTATTTTTTCCCATATCCATAGAGCTTTTGCCCTGTTATGGCTGAAATAAAAAAAAAATGTCTTTCTTTATACTAAGAAAATAAGGTAATTTACAGAATAATTTATTTAACGTTAAAGTCTGCCCACTAAACTATCCACCCTGGTATTACTTCCACTATTATACTTGACAGCTTCCCGCTGTCAATGGTTGTTAAGGACGCCAGTGGGTGCAGGCACCACTGGGTTCTTAACAGCCAGTGATCTCATCAGCCCTATTCAACTACATGGCCAATCCTCAGCCATGTAAGAAAATGGGGAGGGGATCGTTTTTAAAAAAAACAGCATCCCCCCCCCCCCCCCCATTTATAACAGGCCCTTCAGGTCTTGTATGGATTTCAATTGGAAACCTCATGCAAAAAGAACAAAAATGTTTGGTGTGCCCCCAAAAATCCATACCAGACCCTTGTCTGAGAAGGGAGATTGCACAGCAGTATTATCACCCTGCGGACTGACCATTGAGCCACTCGGGCACTGCCCGAGGGCCCTGGGCCACTAGGGGGCCCCATCAGGGTTGCCAGCCTCAGTAAAACAAGGGACAGTATGTATAAATCTGTGTTTTTTTTACATCTGTCTGTGTATACTGTGTGTACATGTATGTGTATACTGTGTGATTGTATACTGTGTGTGTGTATACTGTGTGGCCCCATAATCTCTGATTGCCTGGGGGCCCCATAATCTCCTATTGCCCGGGGGCCCCATGAGTTATCAGTCCGCTCCTGTCTTAGACTGACATATAGTTTAAAGAATAACTCCACTTTTACTGAAGAAAGAAACAACCCCCTCCGGATGATCAATGTACATTGATTTTAACAAACTTTGTTGCAGACTCCTACCCGTTTCTGCTCTGAAGAAAAAGCTGTATGTTTCACCATGTCCTTTGAAGAATGTTTCAGAATTGGATTCAGATTTTCTGCATTAAGTTAAAAAATGTCCCAGTATCGTCATTCAGATCTTTGGACCATACGTTGTCGAATTTTTGTGGGCAGCCTCTGTTGCAATAGGTGTCCTTATATCGGGGAAAAGTGGTGTTAACCAGTTGTTTACAGAAAGCCACCATAGGTGGGACAGGCTTTTTCAGGCAAGGGTGATGGATTTCTGGGCATAAAATAAGGGAAGTCCCAGCAGAGTCTGTTCTGCTATCGTTGGGGCCAATTCTTCCATAAGGCTTAGCAGGCAAACTCAAGGAGAAGAGGGAATAATTGCCCTCACCTTTCTTACCATAGTAATGGCATCACCATAAAGCTCATATCACCCTCATCATAATTACCCTTTACAATCGTACATTTTATACTTAACAATCATACGTTTTATACTCATTTCCACAATGTTAGGTTTTTTATTATTTTTTTCATATAAACAATTGAAGTATTTTCATATTTATGTAATTGTAGAATTAAAAAATGTATATAGATGGAACTCGTTCTGTCAGATCATGATCAGATCTAGGGGGGTGCTGGGATGGGCTGTGCCCACCCCCAGATTGTAGTAACCCCAAAGCCCCTATGCACTCCCCTGCTGTCCCCTGTCCTCTGCCCTACTGATCCCCTGTATACTGAGCTACCGATTCCTGTACACTCTCCTGTGGACCTCGAATCCTTTGCCCTGTTGACCCCTTGTACACTGCCCTGCTGACCCCTGTACATTGCCCTGCTAAGGCCCAGTCCTCTGCCCTGCAAACCACTGTACACTGCCCTGCTGACACCATGTCCTCTGTCCCTGCTAACCCCTGTACACTGCTCTGCTGACCCCTGTACACTGCCCTGCTGACACCATGTCCTCTGTCCCTGCTAACCCCTGTACACTGCCCTGCTGACTCCCGTCCTCTGCCTGGCTGACCCTTGTAGACTGCCCTACAAATGGCTGACTCTATCCCCTGCCCTGATGACCCTTGTAGACTGCCCTACAAATGGCTGACTCTATCCTCTGCCCTGCTGACCCCCTGTACACTGACCTACAAATAGCTGACTCTATCCTCTGCCCTGCTGACCCTTGTAGACTGTCCTACAAATGTCTGACTTTATCCCCTGCTGACCCTTGTACACTGCCCTACAAACGGCTGACTCTATCCTCTGCCCTGAACCCCTGTACACTGCCCTACAAATGGCTGACTCTATCCCCTGCCCTGATGACCCTTGTAGACTGCCCTACAAATGGCTGACTCTATCCTCTGCCCTGCTGACCCCCTGTACACTGACCTACAAATAGCTGACTCTATCCTCTGCCCTGCTGACCCTTGTAGACTGTCCTACAAATGTATGACTTTATCCCCTGCTGACCCTTGTATACTGCCCTACAAACGGCTGACTCTATCCTCTGCCCTGAACCCCTGTACACTGCCCTACAAATGGCTGACTCTATCCTCTGCCCTGCTGACCCCTGTACACTGCCCTACAAACGGCTGACTCTATCCTCTGCCCTACTGAACCTCTGTACACTGCCCTACAAATAGCTGATTCTATCCTCTGCCCTGCTGAACCCCTGTACACTGCCCTACAAATGGCTGATTCTATCCTCTGCCCTGCTGAACCCCTGTACACTGCCCTACAAATGGCTGACTCTATCCTCTGCCCTGCTGACCCCCTGTACACTGCCCTACAAATAGCTGACTCTATCCTCTGCCCTGCTGAACCTTGTAGACTGTCCTACAAATGTCTGACTTTATCCCCTGCCGACCCTTGTACACTGCCCTACAAACGGCTGACTCTATCCTCTGCCCTGCTGAACCCCTCTACACTGCCCTACAAATGGCTGACTCTATCCTCTGCCCTGCTGAACCCCTGTACACTGCCTTTATGGCCTCCCATTCTGTGCTCCCCTGACATTTTTTTACTGCACCCCTTAGACAGTCATGTGTCAGATGTTTTAAAATGTCTGTAAGAATACAAAAAAAAAAAGATAAAATAATAAAAAAAAAAAAGGATCTGAGCTACTAAAAAAAACATGTCTACTGGCAGGATCAACAGGTAATAAAATTATATTATGTGAGCAAAAAAAACAAAAAAACAAAGGCTGCTGTGTCAATGCTACTGTGATTTCAGAGTACATTTGGACATTTAACTGCCTACATTTTGAATACAAATTTCTAAACCTTTTGTCTGGTGGTGTATACGTATTTCAACTGTATATGTACAGTAGCTGTTTGCCTGGAGTTTAGATTTAATTCTTCATTATTTATCTTGTCTCACTGAATTTTTGCAATAAATGTTTTTTTTTTTCCATTACCTCAAACATGTTCCATGTAGTCACTCTTCTCATCGGCGTACGCAGGTGTCTGTCCATCTTTTCACCGCTACAAATGTGCTATTTTTATATAAGGCTTCATTTCCCCAGAGCCTAAAATCTTTATTGCTCTAGATACATCATTAATTAGTGTAAATTAGGAGGAAGCCAATTAATGATTTGTAACTTTTTAGGTTTGTTTGCATATTGTGCAACACAGTGAGCTCTAGAAAAAAAATATCCCTTTGTGTTAGCATAAAACATAAGCATTTACAGATCAGTATAATACATTAAATTAATATTAAAACTTTATTTTACTTAGTTCAATAGTTCTCTATGTTTTTCTTGATAGGTTAAATGACCCTTTCTACGCTTGCCTCTGCACATCTTCTGGCTGCTGTATTTTAGCAGTTGATTCATGAACGCCTGCATTCAGATATAAGTGACCCCAGGACAAAATACATCCCATGGATCTCTGACTTTTTTGTAAGCCAAGATTTCTCAAGGGAATTGTTTTATAATCCCTTTTGAAATATTTCATTAAATGGCATGTCTTGTGGTCTGGGAAAACTTCCTGTTAAATTTTTTTTTTATTATTACATACTTTAACCACTTCAGCCCCGGAAGGATTTACCCCCTTAATGACCAGGCCATTTTTTGCGATACGTCACTGCGTTATTTTAACTGACAATTGCACGGGCGTACAAAGTTGCACCTGAACAAAATTGACGTTATTTTTTCCCACAAATAGAGCTGTCTTTTTGGTGGTATTTGATCACCTCTGCGGTTTTTATTTTTTTGCTCTATAAACAAAAAAAGAGTGACAATTTTGAAATAAAAAACCAACAATATTCTTTACTTTTTGCTATAATAAATATCCCCCCCCAAAAAAAAAAAAAAAAAACGAATTTCTTCATCTGTTTAGGCCAATATGTATTCTTCTACATATTTTTGGTATAAAAAATCGCAATAGGCGTATATTGATCGGTTTGCGCAAAAGTTATAGCGTCTACAAAATAGGGGGATAGATTTATAGCATTTTTATTCTTTTTTTTTTTTTTTAAAAAACAATATTTTTTACTTCCTGCTATTAAACATTTCCAAAAAAAAAAATTTTTAAAAAACAAACGTATTCATCAGTTTAGCCCAATATGTATTCTGCTACAAATTTTTGGTAAAAAAAAAAAAAATAACGCAATAAGCTTATATTGATTGGTTTGCACGAAAGTTATAACGTCTACAAAATAGGGGGGATAGATTTATGGCATTTTTATTATTCTTATTTTTTTTTTTTACTAGTAATGGCAGTGATCTGCGATTTTTAGCGGGACTGCGACATTGCGGCAGACAGATCGGACGCCTAACTGACATTTTTGACACTTTTTTGGAAACCAGTGACCTTTTTACAGTGATCAGTGCTAAAAATATGCACTGACATTGTACTAATGACACTGGCAGGGAAGGGGTTAACATCAGGGGCGATCAAGGGGTTAAATGTGTTCCATGTTTGTGATTACTAACTGTATGGGGGACTGTGTGACTGGGGAGAAGGAAGTGGCACCAGCACACCAGGATCTCCAAAATTGGGTCCAAAATTTGAATCACTTAGTATCAAAAAAATAAATAGAAGCAACATTTTGGAGCCATGCAGGACCCCTTCATCAGGCATGTGACTGGAGAAACACACAGATCCGTCTGCTTAGCAGGAAGATGGATCCCAGTGTCATCCCCTGACAGAATGGGGTCTGCCTTGTTTACTTCGCCAGATCCCTGTTCTGTCTCTGCGGGTAACAATCGCAGGTGGCCGGCGGACATTGAGTCCACCAGACCCGCTGATTTGCTCGCCCGCTGGCCAATCAGAGTGAGGGTGCATCCACGAAAGCTAGTGCACGAATCGCTGTACCGGTACTGCCATTTGCACAGCTGAACCACCTTGCTGCAGTACATCTGTGGTGGGTGGTCGGCAAGTGATTAATACACTGTTACAGAAGACCGGGAAAAACTGTTGGCTGTGTCCAGGATCAGTGGCAGCCTGTCTATATGGGGCAAAGGGACACCGCCCCCCCGATCCATGGGCCGGCCCCTAATCTACATGCAGGGCGCCGGACGCAGGGATTTCGGTGTTTTTTTTTTAAAGCACATGATTAGAGCCTGAGGCGCTAATTGGCTTCAAAAAAGGGTGGGCTTGCGGCGTAGAGCACTGCGCCCTGAGCCCACCCAGTTGTGTGACAATAGCAAATTAATATTCGCTATTGTTTTCTGATTCCCCTCCTGGCCAATCGGAAACAGGTCTGGAGACCCATCACCCGATTGGCTGAGAGGAAAAGCGATCCTATTGGCCGCCTAGGAGGAGGAGGGAGGAGACGCAAGGCCGAAGCCGCCGTGATGCTGAGGAGGAGGAGACGCAGGGGAAGCCACCGCCCTGAGAAAGAGCTGCCCGTGACCTAGATGGGGTAGGTGTGGGGCTGGTGTCCTGACTGACCGGTGGCTGTGGGTGCATTGTTTTCCCCCAAAAAATATACCACCAGCCACTGTCCAGGATGGATAGATATATTTGACCCAGGTTCAGGTGGTATGCAGACTATTTTTCATTTTCTGCTGTTTAGTGAGATTGCTGGTCTGGCCAAGGGGTAATTAAGCCTGGATGAAGCGGGTCTGAGAACTCTGGGCTCCATAAAGCTTCCAGTCTGCTTAGGGCCAGTTCACATCAGAATGCAGTGTGAGATGGGCGTGTTTTAGAGCGCGTTTCCTGCCCTACACAGGGACACGTTAGACGCATGCGGGTATCATTAATTGGCTTCTCCAGAGCACCTCCCATGCTCTGGAACTCTCTACATCAATCTGTCCGGTTATTTCCTACTCTGCAAACTCACACTGAAAAAACACACTGGGACACACTGCTAGAAATTCCTGTGTGTCCCAGTCCGGTGACTGCCGTAAGCCCTAGAACAGACAGAGGCCCACAACAAGGAATCGCTGGTACTGCAGGAACAAAAATACCAACAACAGACAGAGGCCATCATGAAGCAGCTTCAGCAAAGACAGCAGCCTGAGGGTGGGAGCCTCTTTTCGGTTAAGCCTCCTGTTGCCAAAGATGACTGTGGATGATGACCCTGAGGTGTTTTTGGCCACCTTTGAAAAAGCTGAAACAAAAGTTAGGCTAAGCCTCATACATATGATGAGAATCTTGGACAAATAATCCCCCGTTTTTTTTTTTTTTGGCATGCTAGTCTTATATTGAAAACCAATAGGTTACTAAAATTACAAAAATTCTGGTAGGACAGAATGCAACTTTGGAAGTGATGCACTTTGTTGTATTGTATTGTAATGTATTCTTTTATTTGCGAGCATTTGTGGTCTTGGCTTCCAATTTTTGTCAAACGAATACTGTACTGATTGAATGAAAATCATTTTTTCTGTTATCGTAGGAGAAAATATATTGTGTTTGTCTCTTCAGATAATTTCACATTCATATACCCCAGTCGAAGTCCTATCGGACGAAACGCGTTGGGTTGTTATGCCTGTCTTGCCACAATTGATCTAAGTGCTTCTTTTATATACCTGGCTTTCATCCTGTGAACCAGAGTTTGTTTTTACTGCATCGTCTTTTAATAAAGCTTTTAAAAGCTGATTTACACAATGGGGAGTTTTCTTTTTGATCCCTATTTTATTTGAGGACCTATTTCCACCACATGAAGCTAGACCTCTGGTGAGTAGTTCTACATCCATACTATGGACGTCGGGAGTCGGTGAGACCAGAGAGGTTCGGTTGGTGAGTGCCGCAGTTCTCCTCCATCTTCAGTTGCTGGTGATAAAGGGCCGCCTCCCCCGCTTTAGCGTAAGCTTGTTTGACTCCCAAGCCGCTGGCCGGGGAGTCCACCACTGCTGGTAAGGGTATTTTTGCCTATCCCCTTTACATACAGTTGGATACCTCATCCTGTTGATGCCATCCCCGGGTTCAAGGGCCCCATACCATCTATCCCGGTTGTTGCCCATTGTTCCAGCCACATGTTCAGCTGTTTTTCTATATTCATGCTGGACTTTTGGCTATATTAGTAGTTTAATAGTTCATGCCGGACTTTTTGTTGCATCAGTAGTTCAAGTGTTGATGTATTGTACTTTATAGTTACGTTATTATACCATCATCATCATTTTATTTTATCCACTCACTTCCTGATCATTATATTCACCCACATTCTGCTATCATCTCTGATTTTTGTTTGGCACTTTTAGTGTGGTGTTTCAGTATTTTCACATTATTATTTGCTCACGGATGTCCTTATACATGTAACTGCCCCTCACCATTTTTGGGTATTTCAGCCAGTTATTGTAGGGTATATTCTAATTATTCCTATATTACCTCTGTTAGCGTCAGCTAACAGTCTATACACGAATATTTTTTTGTGTTCCATTAATATACTTTATTGCGCATACTGCCTTTCCGACGGACATTCTGTTTGGTTTTGCCCAATGATGTACATATAGAGTATTGTTTCTTTTTAGCACTACACTTGTCCATACTATATTTTTTACAATTTGTCTGATTGTTGTGTTAGCTGCTCTCTCCATTTTTCTGGTTGGCGCATTATCATTTTAGATTTTTAGTCATGCTAGTCTTATATTGAAAACCAATAGTTACTAAAATTACAAAAATTCTGGTAGGACAGAATGCAACTTTGGAAGTGATGCACTTTGTTGTATTGTATTGTAATGTATTCTTTCATTTGCGAGCATTTGTGGTCTTGGCTTCCAATTTTTGTCAGATGAATACTGTACTGATTAAATGAAAATCATTTGTTCTGTTATCGTAGGAGAAAATATATTGTGTTTGTCTCTTCAGATAATTTCACATGAACTGTCGTGATCAGCTCTCGAAAGCTATGTACTAATGATCAGAATATCGGACGGTATTTTTCATCCAATTTTCTCATTGTGTGTACTGGGTAGGGATGAGCCGAACACCCCCCGGTTCGGTTCGCACCAGAACCCGCGAACGGACCGAAAGTTCGCACGAACGTTAGAACCCCATTGACGTCTATGGGACTCGAACGTTCGAAATCAAAAGTGCTCATTTTAAAGGCTAATTTGCATGGTATTGTCCTAAAAAGGGTTTGGGGACCCGGGTCCTACCCCAGGGGACATGTATCAATGCAAAAAAAACTTTTAAAAACGGCCGTTTTTTCGGGAGCAGTGATTTTAATGATGCTTAAAGTAAAAAAAAAAAAGTGAAATATTCCTTTAAATATCGTACCTGGGGGGTGTCTATAGTATGCCTGTAAAGTGACGCGTGTTTCCCATGTTTAGAACAGTTCCTGCACCAAATGTCATTTTTAAAGGAAAAAATCTCATTTAAAACTGCTTGCGGGTTTAATGTCATGTCGGGTCATGGCAATATGGATGAAAATCAGTGAGACAAACGGCATGGGTACCCCCCCAGTCCATTACCAGGCCCTTTGGGTCCTGTATGGATATTAAGGGGAACCCCGCACCCAAAATAAAATAAGGAAAGGCCCTATATACTCTGAACAGCAGTATACAGGCGGTGCAAACAAGACAGGGACTGTAGGTTTGTTGTTAAGTAGAATCTCTTTGTAATTTTGAAGGGGTACATTTTTAACGTGTTTAGCTCCAGCCAAAAAATCTTTTTTAAGCTTTTTGGAAAACATAGGGAAGGGTTATCACCCCTGTGACATTTGTTTTGCTGTCTTTCCTCCTCTTCAGAAGATTTCACCTCACTTTTTGTCCCAATGAAAAATGTTTTTTGAAAATTTGGGTTTTTTTGTGGAACAAGGATTGGAAAGCATCAGTGGAAAGGAGAATTTTTTTTCCCATATTAACTCTTACAGGAGAGAATTTCCCTTCCTAGGGGTAGATTTCATCTCACTTCCTGTTGTCTCCTTCCGTTTGCAAGTAGGAGTCGTTTGTAAGTTAGATGTTTGAAAATAGGGTCCTGCCCTATATACTCAGCAGAAATTTGGGCCTTAGGTGTTGCTGTGGCCACAACACTGTAAGCCCTCACAGGGCCCTGCTGTGAAATATTAGATCAAGAATTGTAATTACATGCCCCTGTTGAACAGGAGCTGAAAAATTAGGCCTTAGGCACTGGTGCTGGTGCCACAACACTGCAGCCCCTCACAGACACTCTAGTTGGAACGCAGGAACGAGCCCTGCTGCAAAGTATTGCTTCAAAAATTGTAATTACACGCCCCTGTTAGACAGGGGCAGAAAAATTGGGCCTTAGGCACTGGTGCTGGTGCCACAACACTGCAACCCCTCACAGACACTCTAGTTGGAACGCAGGAACGAGCCCTGCTGCAAAGTATTGCTTCAAAAATTGTAATTACACGCCCCTGTTAGACAGGGGCAGAAAAATTGGGCCTTAGGCACTGGTGCTGGTGCCACAACACTGCAACCCCTCACAGACACTCTAGTTGGAACGCAGGAACGAGCCCTGCTGCAAAGTATTGCATCAAAAATTGTAATTACACGCCCCTGTTAGACAGGGGCAGAAAAATTGGGCCTTAGGCACTGGTGCTGGTGCCACAACACTGCAACCCCTCACAGACACTCTAGTTGGAATGCAGGAACGAGCCCTGCTGCAAAGTATTACATCAAAAATTGTAATTACACGCCCCTGTTAAAGAGGGGCTGAAAAATTGTGCCTTAGGCACTGGTGGTGGCGCCCAGAACCAAAAATGTTCTTACAAGCTATCAGCGTGATGATTGAGGAGGAAGAGGATAATTACTCAGGGATAGTCACTCAGCATCAGCATAGGCAGTCTTTGAAGGGATCTGAGATTTCAAAAAAAATTATTCGGTTACATCAGCATCAGGTGCTTGGTAGCTGGTGGTGATCCAAGACTGATTCATTTTTATGAAGGTCAGCCGATCGACCGAGTCGGTGGACAGACGCACCCTGTGATCGGTTACCACGCCTCCAGCAGCACTGAATGTGCGTTCCGAAAGAACGCTGGATGCAGGACAGGCCAGTAGCTCAATTGCATACTGTGCAAGCTCTGGCCAGTGATCCATCCTCAAGACCCAGTAACCCAGAGGATTTTCAGTGGGAAAGGTGTCCAAGTCTGATCTTGCCCCTAGGTATTCCTGCACCATGTAAAACAGACGCTGGCGATGGTTGCTGGAACCGATCATACCTTGGGGCTGCGGACCAAAAAATTGTCTGAACGCATCGGTCAGACGGCCACCTTCTCCACCGCTCCTTCTTTGACTGACCGAAGCCTCAGCAACACGTTGTCCAGAAACAGGAGTTTGTAACCTCCCAGTCTCTGGGAACGCGTTGCACAGACCTTTCTGCAAGGCCTCCCGAAGATGTTTCATCCTCTGCTCCCTCTGCGATGGCAAGATAAGGTCCGCAACCTTACCCTTGTAATGTGGATCAAGGAGGGTTGCCAGCCAGTATTGGTCCTTCTCCTTGATACCACGAATACGAGGATCCTTACGCAGGCTTTGCAGGATCAGGGAGGCCATGCAGCGTAGGTTTGCTGAGGCATTCGGTCCGGAGTCCTCTGGGTCACTAAGGACAACAACTTCCGCAGCCACCTCCTCCCAGCCATGTACAAGTCCATGTGTTCCTTGGGACTGATCCCTTAAAGACTGCTGCTGATGCTGAGTGCCAGGCTCCACCTCCATACTGACACAATCTTCCTCCTCCTCCTCCTCCTCCTCCTCGTCCTCTTCCTGTGTGATCGGCGGGCACGCAGGAACACTGTCTGGATAAAGGGGGCCTTGAGAGCTAAGGAAGTCCTCCTCTTCCTGCCTCTGTTCTGCCTCAAGTGCCCTGTCCATTATTCCACGCAGCGTGTGCTCCAACAGGTGGACAAGGGGGACAGTGTCACTGATGCATGCACTGTCAGTGCTCACCATCCTCGTGGCCTCCTCGAATGGTGACAGGACAGTGCATGCATCCCTGATCATGGCCCACTGGCGTGGGGAAAAAAAACCAAGCTCCCCTGACCCTGTCCTGGTGCCATAGTCGCACAGGTACTCATTGATGGCCCTCTGCTGCGTGTGCAGCCGCTGCAGCATGGCCAACGTTGAGTTCCACCTGGTGGGCATGTCACAGATTAGGCGGTTCTTGGGCAGGTTAAACTCCTTTTGGAGGTCCGTCAGCCGAGCACTGGCATTATATGACCGGCGGAAATGCACACAGACTTTCCTGGACTGCCTCAGGACATCCTGTAAGCCCGGGTACCTGCCCAAGAACCGCTGCACCACCAAGTTAAGGACGTGAGCCAAACAGGGCACATGGGTCAGTTGTCCCTGTCGGAGGGCAGAGAGTAGGTTGGTGCCATTGTCGCAAACCACCATTCCTGCCTTAAGTTGGCGTGGCGTCAACCACCTCTGAACCTGCCCCTGCAGAGCTGACAGAACCTCTGCCCCAGTGTGGCTCCTGTCCCCCAAGCACACCAGCTCAAGCACCGCATGGCATCTTTTGGCCTGCGTACTTGCGTAGCCCCTTGAACGACTACGGAGCACCGCTGGTTCCGAGGAAGAGGCCATGGAGGAAGAAGAAGAGGAGGGGGTGGAGGAGAGAGGTGTGTCACAATCATTAGCATTTTGGAGGCGTGGTGGCGGAACAACCTCCAACACTACTGCACCTTGTCCTGCATCCTTCCCAGCTGCCAGCAGAGTCACCCAATGCGCCGTGAAACTTAGGTAACGTCCCTGTCCATGCCTGCTGGACCATGAGTCAGCGGTAATATGCACCTTACCGCTGACCGCCCTGTCCAGCGAGGCATGAACATTGCCTTCCACATGCCGGTAGAGAGCCGGAATCGCCTTCCGTGAGAAAAAGTGGCGTTTGGGTACCTGCCACTGAGGAACCGCACATTCCACAAACTCACGGAAGGGGGCAGAGTCTACCAACTGAAAAGGCAGCAGTTGAAGTGCTAGCAATTTTGCCAAGCTAGCATTCAACCGCTGGGCATGTGGATGGCTGGGAGCAAACTTCTTTCGGCGGTGCAGCAGCTGGGGCAGGGAAATTTGCCTGGTACAATCTGACGTCGGTGTACCAAAAGCAGATTGCCCACAAGTACTTGGCTGTGACACACCTAATTCTACACCTTCATTCCTCTCACTGCAGGTCTCAGAGAGGACTGAAGGTCTAGTGGGGTTGGAAATCTCAGCTGATGAGGAGCAAGGAGAGATCCTCTTTGTTCTTTGGTGTGGGTCTTTTAGATACGCTTGCCAACGAACTGCATGGCAGGTCAACATATGTCTGGTCAAGCATGTGGTACCCAAGCGGGAGATGTTTTGGCCACGCGAGATACGCTTGAGACATATGTTGCAAATAGCAGCGGTGCGATCTGATGCACTCGTCTCAAAAAAGGCCCACACCAAAGAACTTTTTGAATAACGCGCAGAGACTGCAGCGCCCTGCACATGTGGAGCTTTGGGGTGTGATGCAGTCAATGTGCTGCCCTTAGGCTGGCCCCTGGAGGGCATCCTGCCTTGTTAGTGATGTGCCGCCTCCTCCTCCTCCTCCTCCTCCTCTCTCCTATCAGGCACCCACGTTGAGTCAGTGACCTCATCATCCCCTCCCTCCTCATCACTGGAGCAAACCTGGCAGTATGCTGCAGCAGGGGGAGCATGACTGCCAGATTGCTGTCCTTCTTGGGCACCCCCTCTGTCCGTGCTCATGTTACTGCCTTCATCGAGCTCAGTATCATCATCAGAGCCTTCCAAACGCTGGGCATCCTCCTGGAGCATGTACCCAACACTGTGGTCAAACAGTTCGAGGGAATCCTCAGGAGGACATGGTGGAGCTAGGGAAGGAGTCACTGATGACATTGAGCTGAGGGAAGAGGCCGCTGCTTTGCCAGACAAAGCACCCTGGGCATGGGTGAGAGAGGATGAGGAGGATGAGGACGGCTTGGTCATCCACTCGACCAAGTCTTCCGCATGTTGCGGCTCAACACGGCCAGCTGCCGAAAAAAAGGCCAAGCGTGTCCCATGGCCACGTGCTGATGAGGATGCACCGTCTCCACGACCAGCACTAGACACAGAGCCTGCTTGCCCTCTCTTATTGGCTTGTGACTGTCTGCCTCTCCTTCTTGGCCTTCCAGACATACTAATGCCCTGTAGCTGCACTAAGCTGGGATAGAACACCTGTAATTTTCTTCAGGTAGCTTTATATACTGTAACCAGACAAGCCTGCCTGTCAGTAGAAAGATAACAGGAACGGATCTAGCTGAACACTGTGAGCAGGACGCACTGCACTAAATGTAAATAGCAGGAACGGATCTAGCTGAACACTGTGAGCAGGACGCACTGCACTAAATGTAAATAGCAGGAACGGATCTAGCTGAACACTGTGAGCAGGACGCACTGCACTAAATGTAAATAGCAGGAACGGATCTAGCTGAACACTGTGAGCAGGACGCACTGCACTAAATGTAAATAGCAGGAACGGATCTAGCTGAACACTGTGAGCAGGACGCACTGCACTAAATGTAAATAGCAGGAACGGATCTAGCTGAACACTGTGAGCAGGACGCACTGCACTAAATGTAAATAGCAGGAACGGATCTAGCTGAACACTGTGAGCAGGACGCACTGACTGC
The DNA here is from genome assembly GCA_037952835.1 of Lithobates septentrionalis. Lineage (NCBI taxonomy): Eukaryota > Metazoa > Chordata > Amphibia > Anura > Ranidae > Lithobates > Lithobates septentrionalis. The sequence continues at coordinate 418,823 of JBBDGP010003868.1, forward strand.
ACTAAATGTAAATAGCAGGAACGGATCTAGCTGAACACTGTGAGCAGGACGCACTGCACTAAATGTAAATAGCAGGAACGGATCTAGCTGAACACTGTGAGCAGGACGCACTGCACTAAATGTAAATAGCAGGAACGGATCTAGCTGAACACTGTGAGCAGGACGCACTGACTGCACTAAATGTAAATAGCAGGAACGGATCTAGCTGAACACTGTGAGCAGGACGCACTGCACTAAATGTAAATAGCAGGAACGGATCTAGCTGAACACTGTGAGCAGGACGCACTGCACTAAATGTAAATAGCAGGAACGGATCTAGCTGAACACTGTGAGCAGGACGCACTGACTGCACTAAATGTAAATAGCAGGAACGGATCTAGCTGAACACTGTGAGCAGGACGCACTGCACTAAATGTAAATAGCAGGAACGGATCTAGCTGAACACTGTGAGCAGGACGCACTGCACTAAATGTAAATAGCAGGAACGGATCTAGCTGAACACTGTGAGCAGGACGCACTGCACTAAATGTAAATAGCAGGAACGGATCTAGCTGAACACTGTGAGCAGGACGCACTGCACTAAATGTAAATAGCAGGAACGGATCTAGCTGAACACTGTGAGCAGGACGCACTGACTGCACTAAATGTAAATAGCAGGAACGGATCTAGCTGAACACTGTGAGCAGGACGCACTGCACTAAATGTAAATAGCAGGAACGGATCTAGCTGAACACTGTGAGCAGGACGCACTGCACTAAATGTAAATAGCAGGAACGGATCTAGCTGAACACTGTGAGCAGGACGCACTGACTGCACTAAATGTAAATAGCAGGAACGGATCTAGCTGAACACTGTGAGCAGGACGCACTGCACTAAATGTAAATAGCAGGAACGGATCTAGCTGAACACTGTGAGCAGGACGCACTGCACTAAATGTAAATAGCAGGAACAGATCTAGCTGAACACTGTGAGCAGGACGCACTGCACTAAATGTAAATAGCAGGAACGGATCTAGCTGAACACTGTGAGCAGGACGCACTGCACTAAATGTAAATAGCAGGAACAGATCTAGCTGAACACTGTGAGCAGGACGCACTGCACTAAATGTAAATAGCAGGAACGGATCTAGCTGAACACTGTGAGCAGGACGCACTGCACTAAATGTAAATAGCAGGAACGGATCTAGCTGAACACTGTGAGCAGGACGCACTGCACTAAATGTAAATAGCAGGAACAGATCTAGCTGAACACTGTGAGCAGGACGCACTGCACTAAATGTAAATAGCAGGAACGGATCTAGCTGAACACTGTGAGCAGGACGCACTGCACTAAATGTAAATAGCAGGAACAGATCTAGCTGAACACTGTGAGCAGGACGCACTGCACTAAATGTAAATAGCAGGAACGGATCTAGCTGAACACTGTGAGCAGGACGCACTGCACTAAATGTAAATAGCAGGAACGGATCTAGCTGAACACTGTGAGCAGGACGCACTGACTGCACTAAATGTAAATAGCAGGAACAGATCTAGCTGAACACTGTGAGCAGGACGCACTGACTGCACTAAATGTAAATAGCAGGAACGGATCTAGCTGAACACTGTGAGCAGGACGCACTGCACTAAATGTAAATAGCAGGAACAGATCTAGCTGAACACTGTGAGCAGGACGCACTGACTGCACTAAATGTAAATAGCAGGAACGGATCTAGCTGAACACTGTGAGCAGGACGCACTGCACTAAATGTAAATAGCAGGAACGGATCTAGCTGAACACTGTGAGCAGGACGCACTGCACTAAATGTAAATAACAGGAACGGATCTAGCTGAACACTGTGAGCAGGACGCACTGCACTAAATGTAAATAGCAGGAACGGATCTAGCTGAACACTGTGAGCAGGACGCACTGACTGCACTAAATGTAAATAGCAGGAACAGATCTAGCTGAACACTGTGAGCAGGACGCACTGCACCAAATGTAAATAGTCTAGATAGAAGATAACAGGAACGGATCTAGCTAAACTGAATACAGTGTATATATATATATGCAACACCAGGGATGCATATATATACACAATACACTGTAAGTGCAGCTAACTGACTGACTGTTCTGCCTAATCTATCTAACTCAAATCAAATGACACTGTCTCTCTCTCTCTCTATCTCTCAGCACACCGCAACACACTACACAGCGCCGCCGTGCAGGCGGCCTTATATAGTGTGGGGCGTGTACTAAATCCCCTGAGCCATAATTGACCAAAGCCACCCTGGCTTTGGCCAATTACAGCTCTCTCTACTGACGGCGCTGTGATTGGCCAAGCATGCGGGTCATAGTGCATGCTTGGCCAATCATCAGCCAGCAATGCACTGCGATGCCGCAGTGAATTATGGGCCGTGACGCGCCACACGAATTTGGCGCGAACGGCCCATATCGTTCGCAATTCGACGGACGGTCGAACAGCCGATGTTCGAGTCGAACATGGGTTCGACTCGAACACGAAGCTCATCCCTAGTACTGGGCATGAGAAACAGAGGGCTGGACTGGTGCCAACCCCCCCCCCCACACACACACACATTACTTGGAGAAGCCTAAACAGCTTACTATGACCTGGAGCCTGCAGAACCAAGTAACGATGATCTCTTAAAAATGAAAGTATTGGCAAGGCTAGGTGTAATGCTGACTGTTGAGTCTCAGCATGAACACAACTGGAGTCATCAGCAAGGAAAACCACCCTGGTCACAAAGGCATTACCTCATTCATTTGACCAGTAAATGGCTGCAGCTAGAAAACTTTGTCTTGACCAAAAATTGTGGAAGGGTCGCCATGGACGAATTTCTGAGGTCCCTCCCTACCACCTTACAAAAATGGGCGAGCCATAAAAATCCAGAAGCAGCAAATTTGTGAACCTAGTTGAAAAGTTCTAAGCTACTGGAAATCTGGAGACAGTAAAAAAAAAAAAAACACTAAAGCTACTCTGGGGATTCTTTCTAATGACTGGCCAGAATGACCTGGAAGGTCAATTCTGCAGAAGGTAACTAGAAGAATAATGTGTTACTACTGCCGGGTAGTGAGACATGTAGCATCAATTTGCCCAGTAGAAGATCAGCCAATGCACAATGCACCAATGATCAGACACTATTCGCAACAGTTGCATGCAACATTCAAGCAAAATGTGTATAGATGGTAAAAATGTTGTTGTATTGCTAGATTCAGGTAGCCTGGCGACATTAGTAAAAGTCAAGTTAGTGGCTACAGAAGTCTCTCACCCTAGAAAACTGGCAGCCATTTGTATGTAGGGACACTAGGGGCTAGTTTACACTTGCTTCAAAACAAGGCTTCAGACAGGCTTTGTTAACCACTTCAGCACCGGAAGATTTGGCTGTTCAATGACCAGAGCACTTTTTGTGATACGGCACTGCGTCGCTTTAACTGACAATTGCGCGGTCGTGCGCCGCTGTACCCAAACAAAATCCTTTTTCCCACAAATAGAGCGTTCTTTTGGTGTTATTTGATCATCTCTGCAGTTTTTATTTTTTGCGCTATAAACAGGAAAAGAGCAACAATTTTGAAAAAAACACAATATTTTTTACTTTTTGCTATAATAAATATCCCCAATTTTGTTTTTAAAAAAAAGCTAATTTTTTTCGCAGTTTAGGTCGATATATATTCTTTTACATATTTTTGGTAAAATAATCGCAATAAGAAAGAAAAAATAATGATTGGTTTGCGCAAAAGTTATAGTGTCTACAAAATAGGGGAAAGATTTATGGCATTTTTCTTATTATTTTTTTTTTTACTAGTAACATTATGGTGGACACATCGGACACTTTTGACACATTTTTGGGACGATTGACAATTACACAGCGATCAGGGCTGGTGTGGAGGAAGGAGAAAAGCAGTGGGGCAGTATATATGAGAGATCTTTCTTGCGATCCCCCTGGGAGGCTACTGATTGGAAAGTGGATACAGAGTAGCTGGTCATATGTGGAAGAGATGAGACCATAGCTGAAAGAAAGAAAGGAATTGTTTTGAGTCTTTCTGACTCATGTATAATGGCTGGTGAAGGTGTGCACATAATCTGCTGAAGACACGATTTGCACAGTGGTGGATGATCTATGAATTGAGAAGTCACAATAATTCAACGCAGAAAAGTTTCAGCATATGAACTTCAATTGTACACATTATTATATAGATTGATTTATATTTGAATATAATTTGATACCACTGGATATTTCACATGATAGATTAATAGCGCTGCACTTATATTTTTCTCTTTTTCTTTTATATGTAAATTAAACTAGCTTTTAACACACGTGAGAGAACCTGCATGATGGGGGTCTGAAGCTGAGGCTAAGGCATGCTTATTGCTCTAAATATGGTAAACTTCTTTTGCCTGGAGTTGGTCTTTAGCAATTCGTACAATCATCAGAAGTCTAGGCCTTGTGCCCTTTAGACAAATACAAAAAAAGATTCCTGTATGAGACTTTGAAGGGCAAAAACTCCTTAGTAATTACACAGTATTGAAAACATTCATATTTTATTTGTAAAGTTAAAATCATGAAATATAGCATGATAAAATCAAAATTGGATGCATATACAGCTATGGTGCAATACAGTGGGGCAAAAAAGTATTTAGTCAGCCACCAATTGTGCAAGTTCTCCCACTTAAAAAGATGAGAGAGGCCTGTAATTGTCATCATAGGTATACCTCAACTATGAGAGACAAAATGTGGAAACAAATCCAGACAATCACATTGTCTGATTTTTGAAAGAATTTATTTGCAAATTATGGTGGAAAAAAAGTATTTTGTCACCTACAAACAAACAAGATTTCTGGCTCTCACAGACCTGTATCTTCTTCTTTAAGAAGCTCCTCTGTCCTCCACTCATTACCTGTATTAATGGCACCTGTTTGAACTTGTTATCAGTATAAAAGACACCTGTCCACAACCTTAAACTGTCACACTCCAAACTCCACTATGATGAAGACCAAAGAGCTGTCAAAGGACATCAGAAACAAAATTGTAGACCTGCACCAGGCTGGGAAGACTGAATCTGCAAAAGCAAAACAGCTTGGTGTGAAGAAATCAACTGTGGGAGCAATAATTAGAAAATGGAAGACATATAAGACCACTGATAATCTCCTTCGAGATGGGGTTCCACTCAAGATCTCACCCCGTGGGGTCAAAATGATCACAAGAGCAGTGAGCAAAAATCCCAGAACCACACGGGGGGGACCTAGTGAATGACCTGCAGAGAGCTGGGACCAACGTAACAAAGGCTACCATCACTAACACACTACGCCACCAGGGACTCAGATCCTGCAGTGCCAGATGTGTCCCCCTGCTTAAGCCAGTACATGTCCGGGCCTGTCTGAGGTTTGCTAGAGAGCATTTGGATGATCCAGAAGAGGATTGGGAGAATGTCAAATGGTCAGATGAAACCAAAGTAGAACTGTTTGTTAGAAACACAACTCGTCATGTTTGGAGGAGAGAGAATGCTGAGTTGCAACCAAAGAACACCATACCTACTGTGAAACATGGGGGTGGCAACATCATGCTTTGGGGCTGTTTCTCTGCAAAGGGAACAGGACGACTGATCCGTGTACATGAAAGAATGAATGGGGCCATGTATCATAAGATTTTGAGTGTAAACCTCCTCCCATCAGCAAGGGCATTGAGGATGAAACGTGGCTGGGTCTTTCAGCATGACAATGGTCCCAAACACACCGCCCGGGCAAGGAAGGAGTGGCTTCGTAAGAAGCATTTCAAGGTCCTGGAGTGGCCTAGCCAGTCTCCAGATCTCAACCCTATAGAAAACCTTTGGAGGGAGTTGAAAGTCCGTGTTCCCCAGCGACAGGCCCAAAACATCACTGCTCTAGAGGAGATCTGCATGGAGGAATGGGCCAACATACCAGCAACAGCGTGTGACAACCTTGTGAAGACTTACAGAAAAAGTTTGACCTCTGTCATTGCTAACAAAGGATATATAACAAAGTATTGAGATGAACTTTTGATATTGACCAAATACTTATTTTCCACCATAATTTGCAAATAAATTCTTGGTGTCCTTCGACAGCTCTTTGGTCTTCACCATAGTGGAGTTTGGAGTGTGACTGTTTGAGGTTGTGCACAGGTGTCTTGTATACTGATAACAACTTCAAACAGGTGTCATTAATACAGGTAATGCGTCTTCTTCTCTTAAAGAAGATACAGGTCTGTGAGAGCAAGAAATCTTGTTTCTTTGTAGGTGACCAAATACTTATATTCCACCATAATGTGCAAATAAATTCTTTCAGAAATCAGACAATGTGATTGTCTGGATTTGTTTCCACATTTTGTCTCTCATAGTTGAGGTATACCTATGATGACAATTACAGGCCTCTCTCATCTTTTTAAGTGGGAGAACTTGCACAATTGGAGGCTGACTAAATACTTTTTTGTCCCACTGTATCAAACATACAAACAACAACTGGACTCTGTCGTTATGTAGATAAGACAGAAAATGGGGCATTCTCAGTCTTATCTACATACCGACAGAGTCCCATAGAGGCTTCTTTTTTGTATTAGATCAAATTAGGGATGTGGGCAGCAACTCCCACTCTACAAATCTTTGGCACAACCTTATTTCTAATGTGTCCTTTAGACGGTTTTAAAAAATAGAAAAGCAGCTCACACTGCATTACTCGTCTCCTTTCTGGCATTGACCCCCTCAATAATTCCTTTCCACCACTAGATTTCTGCCCAACATTGTTCAATCCAGGAGACTGAGGACAGTCTGTAAATACACAGATTCATGATGCCCTGTTTTCACAGTGTAATGATGCAGAGAGTGGTGCTGTTGTATTCACATCACCTACACTCTGCATAATTAGCCACTACCCAGTCAAAAGTATAAGCCAAGTTGAATGTAACACTGTGGTATCATGCGACTGGTCTGAGGACATGTGTAAAAGTTAAGAAAAAACCCCCATAAAATTGCGCTTTGGAATCCAGAGTTTATCTTTAGATATTTGATGGACAGCTGAGGAGGTAAAAAAAGGTTTGGCACAACTGTGCTACAGGGTTCGGTTAGGGATTAGGCCTCAAGTTACATAGTAGGTGAGGTTGAAAAAAGACACAAGTCCATCAAGTCCAACCTATGTGTGTGATTATATGTCAGTATTACATTGTATATCCCTGTATGTTGTAGTCATTCAGGTGCTTATCTAATAGTTTTTTGAAACTATCGATGCCCCCCGCTGAAAAAACTGCCTGTGGAAGGGAATTCCACATCCTTGCCGCTCTTACAGTAAAGAACCCTCTACGCAGTTTAAGGTTAAATCTAATTTCTTCTCATTTTAATAAGTGGTTATGCGTCTTATTCGATTATCCCTATTGCGGGGTCACCAGTGTGGTATTTGTAAATTGAAACCATATCCCCTCTCAAGCGTCTCTTCTCCAGAGAGAATAAGTTCAGTGCTCGCAACCTTTCCTCATAACTAATATCCTCCAGACCCTTTTTTAGCTTTGTTGCCCTGCTCTGTACTCGCTCCATTTCCAGTACATCATTCCTGAGGACTGGTGCCCAGAGCTGGACAGCATACTCCAGATGTGGCCGGACCAGAGTCTTGTAGAGCGGGAGAATTATCGTTTTATCTCTGGAGATGATCCCATTTTAATGCATGCCAATATTCTGTTTGCTTTGTTAGCAGCAGCTTGGCATTGTATGTGCCTATAATCTACTAGGACCCCCAGGTCCTTTTCCATCCTTGATTCCCCCAGATGTTCTCCCCCTAGTGATTAAATTGCATTCATATTTTTGCCACCCAAATGCATTATTTTACATTTTTCCACATTAAACCTCATTTGCCATGTAGTTGCCCACCTCATTAATTTGTTCAGATCTTCATGCAAGGTTTCCACATCCTGCGGAGAAGTTATTGCCCTGCTTAGCTTAGTAACAAATACAGAGATTGAACTGTCTATCCCATCCTGCAGGTCGTTTATGAATAAATTAAATAGGATTGGTCCCAGCACAGAACCCTGGGGGACCCCACTTTCCACCCCTGACCATTCAGAGTATTCCCCATTTATCACCACCCTCTGAACACGCCCTTGTAGCCAGTTTTCAATCCATGTACTCACCCTATGGTCCATGCCAACTGACCTTACTTTGTACAGTAAACATTTATAAAGAAATGTGTCAAATGCTTTTGCAAAATACACCATGTCTACGTGCCTTCCTTTATCTAGATGACAGCTCACCTCCTCATAGAAGGTTAATAGATTGGTTTGGCAAGAACGATTCTTCATGAATCCATGCTGATTACTGCTAATGATACCATTCACATTACTAAAATCTTGTATATAGTCCCTTATTATTCCCTCCAGGAGCTTGCATACTATTGATGTTAGGCTAACTGGTCTGTAATTCCCTTATTTAAATATTGGTGCTACATTGGCTTTTCTCCAATCAGTTGGTACCATTCCCATCAGTAGACTGTCAGTAAAAATTAGGAACAATGGTCTGGCAATTACTTGACTGATTTCCCTAAGGACCCTCGGGTCCAAGCCATCTGGTCCCGGTGATTTATTATTGTTAAGTTTTCCAAGTCTATCTCTAATTCTGTCCTCTGTTAGCCATGAGGGTGCTTGCTGTGATGTGTCATGAGGATAAACACTGCAGTTTTGGTTACTGAAGCCCCCCGATTCCTTCGTGAAAACTGAGGAGAAGAATAAACTCAATACCTTCGCCATCTCCCCATCCTTTGTAACCAGATTTCCTTCCTCATTCTTTATGGGGCCAATATGGTCTGTCCTCCCTTTTTTACTGTTTATATACTTAAAGAATTTCTTGGAATTTTTTTTGCTCTCCTCCGCTATGTGTCTTTCTTGTTCTATCTTAGCCGCCCTAACTGCACCCTTACATTTCTTGTTGCATTCTTTGTAAAGTGTTGTAAACTGTCTCTCTTTAAGGGTTTAGACTCTAGTGGTTGTATACTGCAGGTGTCTTCCTTCTTGGAAAGGTTCATAAAGACGCTGGCTTTCTGTAAGCAAAGAGATCAGTCATGGGGAAGCAACCTCAGATGTCCTCCAAGTGAGGGAGAAGTTTACAGAGGAACTCTTGCCCTAGCCTCTACTGTCCTAGAAGTCTATGTTCAAGATACCACTAGAACTTTGATCTCTAACAAGGTCACCTCATTCTCCACTTCTTTTCAGTTTGCATCAATAAATTATTTATGCTTATCTGTCAAGTGACTGTTCCCTGTCTTTAGCTACCCTGTTAAACAACCCCGAGATAATTGTGCCAGGGCCCTTATTGATTTGAGGATGTGGTTTGTACTTACAGTGTCTCCTGTTTTGCAATTTATTGGTCATTGACATTGGGTACCATAGTTCACACAATAATAGATTTGCGCTTACTCTAAATAGTCAAGAAGATGTAAGCAGCTAACACCACAACTAGAATCATTGCCCAACAAATACATATTATACAAAAAATGTGTAGCGCTAAAATAACAAGATACCTTAAAACTAATACGTTTAAAAAGGCCTATACCCAAAGTGTAATATACCCATATGAAGGTATCACATATAAAGTCAGAATGAAAATAAAAAGTGTTTCAAATGGATAGTCAGTGAGTTGGAGCTGAATGGGTCACTACCCAAAGAGTGAAGTAAGGAGGGCCTTCACCAACATATAGCAGAAAAGTCTCAGAGGATGATGTTCTGCAGTCAAAAAGGTCTCATCGATAAATTGGATACTCCATCAATAAACAAATTCTTATATCACACCACTGTGTCTTCAAAAACCATGCAGTGCACTTAGATGTTACGGATGGGGGCTTACCGGAGGGTTTGAACCCAAAACAGCGTATACTGTGAGGGTCAAACCAGCTTTTATTGCACCCTGGCAATGGTGAGAAGGTCTTGGCAGCCTGAGGATATTGAAAGGGGCTTTTCTAAAGGTGTATCTTCTCCACACGTATTAATGGATCTCTCCACGCAGGGTTCATAAAGGGCACAAAAGGGACTACATAGTGTGATACCGTAGACACCGTATTTATTGAATAAAAAGAAATACACTTACATGATGAAGTTTAGTAAAAAAGCGCTTGTACATAAAAAGGGGCGGCAGTGGAGTCCTCCCGACACGTTTCGTCTGAGTAGACTTCGTCCTGGGGTACCCTCCACTGCAGCCCGACTCCCTAATATAGGAACTGTAATCATCCTGATGCGAATCCAGCCCGTTCAATTCCGAAAGCAGCACTTCCGGGTTGTCCAAGATGGCGGACCCGCGTGCGTTCCAGACCTCGCTTTGGTGGGTGTATTCATGCGTTCCACCCTCCAAAACGGAAGTCAGATGTTCCCCATGTGTCTAAGATAAAAGGCTATTATCTTATTGTGATGAAGCGTTGAAAGTAATCTTAGATTGGAATATTTGTAAAGATGGTTAGCATCGGTTCGTGTCCCACATTGTGAGCAAGCGAGATCTCGGCACATCTCGCGATGTGACGCTATGGCGTCACGCCGCTAGGACGGAAGTACTTACATGAAGCACTTCGCTTGCGTTCCATTGGTGGTTAACCGGAAGGTCCCGGATCTCAGCTTATCACGCGATGTGACGCTATAACGTCACGGCGCGAACACGGAATTGGTTGTGTGAATCAACCGCTTGCGTTCCACTAGTGGTTACCCAGAGGTCCACAGTGAAACAGCGGGTTGAAACTAGCTTCACTCTAAATGGCTTGTATGCCAATTATTAAGTAAAGAACCGGAAGCCAGTGATTCCTCGCGTAACATGCACCTTAAGGGGGCGATGTGGTAGTAGTGTGAATGACCTGGTGTCCCCCAGTCACAAGATGAAATATTACGGCTGGGAGGAAGCTAAAGATATATGTCTGTAAACCCATGTGTTTTGATTAATTAAAAAGAATTCAATGAGCTGGATTCACATAAGTGTGCCCATTTTTTGCATGTGTGACCTATATCATTTTGCAGAAGGTGACAGCCATGTGTAAGTACATCCAAAATACAGACATCTGAAACTTAGAGATGGAAAATATATAGGAATACACAATTGGGGACAAACATTATCTCCCTTATGATTCGTCCAAAAAGGCATTGACGTCAACCTCTACATTAAGCCCTGACGGGGCAAAAGTCTGCAACTCATATGCCCAGAACATTTCGAGGCGAGATACTCCCCTTGTTTTAGCACCCCCTCTCCAGGGTGGTGTGTATTTATCAATAATGACAAACTGTGATCCCTCCGGATTCCCACCATGGAATTCCTTGTAGTGCCTGGGGACCGTATGTTTGGGGTCTCTGCTTTTAATTAAGGCGATGTGTTCACCCACCCTAATCGAGAATGTCCTGGTAGTACGGCCTATATACTGTTTAAGGCATGGGCAAGTAATGAGATACACCACAAATCTCGTGCTGCATGTGCGGAATGGTTTTATCGTATATCTCTTTCCCGTCACTGTAGAGGCAAATTCGGAAACTTTACGTGTTCTAACAGCATTATGCTGGCATACCGCACATTTCCTACATGGAAAAAAGCCTGTTCAGTCGTGAAAAAACAAGGGACGGGTGGGGGGGTTTATGATATTAGGGGCTATCTGTCCTTTTAAGGAGGGTACACCCCTGAAAATAACATTGGCTTCTTCTGGGATGAGTGGGCCCAGAATACTGTCCTGCTTAAGGACGCCCCAATGTTTCCTCATGATGTTTTTAATTTGTCTGTGCTGTGTTGAGAAAGAGGTTAACAGGGCCCATCTAAACTTCCCGTCAGGTTCTCTTTTGGGTTTGACTTCCAATAATGTTTTTCTGTCAATGTCAATGGCTTTTTGAATCTCTAGGTTCAGGTCATCAGTGTCATAACCCTTATCCTCGAACCTGGATTTCAAAATCTTGGCCTGTTCGAGAAACGTCTCCTTTTCGGTGCAATTCCGTCTGAGTCTCAAAAACTGGCTCCGAGGAACGAAATTTAACCACGAGACATGATGACAACTGTCAACGGGAATGAACCCGTTACGGTCTGTGGATTTGAAATAAGTACTAAATCTGAATTCATTATTGATGATCTCTATCTGTAAGTCTAAGAAGTGGATTTTGGTCTTACTAGCTTGATAAGACAAGGCTATACCCCTATCATTAGTATTTAGACCCACAAAGAACTCATCCAATGTTTCCATGGTGCCATTCCATAGGAGAAGGATGTCGTCTATGTATCGTGTCCACAACACCAGAGAACTGGTTTCGTGGACATAGACAACATCCTCCTCCCACTTGGCCATGAACAAGTTCGCGAGACTAGGCGCGAATTTCGCCCCCATGGCCACTCCCCGTTGTTGGAGGTAGAAATTATGGTTAAACCAAAAGTAATTGTGTTTTGCCGCGAACTCTAGTAGTTCAACAAGATACTCACACTGAAAAGAGGCCAAAGAGTGTTCCTGAGATAAAAAGTGTTTGATGGCATCGATACCCTTGTCGTGTGGTATGCACGTGTACAATGATGCCACGTCCGCCGTGGCCATGATGTAGCCCTCTTGTAGAGGGATATTCTCAAGGAGTCTAATCGTGGAGCTAGTATCTTTTAAATATGAGGGTGTTTTCTTTACTAGAGGCTGTAGGAAGAAATCTATATATTTGCCTATTCTGGCCGTAATGGAATTTATGCCACTTACAATTGGCCTACCGGGGGGGCAGACTGGATCCTTGTGGACTTTAGGCAAATAGTATATAGTGGGGATTCGAGGTGCTGTGGGAATCAAAAAATCTCTCTCTCTCTTGTTCAGGATCTTTGATTCGTATCCTTTTAAAACAAGTTGGTGTAATTTTTGTTTAAATTTATGTGTAGGATTATTAGGTAACAACTGGTAGGTCCCTGGTTCACTCAAGATGCGATGCATTTCTGCTTCATATTGGCATTTGTCCAAAATCACTATCCCTCCCCCTTTGTCTGCTGGACGGACCACCAAATCTTTGCGCGCACACAAAGATTCCAAACCATCTCTTAACAATGGAGGATGGTGAGTGCGTTTATTTGGTAATGTGGCTAAATCATGTAGGACAAGGTCCCTAAAGATTTTTACAGCCGGGCTGTAGGGACTGGGGGGGAAAAAAGGGAGGGATTCGATAGGCCGGAATGAACCGTTTCTGATGTGGATGCCGGGTAGTCAGTGCGGAACGGGTTGGATACCAAATACCTCTGTATATTAACCTTACGGATGTATTTGTGAACATCCATGAACGTATGGAACTTGTCAAGTTTTTTAGGGGGGGCATATTTGAGACCCTTGTCTAATAAAGATAGTTCTGCTTCAGTAAGGGTTTGAGAGCTTAAATTATAGACACCTTGGCCTTTTACAGTCTTTGCCTTTTTTCTTCTTTGTACTCTCCTCCCCCCTCTGCATCCTCTCTTTGATTTGGGCCTCGTTTCCTTGAGTGTGGGGCCTCGCGAAAAAACTGGTTCCCATGTGTGTAGGGGTTATGTATGTATGGGGATTGGTCATAGTCATCTCTCCTACGTTCAGGGCTATAAATCTCCCTGAGAGGTGAGAACCTGTTGTGGGTGCGTATAGGGGAGGGGTAATGGTGGTAAGGTTCCTCCCTTTGTTGAGAGTCCTGACCTGATCTATGATATCTAGGCGAAGGATGGTATGAACCGTAGTGGGAGCTGGTATCAGAATGTTGTACCCTATTATGGGTATTACCTCTACCCCCCCTCCTCCCTCTCGCGTTATTTCTACCCCTGTGAGGAGTTTGAGGGCTGTAATGTTGCACCCGCGACTGGGATACATGGGATGCCGCACCACGTTTGGTTCCACCCCTCTGTGGAAGGGGACCATGTAAGTGTATTTCTTTTTATTCAATAAATACGGTGTCTACGGTATCACACTATGTAGTCCCTTTTGTGCCCTTTATGAACCCTGCGTGGAGAGATCCATTAATACGTGTGGAGAAGATACACCTTTAGAAAAGCCCCTTTCAATATCCTCAGGCTGCCAAGACCTTCTCACCATTGCCAGGGTGCAATAAAAGCTGGTTTGACCCTCACAGTATACGCTGTTTTTGGTTCAAACCCTCCGGTAAGCCCCCATCCGTAACATCTAAGTGCACTGCATGGTTTTTGAAGACACAGTGGTGTGATATAAGAATTTGTTTATTGATGGAGTATCCAATTTATCGATGAGACCTTTTTGACTGCAGAACATCATCCTCTGAGACTTTTCTGCTATATGTTGGTGAAGGCGCTCCTTACTTCACTCTTTGGGTAGTGACCCATTCAGCTCCAACTCACTGACTATCCATTTGAAACACTTTTTATTTTCATTCTGACTTTATATGTGATACCTTCATATGGGTATATTACACTTTGGGTATAGGCCTTTTTAAACTTATTAGTTTTAAGGTATCTTGTTATTTTAGCGCTACACATTTTTTGTATAATATCTATTTGTTGGGCAACGATTCTAGTTGTGGTGTTAGCTGCTTACATCTTCTTGACTATTTAGAGTAAGCGCAAATCTATTATTGGTGTGAATTTTGGTGTATACATTTAGAATTATCATTTTTGCTGCTGCTCTGTGGAATTATTCCACTATGGATGTGTTTGACTACCGAGCCTCACGCAGGGTTAATCCTGAGGGAGTATTTATAACAACAAGTAGTAACACAGAGATTGGAGGTCTGTTCCTCAGACTCAAAAATGTAATGACAACTGAACTTCACCTGCAATGGGATTTGGTTTTCTTACAGCAATACATTACAGAACAAATGGTCCCTAGAAGCCTCCGTTGGGAAGTCCAACCCCAACAGGGGGAAACCGATTTGGAAACATGGTTTAAATATTTTAACGATGCAGGCATCAATTTCTTACAGTTACTTATATCTAAGAAAAACAATAGACTTCAGGCGATAGATCGAGAAATTAAAGATTTGAAGGATAAACTTTCAGTCCATAAAAATTCTCAGGAGTACAAGTCCCTTTCCTCTAACCTTTTGGGGCATCTAGAGAAAGAGGAACGTGACCAAAGGATAAAGAAACAAAAGAAATATTCTAGGGACGTGGGCGACTATAAGGACCATACAGTATTTGGGTGGCAAAAACTGTTGCAGGTTACCCCACCCATGGAGGTTTCCTCTGATACCACGGTTGGCACAATTTCAACAGGTGGTCTTCCAACTTTGAACGTCACCACTGCACAATCTCAGCCCACAGGTGTCCATTCTCATGGTCGTGGTCCACAGAGGGGTGGAACCAAACGTGGTGCGGCATCCCATGTATCCCAGTCGCGGGTGCAACATTACAGCCCTCAAACTCCTCACAGGGGTAGAAATAACGCGAGAGGGAGGAGGGGGGGTAGAGGTAATACCCATAATAGGGTACAACATTCTGATACCAGCTCCCACTACGGTTCATACCATCCTTCGCCTAGATATCATAGATCAGGTCAGGACTCTCAACAAAGGGAGGAACCTTACCACCATTACCCCTCCCCTATATGCACCCACAACAGGTTCTCACCTCTCAGGGAGATTTATAGCCCTGAACGTAGGAGAGATGACTATGACCAATCCCCATACATACATAACCCCTACACACATGGGAACCAGTTTTTTCGCGAGGCCCCACACTCAAGGAAACGAGGCCCAAATCAAAGAGAGGATGCAGAGGGGGGAGGAGAGTACAAAGAAGAAAAAAGGCAAAGACTGTAAAAGGCCAAGGTGTCTATAATTTAAGCTCTCAAACCCTTACTGAAGCAGAACTATCTTTATTAGACAAGGGTCTCAAATATGCCCCCCCTAAAAAACTTGACAAGTTCCATACGTTCATGGATGTTCACAAATACATCCGTAAGGTTAATATACAGAGGTATTTGGTATCCAACCCGTTCCGCACTGACTACCCGGCATCCACATCAGGAACGGTTCATTCCGGCCTATCGAATCCCTCCCTTTTTTCCCCCCCAGTCCCTACAGCCCCGGCTGTAAAAATCTTTAGGGACCTTGTCCTACATGATTTAGCCACATTACCAAATAAACGCACTCACCATCCTCCATTGTTAAGAGATGGTTTGGAATCTTTGTGTGCGCGCAAAGATTTGGTGGTCCGTCCAGCAGACAAAGGGGGAGGGATAGTGATTTTGGACAAATGCCAATATGAAGCAGAAATGCATCGCATCTTGAGTGAACCAGGGACCTACCAGTTGTTACCTAATAATCCTACACATAAATTTAAACAAAAATTACACCAACTTGTTTTAAAAGGATACGAATCAAAGATCCTGAACAAGAGAGAGAGAGATTTTTTGATTCCCACAGCACCTCGAATCCCCACTATATACTATTTGCCTAAAGTCCACAAGGATCCAGTCTGCCCCCCCGGTAGGCCAATTGTAAGTGGCATAAATTCCATTACGGCCAGAATAGGCAAATATATAGATTTCTTCCTACAGCCTCTAGTAAAGAAAACACCCTCATATTTAAAAGATACTAGCTCCACGATTAGACTCCTTGAGAATATCCCTCTACAAGAGGGCTACATCATGGCCACGGCGGACGTGGCATCATTGTACACGTGCATACCACACGACAAGGGTATCGATGCCGTCAAACACTTTTTATCTCAGGAACACTCTTTGGCCTCTTTTCAGTGTGAGTATCTTGTTGAACTACTAGAGTTCGCGGCAAAACACAATTACTTTTGGTTTAACCATAATTTCTACCTCCAACAACGGGGAGTGGCCATGGGGGCGAAATTCGCGCCTAGTCTCGCGAACTTGTTCATGGCCAAGTGGGAGGAGGATGTTGTCTATGTCCACGAAACCAGTTCTCTGGTGTTGTGGACACGATACATAGACGACATCCTTCTCCTATGGAATGGCACCATGGAAACATTGGATGAGTTCTTTGTGGGTCTAAATACTAATGATAGGGGTATAGCCTTGTCTTATCAAGCTAGTAAGACCAAAATCCACTTCTTAGACTTACAGATAGAGATCATCAATAATGAATTCAGATTTAGTACTTATTTCAAATCCACAGACCGTAACGGGTTCATTCCCATTGACAGTTGTCATCATGTCTCGTGGTTAAATTCCGTTCCTCGGAGCCAGTTTTTGAGACTCAGACGGAATTGCACCGAAAAGGAGACGTTTCTCGAACAGGCCAAGATTTTGAAATCCAGGTTCGAGGATAAGGGTTATGACACTGATGACCTGAACCTAGAGATTCAAAAAGCCATTGACATTGACAGAAAAACATTATTGGAAGTCAAACCCAAAAGAGAACCTGACGGGAAGTTTAGATGGGCCCTGTTAACCTCTTTCTCAACACAGCACAGACAAATTAAAAACATCATGAGGAAACATTGGGGCGTCCTTAAGCAGGACAGTATTCTGGGCCCACTCATCCCAGAAGAAGCCAATGTTATTTTCAGGGGTGTACCCTCCTTAAAAGGACAGATAGCCCCTAATATCATAAACCCCCCCACCCGTCCCTTGTTTTTTCACGACTGAACAGGCTTTTTCCATGTAGGAAATGTGCGGTATGCCAGCATAATGCTGTTAGAACACGTAAAGTTTCCGAATTTGCCTCTACAGTGACGGGAAAGAGATATACGATAAAACCATTCCGCACATGCAGCACGAGATTTGTGGTGTATCTCATTACTTGCCCATGCCTTAAACAGTATATAGGCCGTACTACCAGGACATTCTCGATTAGGGTGGGTGAACACATCGCCTTAATTAAAAGCAGAGACCCCAAACATACGGTCCCCAGGCACTACAAGGAATTCCATGGTGGGAATCCGGAGGGATCACAGTTTGTCATTATTGATAAATACACACCACCCTGGAGAGGGGGTGCTAAAACAAGGGGAGTATCTCGCCTCGAAATGTTCTGGGCATATGAGTTGCAGACTTTTGCCCCGTCAGGGCTTAATGTAGAGGTTGACGTCAATGCCTTTTTGGACGAATCATAAGGGAGATAATGTTTGTCCCCAATTGTGTATTCCTATATATTTTCCATCTCTAAGTTTCAGATGTCTGTATTTTGGATGTACTTACACATGGCTGTCACCTTCTGCAAAATGATATAGGTCACACATGCAAAAAATGGGCACACTTATGTGAATCCAGCTCATTGAATTCTTTTTAATTAATCAAAACACATGGGTTTACAGACATATATCTTTAGCTTCCTCCCAGCCGTAATATTTCATCTTGTGACTGGGGGACACCAGGTCATTCACACTACTACCACATCGCCCCCTTAAGGTGCATGTTACGCGAGGAATCACTGGCTTCCGGTTCTTTACTTAATAATTGGCATACAAGCCATTTAGAGTGAAGCTAGTTTCAACCCGCTGTTTCACTGTGGACCTCTGGGTAACCACTAGTGGAACGCAAGCGGTTGATTCACACAACCAATTCCGTGTTCGCGCCGTGACGTTATAGCGTCACATCGCGTGATAAGCTGAGATCCGGGACCTTCCGGTTAACCACCAATGGAACGCAAGCGAAGTGCTTCATGTAAGTACTTCCGTCCTAGCGGCGTGACGCCATAGCGTCACATCGCGAGATGTGCCGAGATCTCGCTTGCTCACAATGTGGGACACGAACCGATGCTAACCATCTTTACAAATATTCCAATCTAAGATTACTTTCAACGCTTCATCACAATAAGATAATAGCCTTTTATCTTAGACACATGGGGAACATCTGACTTCCGTTTTGGAGGGTGGAACGCATGAATACACCCACCAAAGCAAAGGTCTGGAACGCACGCGGGTCCGCCATCTTGGACAACCCGGAAGTGCTGCTTTCGGAATTGAACGGGCTGGATTCGCATCAGGATGATTACAGTTCCTATATTAGGGAGTCGGGCTGCAGTGGAGGGTACCCCAGGACGAAGTCTACTCAGACGAAACGTGTCGGGAGGACTCCACTGCCGCCCCTTTTTATGTACAAGCGCTTTTTTACTAAACTTCATCATGTAAGTGTATTTCTTTTTATTCAATAAATACGGTGTCTACGGTATCACACTATGTAGTCCCTTTTGTGCCCTTTATGAACCCTGCGTGGAGAGATCCATTAATACGTGTGGAGAAGATACACCTTTAGAAAAGCCCCTTTCAATATCCTCAGGCTGCCAAGACCTTCTCACCATTGCCAGGGTGCAATAAAAGCTGGTTTGACCCTCACAGTATACGCTGTTTTGGGTTCAAACCCTCCGGTAAGCCCCCATCCGTAACATCTAAGTGCACTGCATGGTTTTTGAAGACACAGTGGTGTGATATAAGAATTTGTTTATTGATGGAGTATCCAATTTATCGATGAGACCTTTTTGACTGCAGAACATCATCCTCTGAGACTTTTCTGCTATATGTTGGTGAAGGCGCTCCTTACTTCACTCTTTGGGTAGTGACCCATTCAGCTCCAACTCACTGACTATCCATTTGAAACACTTTTTATTTTCATTCTGACTTTATATGTGATACCTTCATATGGGTATATTACACTTTGGGTATAGGCCTTTTTAAACTTATTAGTTTTAAGGTATCTTGTTATTTTAGCGCTACACATTTTTTGTATAATATCTATTGGGTACCATAGGTAAAAAGCTAACCATGAAGGAGTAAATGTGCGCGCTGTGTGAGAGGAAGACACTCAAGGCCGGGACAGACTGGTAAGCAGTAAGCGACTATAGCACGATCATCCCATGGGTATAGAGAAGCTCTGAAAACCCACAAGAGGATGGATGCACTATCCCACTCACATCTTGATTACACATAGTGGACTGACAGCACGATTAGGGTGAGAAATGTATTGCTATCAAGCTCAGGTGAGTGGACTTTCATGTACAGTATCTCACAAAAGTGAGTACACCCCTCACATTTTTGTAAATATATCTTTTCATATGACAACACTGAAGAAATTATACTTTGATACAATGTAAAGTAGTGAGGGCACAGCTTGTATAACAGTGTAAATTTGCTGTCCCCTCAAAATAACTCAACACACAGCCATTAATGTCTAAACCGCTGGCAACAAAAGTGAGTACACCCCTAAGTGAAAATGTCCAAATTGGGCCCAAAGTGTCAATATTTTGTGTGGCTACCATTATTTTCCAGCACTGCCTTGACCCTCTTGGGCATGGAGTTCACCGAGCTTCATAGGTTGCCACTGGAGTCCTCTTCCACTCCTCCATGACGACATCACAGAAAAAGAGAAGGGATCATGCTCTGCTTCAGTATTTCACAGTACATGTTGGCATTCATGGTTCCCTCAATGAACTGCAGCTCCCCAGTGCTGGCAGCACTCATGCAGCCCCGGACCATGACACTCCCACCACCATGCTTGACTGTAAGCCACACACACTTGTCTTTGTACTCCTCACCTGGTTGCTGCCACACATGCTTGACACCATCTAACTCAAAATATGTTTATCTTGGTCTCATCAGACCACAGGACATGGTTCCAGTAATCCATGTCCTTAGTCTGCTTGTCTTCGGCAAACTGTTTGCAGGCTTTCTTGTGTATCATCTTTAGAAGAGGCTTTCTTCTGGGATGACAGCCATGCAGACCAATTTATTGCAGTGTGTGGCATATGGTCTGAGAACTGACAGGCTGACCCCCCACCCCTTCAACCTCTGCAGCAATGCTGGCAGCACTCATACATCTATTTCCCAAAGACATCCTCTGGATATGAGGCTGAGCACGTGCACTCAACTTCTTTGGTGGACCATGGTGAGGCCTGTTCTGAGTGGAACCTGTCCTGCTAAACCGCTGTATGGTCTTGGCCACCGTGCTGCAGCTCAGTTTCAGGGTGTTGGCAATCTTCTTATAGCCTAGGCCATCTTTATGTAGAGAAACAATTCTTTTTTTTCAGATCCTCAGAGAGTTCTTTGCCATGAGGTGCCACGTTGAACTTCCAGTGAATAGTATGAGAGAATGAGAGGGATAACACCAAATATAACACACCTGCTCTACATTCACACCTGAGACCTTGAAACACTAACGAGTCACATGACATCGGGGAGGGAAAATGGATAATTGGGCCCAATTTGGACATTTTCACTTAGGGGTGTACTCACTTTTGTTACCAGCGGTTTAGACATTAAAGGCTGTGTGTTGAGTTATTGTGAGGGGTCAACACTGTTATATAAGCTGTACACTCATTACTTTACATTGTAGCAAAGTGTAATTTCTTCAGTGACATGAAAAGATATAATAAAATAATTACAAAAATGTGAAGGGTGTACTCACTTTTTGTAAGATACTGTATACACATGCTCACAGTTTCTATGAGTGCTAAACCACGAGAATAAAGTGAAGGGTTGCGATTTTTCCCATGATTGGTGGACTTTTTACAGCTGTATACAGTGCATCCGGAAAGTATTCACAGCGCTTTACTTTTTCCACATTTTGTTATGTTACAGCCTTATTCCAAAGTGGATTAAATTCATTATCTTCCTCAAAATTCTACAAACAATATCCCATAATGACAACATGAAAGAAGTTTGTTTTAAATCATTGAAAATTAAAAAAAAAAAATCCCATGTGTATACGTATTCACAGCCATTGCTCAATACATTGTTGAAGCACCTTTGGCACCAATTACAGCCTCATGTCTTTTTGAGTATGATGCTACAAGCTTGGCACACATATTTTTGGGCAGTTTCTCTCATTCTTCTTTGCAGGACCTCCCAAGCTCTATCAGGTTGGATGGGGAGCATCGGTGTACAGCCATTTTCAGATCTCTCCAGAGATGTTCAATCGGGTTCAAGTCTGGGCTCTTGCTGGGCCACTCAAGGATATTCACAGAGTTGTCCCGTAGCCACTCTTCTGTTATCTTTGCTGTGTGCTTAGGGTCGTTGTTCTGTTGGAAGATGAACCTTCGCCCCAGTCTGAGGTCCAGAGCGTTCTGGAGCAGGTTTTCATCAAGGATGTCTCTGTACATTGCTGCATTCATAATTCTCTCAATCCTGACTAGTCTCCCAGTTCCTGCCTGAAAAGCATCCCCACAACATGATGCTGCCACCACCATGCTTCACTGTAGGGATGGTATTGGCCAGGTGATGAGCGGTGCCTGGTTTCCTCCAGACATGATGCTTGCCATTCAGGCCAAAGAGTTCAATGTTTGTTTCATCAGACCAGAAAATTTTGTTTCTCATGGTCTGAGAGTCCTTCAGGTGTCTTTTGGCAAACTCCAGGTGGGCTGTCACATGTATTTTACTGAGGAGTGGCTTCTGTCTGGCCACTCTACCATATAGGCCTAATTGGTGGAGTGCTGCAGAGATGGTTGTTCTTCTGGAAGGTTTTCCTCTCTTCACAGAAAAATGCTGGAGCTCTGTCAGAGTGACCATCGGGTTCTTGGTCATCTCCCTGACTAAGGGCCATTCTCCCCCGATCACTCAGTTTGGCCGGGTGGCCTGCTCAAGGAAGAGTCCTGGTGGTTCCCAATTTCTTCTATTTACGGATGATGGAGGCCACTGTGCTCACTGGGACCTTCAATGCTGCAGAATTTTTTCTATACTCTTCCCCATACAGTCTTGTCTCGGAGGTCTACAGACAATTCCTTCAGACTTTGTGGCTTTCTTTGTGCTCTGACATGCACTGTTAACTGTGGGACTTTATATAGACAGGTGTGTGCCTTCCCAAATCATGTCCAATCAACTGAATATAACACAGGTGGACTCCAATCAAGTTGTAAAAACATCTCAAAGATGATCAGTGGAAACAGGAGGCACCTGAGCTCAATTTTGAATGTCATGGCAAAGGCTGTGAATACTTACATGGGATTTTTTTGTTTTTTTATTTTTAATAAATTTGCAAAGATTTCAAACAAACTTCTTTCACTTCTTCATTATGGGGTATTGTTTGTAGAATTTTGAGGAAAATAATGAATTGAATCCATTTTGGAATAAGGCTGTAACAAAATGTGGAAAAAGTGAAGTGCTGTGAATACTTTCTGGATATACTGTATATTCCGCTATGGCATAGGCTTACACACTTCTCTTTCACTGTGCTGGCAAGGAGGTCAATGTGCCAGGGCCATATATATGTAGACACACAGACATGCATGTGTGTGGGGTCCACACCCTAATGCACAGGTGTCAAAATGGTGGCCCTCCAGCTGTTGCGGAACTATAAATCCCATGAGGCATTGCAAGGCTGACAGTTATAAGCATGACTCCCACAGGCAGAGGCATGATGGGACTTGTAGTAGACATGTGCATTCGTTTTCGTCCGAATGCATTTTCGTCCGAATTTCAGGTATTTTCGTTATCGTTTTAACAAACAATAACGAAAGTGCAGTATCCGAAAAACGAAAGATCCGACATAAACAAATGCTTTATTTTCGTTTTCGTTGCTACAACAGTTCGATATAGATAGGAGATTCGACATGATGCTGACAATAACAATCTGTGTCCATCAAACCTGTGGTCGAATGTGCCTAACCTTAAAGTGGGGTTCCACTTCCAAAAAAACAAACATATCTAAAAAATTCTAAAAAAAACAACAAAAAAACATTTGGATATTTTTTTTTTTTTTACTCACCTCTAAATGCCTGTTGCTAGGTGGTCCCTCGTAGTCTGCCCCCTTCCTCTGCCTGGGCTGGTGACATCACTTCCCCCTGGCACAGGAAGGGCTCGGCTCTTCTCCCTCCCTCCTGTCAATCATCTGGGACCCATTACAGGTCCCAGGTGACTGAGCGGCCAATCACGGCGCGCGGCGCCGCTCGCACATGCGCAGTGGGTGCCAGGCTGTGAAGCCACAGCCCGGCGCCCACAGTTGAAATGCTGGCGCCGACAAGCGGAGGGGGGAGACGAGCGGGGCTTCGATCCCCCGCATCGCTGGACCCAGGGACAGGTAATTGTCCAATTAAAAGTCAGCAGCTGCAGTATTTGTAGCTGCTGACTTTTAATTTATTTTTTTTTAATGGCCCGCCTGGGTGGAACTCCTCTTTAACTCTATTAGTCCAAGATTATTCTACATAGAGAGAAAAGATTCGACGTAGGCAGAAAAGATTCGACATAGAGAGAAAAGATTCGACTTAGGGGAGAAAAGATTCGACGTAGGGGAGAAAAGATTCGACGTAGGGGAGAAAAGATAAATAAAAATAATGATGATGATGAATGTTATTGGCTGATTGTAACCAAAGAGGAGGAGCAGTAAAATAGCTAGAACTAAGTACACACGTACTTTGGCTTATGGTGTCTGTTGAAAGTTCTAAGAAGATTCAATGGAGCAGGTAAACTATACGGTGTCATACAGTTTAGCTGCTCCGTCGAATCTTCTTTGAACATTCAACCGACACCATAAGCCTTCAATGACAGATTCGACCCTAATTTGGATTTTCGGACGAATGCAATTTTTAACGAAAAACGAAATTAATAAAAACGAATTTCGGGAGTAACTAAATAAATTTATTTTTCCGACGAAAACTAAATTCCGAAACGAAATATTTCAGTGTGCACATGTCTAACTTGTAGTTCCGCAACAGCTGGAGGATCACCAGTTTGACACCCCTGGAATGCAATAGGCTGTGTACACATATGCGCTATGGTCTGCCTTTTCTTTTATAATTGACATTTTTTATTAAGTTTCCAAGTATACAATTCAATTGTTGAAAGTAACATTGCATATGAAAAACAAGGAAAAAAGAGGCAATAAAAGCATAGTTTTCATAACAAATTTCTCTAGAAAAAGGAGAGCGGAGCTTAGAAATCTAGACTGACATATGAAAATAGTTGAGTCCATTCTTCTCAATGAGGTAGTAAGAGAAGAGAGAGAGAAGAAAAGAAAGAAAAGGGAAGTGAAAGAAGTATATAAAAAAAAAAGGACCTCTATATTAGGGCTCATCTCTCCAGGGCTCCAGGTGTGTACAATGCTCAAGGCGGAGGGGGTCTCATGAAATCGCGGGGGGTTACAGTCACTTGTGCCATGGCTCCCATGTTGCTGTGTGTCTGTCTACTCTATCTGTAAGTCTGGCTGCCATGGATTCCATAATCTCTACGTCTTTTTTTATTCTAGTATACAGATCAGATAATGACGGAGGATTTCGGTGTTTCCAGTGTAAGGATATTAAACATCTGGCTGCCGTAATTATTTGCGTTGCCAGCTTTTTGGCTAGTCCGGGAAGTGTGGTGGGAGGGAGTCCCGGTAAGAAAAATTTAGGAGAAAGAGTGATATCTACCTCAAATAGCCGGTGAAGGAGGTCCCGAACTGCCCGCCAGTAGGGCTGGAGGGAGGAACAGCTCCAATAGAGGTGTTATAGCGTGCCCCGGTCTTGGCGACACCTCCAGCAGCGATCCGAGGCCGACAGGTATATGGCCTGCAGACGTGATGGGGTAAGGTACCAATGAAGAAGCACCTTTTATGAGTTTTCTTTAAAAAGTGTGCATATAGAGCTCCTGGCTGCCCATCTCCATATAATGGCCCATTGTTCAGGTGTTAGTTCCTCCCCAAGTTGTTCCTCCCATTTACGCATGTATTTATGTTTCCCCCTAATGAGCATGTCATATGAGTTTATGATTTTATATATGTCCGAAGTCAGTACTTTCTGCGTAGGGCCTGAAAGAACCAAACATTCAAATGGGGATGGCTTGGAAAATTGGAGGGTAGGGGAGATGGTGAGTGCATAATGCCGTATCTGGAGGTAGCCTGAGTTTGTCAAAGGATAGCAAGATCCTAGACACTGGGTCCACCAAGTGTCCATAATGAAAGAGTTTTCTTTGCAGCCATAGGGAGATCATCTGAGAGGTTAAGCTGTCAGGTAATTTAGGATTATAAAGGAAGGCCGTTACCAAAGAGGCCTCAGATTGTAGGGGGGTGCTATGGTTTAGCTGCCTCCAGATAGTGCGTAGGAGATGCATAGTGTGTAGTAGGGCAGAGGAGGGATATTGGCATTGGCGTTCCACAATAAATTGTTCGGGTGGATGGGAGCCAGCCATATTTTTTCTGAGTCCATCGATTGTAGGCCAGAAGGGTGACCCAAGAAGCTATGGCTCTCAGTTGTGCAGCATAGTAATAGCGTTGAAGGTGCGGAAAGGCCAAACCCCCATTCCCCCTGGAAGCAAACACTACAGAGCGGGCTATTCAGTGTTATTTGTAGTTCCATGTAAAATTTAAATGGTCATTTTGGAGTTTTGTGAGATGGGCCAATGGGAAGGCTACTGGGAGAGTCATAAAGCAGTACAGGAATTTAGGTAGTATGTTCATTTTGATCGAAGCTATGCGACTGAACCAAGACATTGGATAATGTCTCCATTTGGTCAGAAGGGATCGGATGGATGCGAATAGAGGTCCAAAGTTTGCGTTATATAAGGATACATATCGAGGCATAAGGTGTACCCCTAAGTATTTAATGGACTGTGATTTCCATGCATATGGAAAGTTTTCCGACAGGCGATGTACTTCCGCTGTAGGTAGGTTAAGCGGGGGGGCTTCCAATTTAGTTGGGTTAACCTTGTAGCAGGGATCCATATTCCTGCAAAAGTTTATGGAGGTTAGGGAGAGTAATGTGTGGTTGTGTCAGGGACAAAAGGACATCGTCCGCAAACAATGAAATTTTAAATTTGCGACCCCCTAACCATTACACCCTTAATATTTGGGTCCTGCCGGATCTGGGCCGCCAGGGGCTCGATGCACAGGGCGAAAAGCAGCGGGGAGAGCAGGCATCCCTGCCCAGTTCCGTTCAAAATAGGGAAGGAGCTGGTTGCCGCATAAGGCGTTTCGATAGAGGCGGTTGGGGTTGCATATAGGTGCCTAATCGCCCTGAGGAACGGCCCCCGAAAGCCCAGATGCTCAAGGGTGGAGAACATAAAAGGCCAGCTAAGCATATCGAAGGCTTTCTCAGTGTCCAGACTGAGCAGGAACGCTTCGTTTTTTTGTCTGTTAAGGATATCTATTAAATTGATGGCTCTTCTAGTGTTGTCCCCTGCTTGGCGTCCCGGGACAAAGCCAACCTAATCTTTATGGATCAGGGAGGGAAGGACCTCATTTACTCAGAGGGACAATATTTTTGTAAAAATTTTCAGGTCTGAATTTAATAGGGCTATGAGCCTGTAATTCCCACACAGCGTGTGGTCTTCATCGGGTTTGGGTATAAGCGTAAGATGTGATGTCTGCATGTCTCTGGGGATTTCTTCCTTGCCCATAAATCCATTAAATAAACGAACCATATGCGATAGCAGGGTAGGTAGGAATGACTTGTAATACTCATAAGGGAGACCATCAGGACCCGGAGCCTTATTATTTGGGAGGTGTTTTAGGGTGTCAGAAATTTCCTCATCAGTGATGGGGGAGTTAAGGGAGTGTAGGGCCTCTACTGCTAGAGTGGACATCCCACTGGCGGCAAGGTAGGTCCGGACACGGTCTTTAAAAGTTTCCTGGACAGGTAAGTTCGGTATGGAAGGGTTGTTGTAAAGATCTGAGTAGTAGTCTCTAAGTAATTGAGCAATGCGGTCGGGATGGGAATGAAGGGTACCTGTTGGTTCTCGTAGAGATTGGGGGGTTGATATGTGTGTATTTTCCCAGAGTTTACGTGCCAATAGGGTATGGGCCTTATTGCCTTTATCATAGTATAGCTGGCGTAGTCTCTGAAGGGCTTTCTCTACACTGCCTATGTCTATACTTTTGAGTATAGCTCTGAGCCGTATAATTTCCCTTAACAGACGGATTGAGGATGAGGTTGTGAGTCTAGATTCTAGCTCCCGTAAGCGATGTACTGTCTGTTGTCTCATCAGTGTGGCATTTTTCTTCCAAGCTGTGGAGATTGCAATGCATTGTCCCCTTATGACCGTCTTATGTGCTTCCCAGAGGGTTCCCACAGAGACCTCTGGGGTATTGTTTTCTACAAAGTATAGTTTTAAAGTTTTCTCCATTTCCAACCTATATGTGAGATCTTTCAAGAGAAAGTCGTTCAGCCGCCAGTGGCAGTGTTTGACTTTAGAAGGGTGCAGTTTAAGTGTCAAAGAGATTGGCGCATGGTCAGACCATGACATAGGCAGGATATTCACGTCAGCGATCGCACGTAAGGAGGGGGTATTAACAAAAAAGTACTCTAGGCATGCATGTGTGCTAAATGGATGGGAATACTGGGAATATTGACGATCCGCCGGATGTTCTACGCACCATGCATCAAACAGAGCAAATTTACGAGTGACCTGACGAAATTGTTGGGATTGTCTGGAAAGGCGCGCAGAGGGGATTTTTTTAGTGAGGGATGTTCTATCTGAAGTGGGGGAGAATGGGAGGTTAAAATCCCCGCCTACGACTAAGAAGGAATGTTTGGTGCGAAAAAGACGGTTGTATACCTTAGTCACAAAGGGCATCTGATTCACATTTGGTGCATAAATGTTGCAGAAAGTAATGTCAGATTATTGCTATTTGCCACTAAGGAACAAAAAACGACCATGTGGATCAGAGTAAGAGGAGGTGGGAGTAAATGGAGATCCCTTTTTAATCAGGATGGCCACCCCTGCTTTCTTTTTAGTGCTAGAGGCAAGGTAACCCATGGGGAATAATCGCGATGCAAACGCCAGGGTGCCCGTTTTGTTAAAGTGTGTTTCTTGTATAAAAATGACCTCCACGCCAAAATCTTTGAAACTTTGTAGTGCTAATTGGCGTTTGAAATTAGAGTTGAGGCCATTTACATTATGTGAGTATATCCATACCATGTTGTGGTTCAAATGTGAATGGAAAAAGATAGAGAAGCATGTATCGTGGTGCGGTATACTTATCTGGCCTGTGATCCCAGGGAGATGTGTTCCGAGACCAGGGATAGTCTCCCCCACCCAGGGAGCAACTCAGGAGCCCAGGAGAGACGAGCCATGGGAAAGAGAAGAGAAGAAAGGGAAGAAAGAAGAACATGTAAAAATAAACAAAATAAACTAAGTGTACCATATTCAACACAAGAAGTAAAGGTCTAACTTCAGACCCAAAGTCCCATGTTACCCCCATCGTCTATCAAGAACGAGGGGAGTAAGTAATGATTAAGGGGGACTTTTAAATCACTAAGTAAGCGAGGGGGGTAGTGTCAGAAAAAAGTCCAATCAGTACCTATGATCTAGGACCTGCTAAGAAACAAATCTGTTAGATATTTAAACAAAGGCTAGGGGACAATACTAGTCGTTGTAAGAAAAACAAACATTCTGAACCTGTGGGCAAAAACAGGCAGGCTATGAGCCACAAACTTAAGGTCATCCGGGTCAGGACCAGACTCCAGAGAGGTCAAGACCTCAACCTGGCGGTCCAGACCCCGGAGGACATAATGTCCAGGAGGGACAGGAACCGCCTCCCATTGGAAGGGACTGACCACCTAGGGGTGAAAACCCGATTAATGTAGCCAACACATAAACGAAAGCTAATTGTGGCAAACTGAGCATGGTCAATGTGTCACTTTCTATGAAGAAAAAAGGAGTGAATCAAAAAGGCTGGTGGTACTGTTCAGGTAGGCCGGTGTCTGGGACTCATCTGAGGGGTGTCCAGGGGTTGTCTTCTCCGCTTCGCAGGAACTTTTTGCCAGCCGGTCGATGGGGGGGAGGAGGGGGGGATAATGTCCCAGCCTGGGAGATCTGGGGTAGGGACAGTAAGAGTCTCACAGAAGAAATGAAGGTCCTCAGGAACTCGAAGCGTCGCCTTCTTCCCGGCATGTGTAGCTGTGAGGCTAAGCGGGAAACCCCATCGATAGGTGATGTTGTTGTCTTGTAGAGAATGGAGGAATGGCTGGAGCAGCCTACGCTTCTGCAGGGTGATGCACGAAAGATCAGGGAAAAGTTGGATTGGGGTGCCGTCTACAAGGATAGGTTTAATCGCCCGGGCCTTGCGCACGATGTCTTCCTTTAGCGCAAACGAGTGCATTCTGCAAATTATGTCTCTGGGTTTGGACGCTTGGTCTTTAGGCCTCAAGGCTCTGTGGGCTCTGTCCATTTCAATGTGCATGGAAGTAGGGACTCCCAGCAAGTTGTTGAAAATTGTTTGGAGTATCGATTGTAGGTCCTCTGGACAAGAAGACTTGGGGAGCCCCCGGATCCTAATATTGTTGCGACGATTGCGATTGTCCAGATCCTCCAGGTGACGTTGCATGTCACGGAGCATATATCAATCGTCTGTTTGATGGGATTGGATTCGGTGGACTGTGAGTTTAGTGGCTTGCAGGTCTTCATCCAGGTCTTCTACCTGTGTGGCCAGTTGGCGAAAGTCTGCTTGCAGGGTCTTAATTTCACTGTGGCAGGCTTCTTTACCTCAGAAATCAGCAGTTTGAAGTCTGCTTTTGTGGGCAGTGAATGTAGTTGTTCCCGCCAGGAGATCAGCTCATCTGCTGTAAAGATGGAGGGTATCTTAGGTAGGGGTTGATGGTGGGCCAGAGGCTGCGAGGGGGGGGCCAGGTTTCAAACTACTTTCTTTGGTCATCCATCCGCGATGGCAGTGCCGGGCTCATATGCGGGCCAGAAGATGAGGGTGGGGGCTCTCCAGTTAAGCCTGTGGTGCTGGATTCGCGGTAGCGGAGAGGCCTTTGTGACTTTGGGGAGCCTGGGGAAGAGGATGGGGTTATGGTGGCTGGAGAGGTAGGCCGCAGCCGCGGGAAGGATTGTGAGCGGCCCTGCTGAAATGTAGGGGACAATCCCCAGTGTTGGAAGGCAGGAGGGGTTCCCCGCAGGGAGAGTGAGTCTTGTTCATGGCCAGGATGGTCAGAGAGCGGGGGGATCAAAGAAAGACTCACCCGTGGAGCCGTTTTCAGTGTCTCAACGTGTAGGCCGCAAGATGGCGGTGGAGTTTCTCCATGGGGAGATGAAGGAGGGCCGCACAGCGTCATGCTGTCCGTCTCTTGCATGGCGGAGTCCAGGAGCGGAGAAAAGTGGGGCTGGATCGGGGGACCTCGCGAATTGGAGCGTCCGGAGGTACCCCCTTGTCTTGGCGTTTTGTTGGCCCTGTTTTTGCCCATCAGAATGGAGCTGTGTCCCCGGGAATCTCAAGGCAGGTCCGTGAGGAGCGGGGAGATCACACGTCCATCTTGGTCAGCGTCCGGCCACGTCCACCCCCCACCCCCACCCCCACTAGTCTGCCTTTTCATCGCTTGCATAGCTCTATCTGCTGTTGCCAGACTGAAGATAATCATACCACAATCACCAACTATTTGTTGTAGGTGGGATGAGTCCACTGTGAGCGGTAGTAAATACAGACAGCATACATACACCACTAGACAACTTATGTGAACTGTATTTTACTGCTAGCCATACTTAAATTTCCTTTTGCTATGCTTCTGAACATTGCAGTGCTAATGTTTGGATCTTAAGGGACAATCTCATAATTTATATCGGCGACCAAACATCCATATTATCCGATATATCAGCAGGAGATTATACCTTCATATGCACTTAGATTGTTAACTATTCAGCCTCATTACAGTGATATTTTTATGGAGTAAACTCTCTTGTTCAGCTACTGTTTTTTCTTGTAGACCATAGGTAAAAAGCACTAAGATTAGCCTTTACACCTTCCAGTTTAACCCACTTTCTAAAGATGCTTAAATTCTTATATGTCTGATCAGCTGTGAATTTAAACAAAGCTTGCAATAGTAATATCTATATTAGCAACATTTTTGCATCGCTCTTATTATGACCCTCTTGACCTCTTGGTTCCTCAAGCTGTAGATAAGGGGATTCAGCATTGGGGTGACTACTGAATAGATCACAGATGCCACTTTGTCTTGCTTCTCAAGAACCTGAGTGTCTGGGCGTAGGTATATGAAGAATACAGTAATAAAGAAGATGGAGACACATGTGAGGTGGGATGAGCATGTGCTGAAGGCTTTCCGCCGTCCTTCTGCAGACTTCATTCGTAATATTGAGGAAACAATGAGAGTGTAGGAGACCAGGACTGCTATCAAGGAATACAGTCCCAAAGTACTTACGAAGAACAATGTTAAAGCCTCGCAAAAAAAAGTGTCGGAGCAAGACAATTTCAGTAACGGGGGGATCTCACAATAGAAATGGTCTATGAGATTAGACCTACAGTATTGGAGACTAAAGACACAGCTGGTCTGGGCCAATGATTGCAATAAACCAACAGAGAAACACAAGAGGACCATAGAAAAACATTTATCCTTTGTCATTACTGAGACATAGTGAAGAGGGTGGCAGATTGCTACGTATCGGTCGTATGACATGCCTGACAGAAGCAGAACTTCAATATTTGCCAAAGCAGCATAAAAATAAATCTGCAGGACACAACCAATAAATGTGATTGACTTTTTGAGCGAAATGAGGTCAGCCAACATTTTAGGTGTTATAGTTGAGGAGTAAATGAGGTCCACTAAGGAGAGATAACTCAGAAAGTAATACATCGGAGTGTGAAGACTGGAGAAGGCACGGACAAGGCCCATCATTCCGACATTGCCTATTAGTGTCACCATGTATATAATCAGGAACATTGCGAATAGGAATGGGGCAAGTCTCTTATTATCTGTTAGTCCAGTCAACTCAAAAATGGTTACTTGTGTTCTGTTGCTGCTCATTGAGTTCTTTGTCTGTAATGGTGAACAAATATATTGGGGTTACATATATTTAAATTTAAAAAAAAATAATTAATATTACATACTGTATAATAAAAGTGTCACTATAACTTACCTGTCACACTTCAGCGCTGGACTTCTTCTGTCCATGGATGCTTCCAGGTATTGCCTGGAGTGGCAGGAGGTCTTTTAAAAACTGCTTGATCATTAAGCCTAATACCTGTCAGTACACTCAAGCTCTCAATCAGTCTGCTGCAGTTACTATGGTCCAGTCTACTACTGTCCAGTCCACCACGGTCCAACCTACTACTCTGCCAGTCCAGTTAACATTACAGTTCCGCAGCTAGCCTTATTATCAGAATAACAAATGCCATCTTCACGCAGCCAGTTTTTTTTGGCTCTCCAGACACCTCTGCCCCTCTGCATCCTTAATAACCTGTTGAGTGATCCGGGGGTCCAAATTTCCATGGGAGGTCCTTGGTTCCACCTCAGCCAAGTCTTCTCCTTCATACTAGCATCTTCCTCCACCTTCATGCTACTTAGTGGGTTTCTTTAATCAGTATGGAAGTTATTTTGAAATGCAGCCTCAGCGTTTCCTTAATCATCACTCA
Source organism: Lithobates septentrionalis (assembly GCA_037952835.1). NCBI lineage: Eukaryota > Metazoa > Chordata > Amphibia > Anura > Ranidae > Lithobates > Lithobates septentrionalis. The sequence goes on from JBBDGP010003868.1 coordinate 451,950, forward strand.
AAGGTAACATATGCATCTATCTTATGGCTGGAGATGACTTGCCTCTCCACTCTTATGCCGCGTACACATGAGCGGACTTTACCGCCAACTTTGCCCCAGGCGGACTTTTCAACGGACTTTATGACGGACTTTCCGAATGAACGGACTTGCCTACACACAATCCACCAAAGTCCGTCAAATTCGTACGTGATGATGTACGACCGGACTAAAACAAGGAAGTTCATAGCCAGTAGCCAATAGCTGCCCTAGCGTGGCTTTTTGTCAGTCGAACTAGCATTAAGACGAGCGGACTTTTCGACCGGACTCGAGTTCGACGGATAGATTTAAAACATGTTTCAAATCTAAGTCCATCCAACTTTTGAGGAAACAAAGTCCGCTGGAGCCCACACACGATCGAATTGTCCGACGAAATCCTGTCCGCCGGGCAAAGTCTGCCGTGAAGTCCGCTCGTGTGTACGCGCCATTAGACAAGAATGATTCTTTGCTTTACAATCTCACAGTTTCAGGCCACAATTGTAGTGTATATTTGACAAACCAGGGAGTGATTCCCCACTTCTAGTTCACTAGAAGCTTTATGCCAAGGAAGTAAAGTATGCCTTTGGGTCAATATGCCATACAGTTTCAAACTCTGCTGGCCAAAGTGGTCTGTAACAATGAGGCCCTAACAGCTCCTTTTGACGGGAATTGTCTGATCAGGTCCCACCTTTCTGGATGACTTGTTTGCCCTTGCTAACCACTTAGACATCAGGTTCCAGAAACAAACCAAGGAAAATAACCACCAGCACCACTTCTACCTTACTTTTAGACCATCTGTCCCTAAGGACTCTGACATTCCCCAACAAGTATGCTCTTCAGTGGAACTAATGAGAATCCAAAACCAGACCCAAGGACTTTGCATGTATTGTTCAGAAAAGAGGGATTTCCTTAATCAATGCCCCCAAGCCCAGGAAACTCTTGGGTCCAGTCTGTCTTAGAGGGGGCCTACTGACCAAACCTTTTTGACCTCTGCCATCTCTCCCACTTTGACTGTCTATTTCCATGACAAGAATCAGTGTATTCCTGTTTTTTGTTTTTTATCCTTTATTTTTACCTGGTGATCCTGCCAGAAACACACTTCCTGTCCTACAGTGACAACGCTCACTCCATTATATTTATAGAGAAAGCCATGTTTATCACACTAGGTTGCTCTACTGATTTGGATTACAAGCAGTCTTCCTTTCTTGTTCTCCGATATAGGGAATGGAGGGATTAGTAGGTTACAGAAGGAAGATAACATTGTTTGCATTCACAGGAAATTACAAGGACATGACATTTCTGGAAGGATCAACCTGTAATTTTCTGCTCTTGCTAAAAATGCTCTTAACCTGAAAATAGAAAACTAACACAGCCACTTCATCAAGAGACTGGTAAGATACGCTCTGTTTGATTTTTGTTCTTGGGTCTAGACATACTTTCATAAATCATAAGAAATAAAAAGTCAGGCGCTACTAAACAACTTCAGCTTCTCAAAACAAATAAAATATAATGAACAATATAATAAACATAAAGTCCATTTGTACTCGCTCCATTTCCAGTGCATCCTTCCTGAGGACTGGTGCCCAGAACTGGACAGCATACTCCAGGTGCGGCCAGACCAGAGTCTTGTAGAGTGGGAGAATTATCGTTTTATCTCTGGAATTGATCCCCTTTTATATTGCATGCAAATAGTCTGTTTGCTTTGTTACAAGCAGCTTGGAATTGCATGCCATTGCTGAGCCTATCATCTATTAGGACCCCCAGCTCTGAAAGCTGAAAATTGGCCTGGGCAAGAAGGGGGTGAAAGTGCCCACCCGGTATTGAAGTGGAACGTACCTATTGGGATGCTCCAGCCCTGGATCTGCCTCCCTAGCACTTCCCCCTCTACCCTTCCTGACTGTCACCCATCTACTCTTTTCTAGTGCCTGCACCTCTTTGCCTCCACCCGCCTCTGTATTACAGGCTATGCAAATTCACACCAACAGTATTCCTGTCCTTACAACCTATTTTTGTATCCATTTGCTAACAAATGATTTATCTCAAAAATCATTTTTTACATGTATACATTGTATTTTCTGTTCAGTCATTTTTGATATGCAGCACAAAATGGGGAATTATATAATGAGAGGAAGACACTTCAATAATCAGATTTACACAAAGCAGCCAAGCAGCAGGAGACCTCTGCATCAGGTTGTTTGGACTGATTAGAACCTTCTGCTGTGAGTCTCTCAGTCTAGGAGAAGGTTGAAGCATTCAAGGCAGGCTTTGGCTGCTGATTCCATACCCCAACAAAATGCAGGGGCCCCAGGGAGACATGGACCTGAATCGGAAGCAAAACCACTCCAAAGGTCCCCCAAGCACACCCCTCCCAAAGAATAGAGTCCCCTCAAAAGCCAGGGCCCTTAGTCAGTAGGCAAGAGGCTACTTAGAGGGCATTAGGGCAGTATAGAGTTTGCCCACTATTAACTTCTCCTTTTGAAAATGCTGCTATCACCTGTAACAACAGGAAGGAAGAAGACAGCCAAAGCATTTTGGCAGCCAAAAATCCCCTTTTGTCAGGGCTTGAACCATGTAGCAACAAGGCATCCATTGGATTCAAAGGCGCCTGGATATACAAAGACTCAAAGTTGCCTGGAGCATGATCCCCTCCCCTTGGAGACTGGGCCGCAGGGCAGTATTCCAAAATGATAACGACCCCAAACACACCTCCAAGACCACCACTGCCTTGCTAAAGAAGCTGAGGGTAAATGTGATGGACTGGCCAAGCATGTCTCCAGACCTAAACCATATTGAGTTGGGGCTTCCTCAAACGGAAGGCGGAGGAGCGCAAGCTCTCTAACATCCACCAGCTCCGTGATATTGTCATGGAAGTGCGGAAGAGGAGTCCAGTGGCAACCTGTGAAGCTCTGGTGAACGCCATGCCCAAGAGGGTTAAGGCAGTGCTGGAAAATAATGGTGGCCACACAAAATATTGACACTTTGGGCCCAATTTGGACATTTTCACTTAGGGGTGTACTCACTTTTGTTTCCAGCGGTTTAGACATTAATGTCTGTGTGTTGAGTTATTTTGAGGGGGCAGAAAATTTGCACTGTTATACAAGCTGTACACCCACTACTTTACATTGTAGCAAAGTGTCATTTCTTCAGTGCTGTCACATGAAAAGATAGAATAAAATATTTACAAAAATGTGAGGGGTGTACTCACTTTTGTAAGATACTGTAATGCCGCGTACACACGGTCGGACTTTTCAGCTACAAAAGTCAGACAGCCAGTCCGACAGACTTTCGACAGACTTTCGACGGACTTTCGACGGACATTGGGCGGACTTTCAACGGACTTTCTAACGACCGGACTTGCCTACACACGATCACACCAAAGTCCGACGGATTCGTACGTGATGACGTACGACCGGACTAAAATAAGAAAGTTCATAGCCAGTAGCCAATAGCTGCCCTAGCGTCGGTTTTTGTCCGTCGGACTAGCATACAGACGAGCGGATTTCTGGGTCCGACGGAGTTATGACGTAAAGATTTGAAGCATGTTCCAATTCTAAAGTCCGTCAGATTTGCGACTGGAAAAGTCAGCTGAAGGTCCGGTGAAGCCCACACACGATCGGATTGTTCGCTGGATTTGGTCCGTCGGCGTCTGTCAGACAAGTCCGGTCGAAAGTACGCGACATAAGTCTCTGACAGGAGAAAGAATTGATATGAAATGTTGCCTGTTTCTATTGCTGAGTGATTGGGTATTAATGCTGCCTAAAGACTGTATAATATGTCATTTTTATTTTGTTCATAGTTCCATTTTAAAGTTTGTTAAAGAAAATTATTTATTTTTTGATCTCAAATGTATTATTTATTTTATGCCTTCATTTCAGAGTAAATTTGGGCATTTAATACATTTGGACATTTAACTGCTTGAATTAATAAAAAAATAAAAAAAATAAAAATAAATGAAAGGAGGTTGTTGTAAAAATGTTTGTCTGGAAGTGTATATTTATGTCTACTGTGTGTGTAGATGTTTGCTTGGAATTCAGGTTAATGACTACATAGACTCTCAATGTGTATCCTGTATTAGTGGATTGCTGCATTAAAGACATTTTTTTTGTCATTACCTTGAACATCCTTTAAGCTGTTGTGAGCCATGTAGTGATTTTTCTCATCGGCATACACAAGGGTCTGTGCACCTCCACAAATGCATTATTGTTATATAAGATTCCGTTTCCCGAGAGCCTAACTCTCTACTGCTCCAAGCAAATCAATATTTGTTCTAAATAAGGAGCAAGCCAGTTCCCTGATGTTACTTATTTGTCTAATTTTGTTTAAATTGTTTGCAAATTGTGCAACGCAGTGAGCTACAGAAATTCACCCTTTTGTGTGAGTGTCAATATAATACACAAACACTTTTTTTAAGGAATACAGATGAGTATAAGGAATTAAGGAATTTGATGTGAGATTTTTTTTTTCTTATCCACTTCAATACCAGGTGGGCACTTTCACCCCCTTCTTGCCCAGGCCAATTTTCAGCTTTCAGCGCTGTCACACTTTGAACGACAATTACTCAGTCATGCAACAAAATACATTTTATATACGGTACTTTTTTTAGACAAATAGAGCTTTCCTTTCGTGGTATTTAATCACCACTGTTTTTTATTTTTTTTGTTATTTTTTTACTATATAAATGAAAAAATACGGAACATTTTTAGGCCTCATGTACACGGACGTTTTTACAGCCGCTTTTTTGAGCGTTTTTTGTAGCTTAAAAAGGCCTGTCTATGTTAGTCTATGGCTTCATGCCCACCTAGGCGTTTTTGAGCTGCAAATGGCATAGGCGTTTTTAAGCTGTAAAAAAACCCAGGACCAGTGGGTTCTGAGAGATGTTTTACAGCTGTAAAAACACTCTAACGCTGATAAATGCTAAAAAACGTCACTCACCAACATTTTTTTTTTTTAAACTTTTTATTTATGACAGGAAACAGGTCCACAGGGACCGACATGACAATAATAAACATCGTAACAGTGTGGTATAAACAATTACACAAAAATCATAGAGAGAGCCTGGTTGTGTTTATCCCGAAATCAACTCGTAGTGCACCACTAAATGGAGTTGCTATAGTTCAGACAATCAGGGTATGTAGTGTCTCCGAGAATAAGAACTATGAGTGCTGACTGTATTCCTCAGACTGTATCCTTATCGTATCATAGCCATCTAGTGCACATAGAGGTGTATAGTCCATAGGCTGTCCCTTGGTGAGTCCTGTATCCTACTGTTTTCTCATTTTCATAAGGGGAAGAATAGGCAGAGAGTGAAGAAAGAGAAAAGAGGGGGGAAGGGGGGGAGAAGTATTCACGAACAAGGAGCCCTCGGTTTGTCCGATTGAAACCATTCTCCAGTCTGTCAATTAACAATTTAGTAGTTTAATGGTTTAATAATTTGATAGTTTAAATGCTTAATAGTTTAATAGTATAATAGGGGATTCTATAATGGATTCCGGTCTATATTAGGTGCCTGTGTCCTCTCTACGGAGGGCTTGTCCCTCCTCTGAGTATCGAAACACGTTCCATAGCTGCCAAGTCCTGGAGTATGACTCACTTCTGTTTTGATTCGTGAGAATCAGGTCTTCTAGTTTGTTAATTTCGTCTATTTTTCTTAGCCAAGAGACAATGGAGGGCGGGTTAGGGGATTTCCAGTTAAGGGGAATACATACTTTAGCTGCGTCAAGTAGGTGGCGTAAATTGACTTTTTGTATATACGAGCAGGAGTATCCGTAGAATGTAGGAGGAAGTATGCCGGATCATCGGGGACGATGCGGTCAGTAAATTTTTGTATTATCCTACGAACCTCCTCCCAAAAAGGCCTTATCCGGGGGCAGGACCAAAAAATATGTGTTAGCGTGCTTGTGTCTTGTTGGCATCTCCAGCATAGCTTTGATGTCTCAGGAAAAAGTTTGTGTAGTAGTGCTGGTGTTCTGTACCATCTCGTAAAGATTTTGTAGTTAGTTTCTTGGAACTTGGTGCATATGGATGATTTATGTATGAATTGGAGGATGTGTGATCGTTTTTGTGTAGTGAAGTGACAATTCAGATTTTTTTCCCATTTGGCAAAGCTAGGGTGTTGGTAGTCCCCTGGTGGTGAGATGAACATATTATAAGTCAGAGATAACGTGTGCGAAAGCACTCCGTCTTCCATACAAATTTCTTCAAAGGCAGGTGGGTCTTTTTACCGTGGGGGGTGTCAAACTGCTAAGAAAGTGTGAAAGTTGGCTGGCCCTCAGGAAGTCCAAGCGGAAAGGTCCGTTCGGGTCCGAAAGCTTGGCCGGCGTTGCCCATCTTCCCCCGGTGGTAAAATGGGAAGCTTGATATCTCCCTGCATCTCTCAACACGTGGAATGTGGGGTCTGTTAATCCTGGTGTAAATTGAGGGTTTCCTATTATGGGCCTCAAAGGTGAGTTCCTATGGGAGATGGATGCTTGTGTTAGTAGACGTGCGCACGTTTTCGTAGTGTGCCCAATCAATGGGTGAGATCGTATATGTGAGGGGAGAGTTGAGCTGCACCAGGGGGCTCTATGGAGCGGAATCTCAGATTGTGCTTGCTCTAACTGTACCCATAGTTTGGTTTCCTTATGTCGGCACCAGTCAATGAGCCTACTCAGGTGTACTGCAAGGAAGTATGTTTTGATCTCCGGCATGGCCATTCCGCCATGGTGTTTTGGGAGTGATAGAGTCTGTCTCGGAAGGCGCGGTCTTTTCCCTGCCCACAGAAAAGTCAGAAATAGGGAGTGCACTTGTCTAAAGTAGGTTGCGGGTATGTGTATAGGTAGGGCCTGTAATAGGTAGAGAAATTTGGATCATCATTTTTAGTATGTTACAGTGACCAAACCAAGAATGTAATCTGTTTTTCCAGCTGTTAAGTAGTTTTTGGACAGTGTTCAGTAAGGGCGGGAAGTTGAGTTTGAAGAGTTGGGAGAGTGTTGGGGGGATATAAGTGCCTAAATACTTCAGGGCTTTGTCTGTCCACTTGAAATGGAAGGTATTCTTATGCCGCGTACACACGAGCGGACATTACGGCGGACTTTGCCCGGCGGACTTTTCGACGTACTTTCCGACGGACTTTGTGAATGAACGGACTTGCCTACACACAATCCACCAAAGTCCGTCGAATTCGTACGTGATGACGTACGACCGGACTAAAACAAGGAAGTTCATAGCCAGTAGCCAATAGCTGCCCTAGCGTGGCTTTTTGTCCGTCGAACTAGCATACAGACGGCGGACTTTTCGACCGGACTCGATTTCAACGGATAAATTTAAAACAAGTTTTAAATCTAATTCCGTCCAACTTTTGAGAAAACAAAGTCCGCTGGAGCCCACACACATCGAATTGTCCGACGAAATCCAGTCCGCCGGGCAAAGTCCGCCGTAATGTCCGCTCGTGTGTACGCGGCATTAAAGTACATGAGCTGAGTCTGTGGTATTTCTATACCCATTGCTTCTGATTTATTGAAATTTATCTTTAGGTTAGAGAGATGTCCATAGGTCTCAAACTCCTTCATTAAGTTCGGTAGGGAAATGGTTGGATTAGTAATGGAAAACATCAAGTCATCTGCATACTCAGACACTTTATGTTGGGTATTCTGCATTGCGATCCCTGTAATGTCTGGATTTAGTCTCACATGGCAGAGGAAGGGTTCCAGGGTTAGAGCAAAGAGTAAGGGTGAGAGTGGGCATCCCTGCCTGGTTCCGTTTCGTATTGGAAAAGGACCTGAGACAACACCATTGGCCCTGACTCTAGCTGACAGATTCGAGTATGCTGCAGATATCCAGTTAAACAGCTTTTCTCTCACTCCGATGTGTTTCAATGTTTCAAACAAGAATTTCCATCTTATTCGATCAAACGCTTTTTCAGCGTCTGTACTAAGGAAAATACATGGCGTTTGATCTCTATTCGCTATGTGGAGTAAGTTCAGAACCTTAATGGTGTTGTCCCTAGCCTCTCTGGTCGGCACGAACCCAACCTGATCCAGATGTATGAGTTGTGGTAGGTGATGTTGTAATCTAGAGGCTATAATCTTGGTAAAGAGTTTTAAATCGGTATTTAGCAGGGATATCGGGCGGTAGCTGTTGCACTGTGTAGGGTCTTTGCCTTCTTTTGGTATTACTGAGATCTGTGCCTGAAGTGTGGAGGGGTGAAATTTTGAGCCAGTGCCAAGATCATTAAATAATTTAATGAGGTATTGGCCTAAAGATGGGAGGAAGGTCTTATAGTAGGTAATGGTCAAGCCATCGGGTCCCGGTGCTTTCCCCTGTTTGGTGGAACTGAGAGCCGATTGTAATTCAATTAACGTGATGGGTTCCTCTAGTAATTCCCTGGCCTCGGTCGGTAAGGTTGGCATCATTGACGAGGCTATGTATTCAGGTGTATTGTCTGCAGCGGGTAGTGTTGTGTGTAGGTTGTACAAAGAGTTGTAGTAGGTTCGAAATTCCTCTGTGATTTGTTTGGGCATAGATGCTGTCTTTCCTGAGGAAGACCTAATCTGCGGTATGTATGACGCTAGTTTTTGTTGTTGTAGGGACCGAGCCAGCATCCTCCCGCATTTATTGCCGGATTCATAGACTTTCTTTCGGCATATCTGTAATGCCGCTTTAGCTTTAAAGTGTAATATGTCTATGACCTGTTTGCGAGTGGTGTCTAGCTCGGCCCCTATTTCCCTTGTTAGAGTCGTTTTATTTCTTGTTTCTAGCGTTTGTAGTTTCTGGAGTAATGTGTTTAATTGTTCTGTTCTTTTACGTTTCAGCCTAGAGCCATGTTTAATAAGCACACCTCGGATCACGGCCTTATGGGCCTCCCACACCAGACCAGCGTCACTACCAGGGGTATTGTTAGATTTGAAGTAACACCCAATCTCCTTCATTACATCTGCACAGACCTCAGGGTCCTGCAGTAGGCTCTCATTCAATCGCCATGGCGAACACTGAGTCGTGTGCGGGTCAACGATGGCGTAGCGCATCACTATCGGGGCATGGTCAGACCACGTGATAGATTCTATTTTAGTGTTTAACACCGCTTGTAGATTTCTATGCGGGACTACAAAGTAATCGATACGGGAGTACGACTGGTGAGGCCGGGAGAAGAACGTATAGTCCCTCTCAACCGGGTGAAAGAGCCGCCAGACGTCTATAAGTTGGGCCGAGTGTAGAGCCGCTTGTATGCGTTTTCGTGATGTTCTTGAGGTCGAAGATATACCCGAAGACGTGTCCTCAGATGGGGTTAAGGGTGTGTTTAGGTCACCTATAATGGGGGAAAGTGGGGATCCAGCCGGTCTAGACTACTCACGTGCGGCATTTCCCGAGGTAGAGCGGCATCTCCTCCTTCCTCGCTGGTGCGGCGGTAGTGGACCTCGGGCAGCCGACGGACCCGATCTGCCCGTCGGGCGTGGGAGGATCTGCAGCCAGTCTGGGATCTGAATCGGATCTGTGTCCAGGTAGCGGAAGAGTCCCGGGAGGTCCGTAGTAGCCTGCAGGGTGAATGCTGTTGACTTGTTGCGGAAGGTCACAGAGAATGGATATCCCCAGCGGTAAGTGAAACCTTTCTGCTTCGCCAGCTCAAGTAGGGGTCTCAGTAAGGCTCGGCGCTTCAGTGTGGCTCTCGATAAGTCCGGTAGAATCCTGACTTGTGCTCCATGGTGTTCAACGTCGCTGTGTTCCCAGGCACAGTGCAGGATTGCCTCTTTCTGTAGGTAGTGGTGTAGTCTGCAGACTACATCGCGCGGATTAGACGGATCTGATGGCCGCGGTCCTAGGGTTCTGTGTACCCGGTCCAGCTCTATCTCCGTGTCTGATTCATCCAGGGCAATGCGGAAAATTTCCTTTACTACCTCTGCTAGTTGATCTGAGCCGACAGCTTCTGGGATACCGCGGAGCCGCAAGTTATTTTGGCGGCTCCGGTCCTCGATTTCCTCCAGATGCAGCTGCAGAGATATGGCGTCGTCTTTGTGAGAGTCCCGGGCCTGCTCCAGGGCCGATACTCTGTCCTCAAGTGAGGATACAGCCGTCTCCCCTAGTGTAACCCTTTTAGAGAGGCTGGACACTTCACCCCTCACCTCCTGTATATCTCGGCGATGTGTCTCTTCAAGGCGGAGGATCATCTACTCAATATCTGTTTTAGTTGGGAGCGCCTGTAGGAGTGTGCGGATGTCTTGGTCCACTGGTACCAGTTCGGGTGGGGAAGGGGGAGCCATCCTCCTTGGTGGGGAAATCTCTAGAGTTCCAGGCGTCGGGCTGGGAAGGGTAGCAAGGCTCCCAGGGAGGGACTGGGTATTTCTGGTAGAGGCCTGCTGTGCAAGCTCACGTGGAGGGCCTCGTGGTGCGGCGACCCTGGCACCGGGAGAAAGTTCCTGTCTGAAATAACGGTGTATTTCTCCTGGGGTCTGGATGGAGGGGATCCCTTTGGATACTGCTCTTGTTCTGTATCTTTTGGCTGTTTTCATACCGATGTAAATTGAATTGTTTGCCGGGGTTAGGAGGCTGAGAACGGGAGCCCAAGGAAAAAGCAGCCTCACTCAGCCATGTCCAGGCCACGCCCTCACCAACATTTTTTAACGTTTTTGATCCATTGAAAAAAAATTAAAAAAATTTTGAAAAAAAAAAAAACCCTAACGAGGAAAAACGCAACCAAAAACTAAAAAACGCTATTGCAAAAACATTGAAAAAAGCTGCAAAAAGTTAAAAAAAATCACTGCAAAGATACTGGCGTTTTCATAATGTTATTTTAACATCCTGTGTGCATCAGGGCCTTAAAATAACACGTTTTTTTTTGTTTCTGTTATAAAATTTTGCAAATAAATAATCTTTATTTATAAATTTAGGCTAAAATATATTCTGGTACATTTCTTTGGTAGAAATAACCCAAATCAGTGTCTATTATTTACTGTGTAAAAGTTAAAGAGTCCACAAACTATGGTATACCTATATATACGGTATTTGAATATTCATAAATGATGTACTGACGGACCTAAATTCTAGAGGCTCTAAAATGCCAGAACAGTACAAATATCACCTAAATGACCCTTTTTGGAAAGTAGACAGTCCAAGGTATTTAGTAAGAGGCATGGCGAGTTTTTCGAAAATGTACCTTTTTTTGGGAAAATAAAGAAATTTAATTTTTTCCACAATGTTTTTACATACTCTCACCAGTGCAGTACAGTGTCATCGTATGACTGATGTGGTGATGATCAGGGACACTGACTGGTGATATGTGAAAAAAAAAAACACTTTTTTTTTACTATTTTTTATTTTATTTTACTATTGTTTTTTTTACATACTGTGGCCAGAGCAGTACAGTGTCACAAAAGTGACGCTGTACTGCTCTGGGGGAGGTGGGCAAGATTTATTTTTCTTCTTTTCTTCACCATGATTGCTTATGATGATATGATCACTGTTACAGGCAATCATTTTATGAATGGTCTCCATTCATATGTCACTGTGTACTATTGTGACAGCTGTGATCGCCACAGCTATCACATGGTAGAGGTCCGTGATGATTGGCTCCTGTGACCAATCACAGAGATCACAATAGTACACAATGAATGGCTATGAATGAAAGCCATTGTGTACTATTGACAACTATAAATATGTGGTCATGGACTTTGTTTGGACATATAGAAGAGAAACTGAGTATTATAAAAACAACTTTATTATGTACCATTAAATATCTGTTACACAACATGAAAAATTGCTCTCCACATATGGATTCACAACACGCAAAGATTCCGATTACAGTTCACATGTGGACTCAACGTGTTTTGGGAATCCTTCTTCAGAAGCACTTGTGACAAAATCAGTGCACTGGAACCCACTCCTAATCTTTAACCACTTGCTGCCTGTCCACTGTTAAATGACAGAAGAGTGGTGCAGCTCTCGTTCTAGGACAATGTCATATGACGTCGCCCCAGAACGGCCACTATCGCGTGCCTGCGCAGCACGCTGATCATGGCCATGCCGTGTTCGTAGGACACTGCGTGACCCCGATCTCGGTAAAGAGCCACGGCTCTTTAACCATGTGATCGGCTGTACCTAATCACAGCCAGTCACATGTAAATGCAAAAGTGCCGTTTATCGTCTCTCCTCGCCTCACACTGACAGAGTGTGTGGCGAAGAGAGCTGATCAGCGGCATCTCCACGCAGGGAGACCAGGGCACTGATTATCAGTAAAGCCCCAGCAGTGCCCATCAGTGACACCAATCAGTGCCCATTGGGGATGCCAGTCAGTGTTGCCTTTCAGTGTCCATCAGTGCCTGCTCATCAGTGCCCATCAGTGCTGCCCATCAGTGCCACCAATCAGTGCCCATCAGTGGCGCCCACCAGTGCCGCCCATAAGTGCCCATCAGTGCCGCCAATCAGTGCCCATCATTGCTGCCCATCAGTGGCGCCTATCCGTGCCGCCTAGCAGTGCCCACCAGTGCTGCCCATCAGTGCTGCCCATCAGTGCCACCAATCAGTGCCCACCATTGCCGCCCATCAGTGGTGCCTATCCGTGCCGCCTATCAGTGCACACAAGTGCCGCCTATCAGTGCCCATCAGTGCCACATATTAGTGCCCACCAGTGCCACCTATTAATATAATATAGTTTACTGACAGAAACTTAAAAAAAACCTTATTTCTTTTTCAACATTTTCGGTCTTTTTTCTTTTTTTTGTAAAAATTAAATAACCCAGCAGTGATTAAATACCACCAAAAGAAAACTCTGTTTGTGTGAACAAAATGCTAACAAAATTGGTTTGGGTATAGTGTTGCATGACCGCACAATTGTCATTCAAAATGCGAACAGCGCTGAAAGCTAAAAATTGCCTGGGCAGGAAGGAGGTGAAAGTGCCCGGTGGGCAAGTAGTTAATAGAGTAATGTCAGCCAGTAGGGTAGACTGGAATTCATAGCATGTGTATTTTGCCCATGGAGGTGCAAATGAGTAATTTAGGGTACATTAAGTAAACAGCGAATGGTCTTATACACATAATCCTAAAATAAAAGGACCAGCTTCCCAATGAGGAACCATCCAGACCCAATGTGAGTAAGTCACTATAAAGTCAGCATGGTAGTCAAAGTAGCACATATATTCCAAAGAGGGAGCTCTTGATGAGTGTCTTAGAAACAGGCTGGAGTCATGTGAACTGAGTTTTTTTCTCAGATACTTATCAAGAGCCCCCCCCCCTTTGGAATATATGCGCCTTGACTACTTTGACTATCATGCTGTCTTTATGGTGACTTACTTAAAACCTCTTTAAGGTAATAAAAAAAAACTTTACGTTAGCAGTGCCCCCCAGCCCCCTCCCTAACACTTACCTGAGTCCTTTATTGATCCAGTGCTGTTCCTGGCTGCGGCTCTTCTCTCACTGCTCTCAAAGGCTTTGCTGATAGTAACGGGAGGCATTGGCTCCTGCTGCTGTCAGTCAAATCCTGTGAGGAGGAAATCGGGGGGGGGGGGGGGGGGGGGCCACGCTGTGTGTGTCTATGGTTGGACACAGCCTGGCTTGAGATTGGGCCCACATTAGTGCCCCCCCCCCCCCCCGTAGCAAGTAGCTTTCTTTAAGGGCACCCAGAAGGGAGAGGGAGTCGAGAGCACCAGTGAGGGATTCCAGAAGAGGAGGTACAGGGCTGCTTTGTGCAAAACCAGAACAGGTGAGTATAACATGTTTATTATTTTAAATAAAAGTGAGCCATTACAATCACTTTAATACACATACTCAAGCAAAAAGATTTTCAAAAGGAAGAACATTTCTAGTCAGGGTTAAGTTGCTCTTTAAGGTTAAAGACTACATGAACTCAAAAAGTGAAGATGTGCCATGTTATGAGGAAATTATTAAAATCTAAATTGCACAAAAGCAGAAGGAGCACAACTACTTATCATGGGTCCCCACAGCAAAATGTTGATGTTGCCCCCCTCTCTGTCCAGGACAGTAGTGTAACTGATCCTAACATAAGTATTCCCAAATCAAGAACAGGTAGCAGGAGAGCTCCCAGCATAGTCAGAACACAACTAAGGACCAGTGCTGAAGATAGAATTTGCCAGGAAAGAGCAACAGTGCAGGGAATTAACTTTTAACCTCAACATTTAGCTACCTACTTCTTCCTCTAACCATGCTCCACACCAGCCTGTGTGGTGACTGCCAAGTTACATTCTAACCATGCTCCACACCAGCCTGTGTGGTGACTGCCAAGTTACACTCTAACCATGCTCCACACCAGCCTGTGTGGTCACTGCCAAGTTACATTCTTCACACAGACTGCCGGGCTGTACCTTTGGGTTATCATACAAATGTCTTACACGGGAACATTTTAGTGTTTTCACACCATAATAGTTATCAGCTGATCCACTGGCTTCGAAGATCTTATGTGGGCTCGCTCAACATTATCATATATTGACTAGAATGTGATTCACTAGTCTTTGTTCATTTACTCTTAGTTGAGTGAGGTGCTTGCTCCGTTTCTCTTGTTCTTTTAAGAGCAATGGAAGAACGTAGCCTGTTCTGATGAATCACGTTTCCTTTTACATCATGTGGATGGCAGGGCGCTTACCTGTGGAAGAGATGTAACCAGGATCCAGTATGAAAAGAAGGCAAGCTGACAGGGGCAGTGTGATGCTTTGGGACAATGTTCTGCTGGGAAACCTTGGGTCCTGCCATTCATGTGGATGTTACTTGACACGTACCACCTACCTAAACATTGTTGCTGACCAAGTACATCCCTTAATGGAAACAGTATTCCCTAAAGACAGTGGCTTCTTTCAGTGGGATGATGTGACTTGCCACACTGCAAAAAAGGTTCAAGAATGGTTTAAGCAAGTGTTAACTTGGCCTTCAAATTTTCAAGATATCACTCCAATCCAGCATAGAATAGGTTGAAAAAATCCATGGAGGCCCCACCTCTAAACAGCTTGGTGTCAGATACTACAGCATACTTTCACAGGTCTAGAAGCATCCATTCCTCATTAGGTCAGGGCTGTTATGGTGGCAAAAGGGGGACCTACTCAATATTTTGTGGGTGGTCATAAAGTTCTGACTAATTGATGTACGGTGTGAAGATCTTGGCTTAAATTCTAAACCCACTCTCAGCATCATTAAAGTCTGCCAAGCCAGAAAAAGAGACCAAGTTGAAGGGGATACTGTTGCACCACATGACCAGTCTGAGGGCATTTGGAAAAAGTAAAAAAAAAAAACATCATGGGGCCCAGAGCTTAGTTTTAAATATTTTTTTCAGAAACTAGGGAGGTGTTAAATGTTTGTCTAAATCCTGTCACAGGGTTCAGTTCCCCTGGGCTTAGGCTTTAGAGGTAGTTATGTGAGCTTTCTCGCTCCCCTGGGCCTTAGGGACTGGATGGTGTAGGAATCATCTCTCTAGGTGGTTACCTAAAGATGTTGGCTTGCTGGAAGGAAAGTGACCAGTCTTGAGAAAGGTGTCTAGTTGAGGGAAAAGTTTACAGAAGAACCTTCTCAACTCTCTTTTATATTAGAAGTCTATGAACAAGATATCACTAGAACTTTGACCTCTAATTAGCCAGATTCCTGACTGTTGTCCACCGTCCAGCCAGCAAATCCTGTGAGAACAGTGTTATTTGGAACAATGTATAGAAGATCTGAGTTTGTGTTTGGCGGTGTGTTTCAGGTATCCTGTGTCACCTCACACTCCTTTTCATCTCTATATAGTCTACACCAAATATTGTTCAAGCTGTAAACTGACTGGTGCCTGTTATTATATTCCTTGCTGGAAAAGAATAAATTCTGGGCTGAATGTCCATAGGGCCTTATTTTAATATAAATGTGCTTGGGAAATTCCCAATTTGACCTGCATTGTCAGGTAATGGTCATTAGCAGTGGTTACCACTGGCAAAATGAAAACATTAATTGGCCTTTACGTCTTCCATTTTTACTTATACTTAAATCCCCATGTGGTCTGCTCAGCCTTGCATTTCAATAGTAATATCTATATTAGCAGCATGCTTGCATTGCTTTTATAGTGACTTTCTTGACCTCATGGTTCCTCAAGCTGTAGATAATGGGATTCAGCATTGGGGTGACTACTGAATAGATCACAGATGCCACCTTGTCTTTCTTCTCAAGAACCCGAGTATCTGGGCGTAGGTATATGAAGAATACGGTAGTAAAGAAGATGGAGACACACATGAGGTGGGACGAGCATGTGCTGAAGGCTTTCTGCCGTCCTTCTGCAGATTTCATTCGTAATATTGAGGAAACAATTAGCGTGTAGGAAGCTAGGACTGTTATGAAGGAATACAGTCCCAAAGTACTTACAAAGAACAGTGTTAAAGCCTCACAAAAGAGTGTATCGGAGCAAGACAATTTCAGTAACGGGGGGATCTCACAATAGAAATGGTCTATGAGATTAGACCTACAGTATTGGAGACTAAACACACAGCTGGTCTGGGCTAATGATTGCAATAAACCAACACGGGAAGGCAAGAGGACCAGAGAAAAACATTTATCTTTTGTCATCACTGAGGCATAGTGAAGAGGGTGGCAGATTGCTACATATCGGTCATATGACATGTTTGAGAGAAGCAGAACTTCGATACTTGCCAGAGCAGCATAAAAGATTTCCTCCAGATGCAGCTGCAGAGATATGGCGTCGTCTTTGTGAGAGTCCCGGGCCTGCTCCAGGGCCGATACTCTGTCCTCAAGTGAGGATACAGCCGTCTCCCCTAGTGTAACCCTTTTAGAGAGGCTGGACACTTCACCCCTCACCTCCTGTATATCTCGGCGATGTGTCTCTTCAAGGCGGAGGATCATCTACTCAATATCTGTTTTAGTTGGGAGCGCCTGTAGGAGTGTGCGGATGTCTTGGTCCACTGGTACCAGTTCGGGTGGGGAAGGGGGAGCCATCCTCCTTGGTGGGGAAATCTCTAGAGTTCCAGGCGTCGGGCTGGGAAGGGTAGCAAGGCTCCCAGGGAGGGACTGGGTATTTCTGGTAGAGGCCTGCTGTGCAAGCTCACGTGGAGGGCCTCGTGGTGCGGCGACCCTGGCACCGGGAGAAAGTTCCTGTCTGAAATAACGGTGTATTTCTCCTGGGGTCTGGATGGAGGGGATCCCTTTGGATACTGCTCTTGTTCTGTATCTTTTGGCTGTTTTCATACCGATGTAAATTGAATTGTTTGCCGGGGTTAGGAGGCTGAGAACGGGAGCCCAAGGAAAAAGCAGCCTCACTCAGCCATGTCCAGGCCACGCCCTCACCAACATTTTTTAACGTTTTTGATCCATTGAAAAAAAATTAAAAAAATTTTGAAAAAAAAAAAAACCCTAACGAGGAAAAACGCAACCAAAAACTAAAAAACGCTATTGCAAAAACATTGAAAAAAGCTGCAAAAAGTTAAAAAAAATCACTGCAAAGATACTGGCGTTTTCATAATGTTATTTTAACATCCTGTGTGCATCAGGGCCTTAAAATAACACGTTTTTTTTTGTTTCTGTTATAAAATTTTGCAAATAAATAATCTTTATTTATAAATTTAGGCTAAAATATATTCTGGTACATTTCTTTGGTAGAAATAACCCAAATCAGTGTCTATTATTTACTGTGTAAAAGTTAAAGAGTCCACAAACTATGGTATACCTATATATACGGTATTTGAATATTCATAAATGATGTACTGACGGACCTAAATTCTAGAGGCTCTAAAATGCCAGAACAGTACAAATATCACCTAAATGACCCTTTTTGGAAAGTAGACAGTCCAAGGTATTTAGTAAGAGGCATGGCGAGTTTTTCGAAAATGTACCTTTTTTTGGGAAAATAAAGAAATTTAATTTTTTCCACAATGTTTTTACATACTCTCACCAGTGCAGTACAGTGTCATCGTATGACTGATGTGGTGATGATCAGGGACACTGACTGGTGATATGTGAAAAAAAAAAACACTTTTTTTTTACTATTTTTTATTTTATTTTACTATTGTTTTTTTTACATACTGTGGCCAGAGCAGTACAGTGTCACAAAAGTGACGCTGTACTGCTCTGGGGGAGGTGGGCAAGATTTATTTTTCTTCTTTTCTTCACCATGATTGCTTATGATGATATGATCACTGTTACAGGCAATCATTTTATGAATGGTCTCCATTCATATGTCACTGTGTACTATTGTGACAGCTGTGATCGCCACAGCTATCACATGGTAGAGGTCCGTGATGATTGGCTCCTGTGACCAATCACAGAGATCACAATAGTACACAATGAATGGCTATGAATGAAAGCCATTGTGTACTATTGACAACTATAAATATGTGGTCATGGACTTTGTTTGGACATATAGAAGAGAAACTGAGTATTATAAAAACAACTTTATTATGTACCATTAAATATCTGTTACACAACATGAAAAATTGCTCTCCACATATGGATTCACAACACGCAAAGATTCCGATTACAGTTCACATGTGGACTCAACGTGTTTTGGGAATCCTTCTTCAGAAGCACTTGTGACAAAATCAGTGCACTGGAACCCACTCCTAATCTTTAACCACTTGCTGCCTGTCCACTGTTAAATGACAGAAGAGTGGTGCAGCTCTCGTTCTAGGACAATGTCATATGACGTCGCCCCAGAACGGCCACTATCGCGTGCCTGCGCAGCACGCTGATCATGGCCATGCCGTGTTCGTAGGACACTGCGTGACCCCGATCTCGGTAAAGAGCCACGGCTCTTTAACCATGTGATCGGCTGTACCTAATCACAGCCAGTCACATGTAAATGCAAAAGTGCCGTTTATCGTCTCTCCTCGCCTCACACTGACAGAGTGTGTGGCGAAGAGAGCTGATCAGCGGCATCTCCACGCAGGGAGACCAGGGCACTGATTATCAGTAAAGCCCCAGCAGTGCCCATCAGTGACACCAATCAGTGCCCATTGGGGATGCCAGTCAGTGTTGCCTTTCAGTGTCCATCAGTGCCTGCTCATCAGTGCCCATCAGTGCTGCCCATCAGTGCCACCAATCAGTGCCCATCAGTGGCGCCCACCAGTGCCGCCCATAAGTGCCCATCAGTGCCGCCAATCAGTGCCCATCATTGCTGCCCATCAGTGGCGCCTATCCGTGCCGCCTAGCAGTGCCCACCAGTGCTGCCCATCAGTGCTGCCCATCAGTGCCACCAATCAGTGCCCACCATTGCCGCCCATCAGTGGTGCCTATCCGTGCCGCCTATCAGTGCACACAAGTGCCGCCTATCAGTGCCCATCAGTGCCACATATTAGTGCCCACCAGTGCCACCTATTAATATAATATAGTTTACTGACAGAAACTTAAAAAAAACCTTATTTCTTTTTCAACATTTTCGGTCTTTTTTCTTTTTTTTGTAAAAATTAAATAACCCAGCAGTGATTAAATACCACCAAAAGAAAACTCTGTTTGTGTGAACAAAATGCTAACAAAATTGGTTTGGGTATAGTGTTGCATGACCGCACAATTGTCATTCAAAATGCGAACAGCGCTGAAAGCTAAAAATTGCCTGGGCAGGAAGGAGGTGAAAGTGCCCGGTGGGCAAGTAGTTAATAGAGTAATGTCAGCCAGTAGGGTAGACTGGAATTCATAGCATGTGTATTTTGCCCATGGAGGTGCAAATGAGTAATTTAGGGTACATTAAGTAAACAGCGAATGGTCTTATACACATAATCCTAAAATAAAAGGACCAGCTTCCCAATGAGGAACCATCCAGACCCAATGTGAGTAAGTCACTATAAAGTCAGCATGGTAGTCAAAGTAGCACATATATTCCAAAGAGGGAGCTCTTGATGAGTGTCTTAGAAACAGGCTGGAGTCATGTGAACTGAGTTTTTTTCTCAGATACTTATCAAGAGCCCCCCCCCCTTTGGAATATATGCGCCTTGACTACTTTGACTATCATGCTGTCTTTATGGTGACTTACTTAAAACCTCTTTAAGGTAATAAAAAAAAACTTTACGTTAGCAGTGCCCCCCAGCCCCCTCCCTAACACTTACCTGAGTCCTTTATTGATCCAGTGCTGTTCCTGGCTGCGGCTCTTCTCTCACTGCTCTCAAAGGCTTTGCTGATAGTAACGGGAGGCATTGGCTCCTGCTGCTGTCAGTCAAATCCTGTGAGGAGGAAATCGGGGGGGGGGGGGGGGGGGGGCCACGCTGTGTGTGTCTATGGTTGGACACAGCCTGGCTTGAGATTGGGCCCACATTAGTGCCCCCCCCCCCCCCCGTAGCAAGTAGCTTTCTTTAAGGGCACCCAGAAGGGAGAGGGAGTCGAGAGCACCAGTGAGGGATTCCAGAAGAGGAGGTACAGGGCTGCTTTGTGCAAAACCAGAACAGGTGAGTATAACATGTTTATTATTTTAAATAAAAGTGAGCCATTACAATCACTTTAATACACATACTCAAGCAAAAAGATTTTCAAAAGGAAGAACATTTCTAGTCAGGGTTAAGTTGCTCTTTAAGGTTAAAGACTACATGAACTCAAAAAGTGAAGATGTGCCATGTTATGAGGAAATTATTAAAATCTAAATTGCACAAAAGCAGAAGGAGCACAACTACTTATCATGGGTCCCCACAGCAAAATGTTGATGTTGCCCCCCTCTCTGTCCAGGACAGTAGTGTAACTGATCCTAACATAAGTATTCCCAAATCAAGAACAGGTAGCAGGAGAGCTCCCAGCATAGTCAGAACACAACTAAGGACCAGTGCTGAAGATAGAATTTGCCAGGAAAGAGCAACAGTGCAGGGAATTAACTTTTAACCTCAACATTTAGCTACCTACTTCTTCCTCTAACCATGCTCCACACCAGCCTGTGTGGTGACTGCCAAGTTACATTCTAACCATGCTCCACACCAGCCTGTGTGGTGACTGCCAAGTTACACTCTAACCATGCTCCACACCAGCCTGTGTGGTCACTGCCAAGTTACATTCTTCACACAGACTGCCGGGCTGTACCTTTGGGTTATCATACAAATGTCTTACACGGGAACATTTTAGTGTTTTCACACCATAATAGTTATCAGCTGATCCACTGGCTTCGAAGATCTTATGTGGGCTCGCTCAACATTATCATATATTGACTAGAATGTGATTCACTAGTCTTTGTTCATTTACTCTTAGTTGAGTGAGGTGCTTGCTCCGTTTCTCTTGTTCTTTTAAGAGCAATGGAAGAACGTAGCCTGTTCTGATGAATCACGTTTCCTTTTACATCATGTGGATGGCAGGGCGCTTACCTGTGGAAGAGATGTAACCAGGATCCAGTATGAAAAGAAGGCAAGCTGACAGGGGCAGTGTGATGCTTTGGGACAATGTTCTGCTGGGAAACCTTGGGTCCTGCCATTCATGTGGATGTTACTTGACACGTACCACCTACCTAAACATTGTTGCTGACCAAGTACATCCCTTAATGGAAACAGTATTCCCTAAAGACAGTGGCTTCTTTCAGTGGGATGATGTGACTTGCCACACTGCAAAAAAGGTTCAAGAATGGTTTAAGCAAGTGTTAACTTGGCCTTCAAATTTTCAAGATATCACTCCAATCCAGCATAGAATAGGTTGAAAAAATCCATGGAGGCCCCACCTCTAAACAGCTTGGTGTCAGATACTACAGCATACTTTCACAGGTCTAGAAGCATCCATTCCTCATTAGGTCAGGGCTGTTATGGTGGCAAAAGGGGGACCTACTCAATATTTTGTGGGTGGTCATAAAGTTCTGACTAATTGATGTACGGTGTGAAGATCTTGGCTTAAATTCTAAACCCACTCTCAGCATCATTAAAGTCTGCCAAGCCAGAAAAAGAGACCAAGTTGAAGGGGATACTGTTGCACCACATGACCAGTCTGAGGGCATTTGGAAAAAGTAAAAAAAAAAAACATCATGGGGCCCAGAGCTTAGTTTTAAATATTTTTTTCAGAAACTAGGGAGGTGTTAAATGTTTGTCTAAATCCTGTCACAGGGTTCAGTTCCCCTGGGCTTAGGCTTTAGAGGTAGTTATGTGAGCTTTCTCGCTCCCCTGGGCCTTAGGGACTGGATGGTGTAGGAATCATCTCTCTAGGTGGTTACCTAAAGATGTTGGCTTGCTGGAAGGAAAGTGACCAGTCTTGAGAAAGGTGTCTAGTTGAGGGAAAAGTTTACAGAAGAACCTTCTCAACTCTCTTTTATATTAGAAGTCTATGAACAAGATATCACTAGAACTTTGACCTCTAATTAGCCAGATTCCTGACTGTTGTCCACCGTCCAGCCAGCAAATCCTGTGAGAACAGTGTTATTTGGAACAATGTATAGAAGATCTGAGTTTGTGTTTGGCGGTGTGTTTCAGGTATCCTGTGTCACCTCACACTCCTTTTCATCTCTATATAGTCTACACCAAATATTGTTCAAGCTGTAAACTGACTGGTGCCTGTTATTATATTCCTTGCTGGAAAAGAATAAATTCTGGGCTGAATGTCCATAGGGCCTTATTTTAATATAAATGTGCTTGGGAAATTCCCAATTTGACCTGCATTGTCAGGTAATGGTCATTAGCAGTGGTTACCACTGGCAAAATGAAAACATTAATTGGCCTTTACGTCTTCCATTTTTACTTATACTTAAATCCCCATGTGGTCTGCTCAGCCTTGCATTTCAATAGTAATATCTATATTAGCAGCATGCTTGCATTGCTTTTATAGTGACTTTCTTGACCTCATGGTTCCTCAAGCTGTAGATAATGGGATTCAGCATTGGGGTGACTACTGAATAGATCACAGATGCCACCTTGTCTTTCTTCTCAAGAACCCGAGTATCTGGGCGTAGGTATATGAAGAATACGGTAGTAAAGAAGATGGAGACACACATGAGGTGGGACGAGCATGTGCTGAAGGCTTTCTGCCGTCCTTCTGCAGATTTCATTCGTAATATTGAGGAAACAATTAGCGTGTAGGAAGCTAGGACTGTTATGAAGGAATACAGTCCCAAA
The DNA here is from genome assembly GCA_037952835.1 of Lithobates septentrionalis. NCBI lineage: Eukaryota > Metazoa > Chordata > Amphibia > Anura > Ranidae > Lithobates > Lithobates septentrionalis. The sequence goes on from JBBDGP010003868.1 coordinate 474,905, forward strand.
GTACTTACAAAGAACAGTGTTAAAGCCTCACAAAAGAGTGTATCGGAGCAAGACAATTTCAGTAACGGGGGGATCTCACAATAGAAATGGTCTATGAGATTAGACCTACAGTATTGGAGACTAAACACACAGCTGGTCTGGGCTAATGATTGCAATAAACCAACACGGGAAGGCAAGAGGACCAGAGAAAAACATTTATCTTTTGTCATCACTGAGGCATAGTGAAGAGGGTGGCAGATTGCTACATATCGGTCATATGACATGTTTGAGAGAAGCAGAACTTCGATACTTGCCAGAGCAGCATAAAAGTAAATCTGGAGGACACAGCCAATAAACGAGATTGACTTTTGGAGCGAAATTAGATCAGCCAACATTTTAGATGTTATAGTTGAGGAGTAGATGAGGTCCACCAAGGAGAGGTTGCTTAGGAAGTAGTACATCGGAGTGTGAAGACTGGAGAAGGCACGGACAAGACCCATCATTCCTTTCCTATTAGTGTCACCATGTATATAATCAGGAACAGTACGAATAGGAACGGGATAAGTCTCTTATTATCTGTTAGTCCAGTCAACTCAAACATGGTTACTTGTGTTCTATTGCTGCCCATTGAATTATTTTTCTTTTACAGGCAGTCCCCAGGTTACAAACAAGGTTCTGTAGGTTTGTTCGTAAGTTGATTTTGTATGTAAGTTGCAACAAGCACATTTTTTAGGTGTAACTCCAGCCTAAAAAATAATGTTTACATTTTTTGGATAGCATAAAGAAGGGTTAACAACCCCGTAACATTTGTTTTGCTGTCTGTGTTCCTGTTCAGAAGATTTGACCTCACTTTCTGTCCCTGCGACAATTGGATTTTGGAAATTGTGGGTTGTCTTGGAGACAAGGCTTGGTGATAAAACTTCCGTGGAGGCACCTTTTTCCCCATGATAACTCTTACAGTAATGAATTTCCATTCCTAGAGGTAGATTTCCTCTTACTTCCTGTTGTCTCCCTCTGTTTGAGTCGTATGTAAGTCGGATGTATGTAACTCGGGGACTGCCTGTGTAGTAAAAAAATGTATATTAGGGCTACAAATGTCAAAAGTTAAAAGAGAATCTACATTATATAATATATAATATAATAATACTTCAAAAATTCTAAAAAGGTACCGCCAAAAGAATTTGTACAGTACCACACCACATCTATACAATTACCAACTACCAATGCTCAATACTCGCTAATTGTGTTGTTTTAGGTGGTTATTTTAGTTATACAGTTCAGAGTTTTAAAGTCCAAGAATTTACAAATCTGTTTATATCCGCCTGTCCATAGGGATGCACGGAGCTTCCAATCAGGTCCACCTGAAAAATGGACTGGAGGACTTGATCGGAAAGCCTGTGTAAAAGGACCCTTAGAGAGCCTGATGAGAAGACTGTATTTCAAATTTAAAAAAGTATCCATGATGTGGTGGATAGACAACGAATGCCCCATACACACGATCGGACTTTCCGACAACAAAACCGTGGAATTTTGTTCGAAGGTTGTTGGCTCCAACTTGTCTTGCATACACACGGTCACACAAATGTTGGCCAACAATTACGAACGTGGGATTGTAGTGACGTACAAGATGTACGACGAGTCGATAAAAAGGAAGTTCAATAGTCATCTGATATCTCCTTTACTCATGGCAGGGAGGGAGGGGGGGAAAAAATGGATAATAATAATTTTTTTTTTTCTGGGGGGGGGGGGGGGGATTAGTATAATTGGTTAACTGCCGACAAGAGAGACCTGTAATTAGCTTTTTCTTGTTTATGTCTATTTCTGTGTATTTTTGTGTAAACTATGGAATGCAAGAATGTATAATATTGAATCGTAAAGATGAACTTATAATGATATCTCCTTTACGAACGTTAGTTTTACAAGACCAAGCGCTTCCGCCTCGTACTTGATTCCGAGCATGCGTGAACTTTTGTGCGACGGACTTGTGTACACACGATCGGAAAGTCCGACAACAAAGTTTTGTTGGCGGAAAATTTGAGAACCTGCTAGCAAACATTTGCTGGCAGAAAGTCAAGCCAACAAATGTTCGATGGAGCATACACACGGTCGGACTTCCTGCCAACAAGCTCACATCCAACATCTCCTGTCGGAAAGTCTGATCGCGTGTATTAGAGCACAGCGTTGAGTTATATCACTTTTTTTGTAATGCAGTGTAGGGAAGTGTTCTTTTGTACACTGTTTGTGAGGTTGTTTACATTCATGCCTGGTAGCTACCATAAAGTTCTTGTCACAAACAGATTCTTCCTGTTAAGAGATTGTTTCTTGCCCCTGCTTAAGGGTCAGGAAACCCCTCAAGGCTTTATATATGGATGTCTTACAGGAACTGAAGGGAGAGAGTGGCCAGCCACATGCTCTGCAATCCAGGAGGTGCTGTAGGCTGACTGTGTGCTGTATCCATCCATTCATCCATCCTTCCAGGCTGAAAATGGACAATAGGCAAATGTTACTGCACTGTGTAGCTCACTGTTTGTTATATTACTGTCACTTCTGTGTGGGAATCAGAGATAGCCGACAGAGGCTTCTCTGATTCACTGAAACGTTCTATTTGCATACTGCAATATACTTGGGCTATCCTCAAGTGTACAGTATGAGAGTCAAGCTCATTTGATTATAATCAATCAAGTGACTGGTTTGTCTTGAAGTGTATATCTACCACTTCATTATTTACGTCTGGGGGGTTCCTATCTAGTATTAGCCTAGGGAACAGTAAACAGCTCAGGGTAGCAACATGATAGGCTTCCAATGAACATTTAGATAGGTAGAGGTCCGGTAGCATTGATAGCCTATTCCTCCTGTTCTTGCTTTGGTTGTATGTAATGCCATCACTTTATCGTATATAAAGTTACACTAATCACCTGCTGGTATGTCTGCATATCTTTACTCTATTCTGGGTGTATTAGTACTACTGCTGTCAGTTATTTTTGGGTGAGTTACTAGTTATTGTCCAAGAAAGGGATCATCTCTACATACACTGGAGCCCTGTAATGGGTGGAGGCACTGCCAATTATATATTCATAGTCCATTCTTGCCTTAGCGAAGGCTCTGGCTCATTTGTTTACTTGCAGGTTAGCTCCATAGCCTGTGTGGAGAGAGCAACTTCATATGACCCTCCTTAACAGGGCTACATTTGGGAAACCCCTATAATAGGACTATTCATTTGGGAAAGATAAGGAAATAGTTAAACCCCCACCACTTTTTTTTTTTTTTTTTGCTCCCTGTGTCCCATTGTCAAAAATTGAATTTACTTTTCTAAATTAGAGACACAACAGGAAGGAAAGGCAATAACTCCAAAATTTTTATACACCACTTATTGATTCACTAGAATATGTGTCTTCATGTGTTTCCCCATTGGAAGATTCCCCCTCCAATTCTGAGCCAGTGATAGCTGAAAATGATGTATTTTCCATCACTTTCAGTGATAATGGTCCCCGGGATCAAAAGAGAGGGGGGAATTACTATGATAAGGAAATCTACAATGTAAAAAAGTACAGACTGACAAAAAGTCAGATCCTGCCAAAGGAAACCGGACTTTATAGGCTCAGTATAGGAAACCACACCAAATTATAAAACATATAAAATATATTGTTGAACATTTTAAATATGGTTTTAAAAAAGACAGGCAAAATAGCCTCAAATGTTTCCACTACGTTAGTATCACACATACTCTACAGAGGTACAGGAAGTCTATTCATTTATGTAAAGTCTATTAATATACAAATAGTAGAGACTGTATTTTTCCGGTAGCGAGGTCTGCCAGGTCAACGTTTCGCCAATTCACGGCTTCTTCAGGACCCAATGTGGCAGGGTAGAGCAGCCCTATGATTACTATGGTGAATCATGGAACATCTATTAGCAGGACCTGGGGGTGGGCATAGGGGGCTTCAGAGCCCACCGCCAAGAGGCGGACCACCGCTGAGCCAGCAGGAGATATTAGAGTCTTAAAAGCAGGAAAAAGAAAAAACCCCTAAGTGTCTACCTGATGACAAATATACATATTTTAGTAAATGCAATTGATTTTATGGACTGGAGCACAGAAGTATTGGCAAGCCACGGGATAGGTGATATATCGTGGGTATCAAGATTTCCAAAAGCTATGAACAGTATGCAGAATAGATAAACAGTAAGATAGGGGAGCGTCCATACATTCATCTCCAAAATCATGCCAAATATCTGTAGATCAGTATCACAAATATGCCACGCCGCTCACCAGGCCGCATAGAAATCTACAACCTTCGCTCATGGTGAAAGGTTTCAAAAGTTTTTGGAAAAGAAGACTTCAACATGGCCGATATACCAAGGATCTGATCTCTTGATGGATGGCTTTAAGCTTCAATCCTGGGCAGCTGCCATGCAGGACCCTCTCAAAAATAGTGGGCCCCCAGGTGGTTTTAGTCATAATGTACTAATGTACCACATTCTAGCACATTATGACAGACTTACTTACGCTATCACTGCTGACAGGGCTTCCATCTTCATCCAATCTTACTTCCAGGTTCTGGCCATTTGAATAGCCGGGCTGCAATGACGTCACCCCCACAAATGCACACGAGAGTCGAGGCTTCGGCACATCACTCTGAATTGAAGACATACTCAGTGTGCTGTCAATTCAGTGTGCATGCGCCGGTGATGTCACCGCTTGCAACCAGTGTGAATATCTCCTGCAAGACACTGCAAGTTTAGGAGATATTCACTGTACCTACAGGTAAGCCTTATGACAGACTTACCTGTGGGTCCAAGTCAAAAGTGGTGTTTACTACCACTTTAAATGTCTCTATGTTCCACAAGAAGACATTCTAAGAAAACAAGAGCAGCAATTTGTGTATAATAAGTGATGTTGCACTGTTGTTGAACTGAAGTGAAAAAAATGTGTCACAAAATAATAAAGGTACTTCAAATGAAAAGGCAAAGATAAAGGTGTGCACAAGGTGGCAGTGTAAACCAAACGTGCAAATAAACTCTTTGAATAACAGATTCCTTGCAATCAAGCAAATAACAAATGATTTGCACAACAAACCAGATGACATATATAAGAAACGTGGGTGGTTAGTCAATCGATGCTCATCAAACTGATCGACATACACTGAACAGTGAAGTGAACATATGACGAGTAACAAATCTCTGAGGCAGTATTTTTAAAATTAAGGTGAAAAACAGTGAAGTGTAGTGCTACAGTCTTAACCATGCAAACTGATAAATATAAACGGGTGTCTCTTTATTCCATGCAATGACACCTCTGTGTAAAGTGGCCTCTCACCTTACTGCTGTAAGGTAACAGCATAGGAAAACCAGTGGATACAATATCTTCTGGGGGGGGGTCTTTATATAAATGGCTGGTGGTTCGAGAAAATCCTGATTTCCTTTCAGGGTCTTCCACTCGTTGTCCCAAGAATCAATGCTGGGTAGTGGACGGTGATTCCTCTATAAAGTAATCTCACTCTCACCCAAAGGGGGAGGGGGATACAGAGGGAAGAAGGGGAATGCCCATATAGTGTAGCATGTAATAAAATATTTATTTAATAAAAACAAACACTAAAACACTCACATTAAGCAAGATGGAACACAATATATCATCCACGAGCGCCAAGCTTGTTCCTGTATCACTTCCTGTGTGCCTGCCAGCCAATCCCGAAGCATATCGTCACAGTCACGTCACTTCATCAGGGGTTCAAGTCACGTGACTGTCACAGATCCACCTACCGGTGTTTGCAGCAGTTGTACTATACATTTTTTTTCCACTTCCAGTGATGCGCGGGACTATTTCTCTACTAGAAGAGCAACAATTTGTTCCAATAACATCTTTCTACAAAACCATTCTAGTAAGCAAGCCTGTTAATATATAAAGAACCTAACATTTGTATATAAGCACTTAATAATGTCAGTTAATTATTAATAAACCATAATTTATAAATAATAATAATTACCTTTAGTTTGCACCCTGGATGGGGACACAGATCTAAATAAGAAAAACATCCGACATGGGTTTTAACTTTTCTACACTCCATCTAAAATAAAATTAAAAAAAGGTTTTGGCTTTAGCTATACTTTAAAACTGATCGAATATGATTTGCATCCAACAAGTGCATATCAGAAAAAAATCTAGAAAAGCACTAGGTGGGGACATAAAATGTGTGTAAATGTGGGGGACATTAGAGTGCAAGCTCTGGGGCGAAGGTTCACCTTCCAGCAGGACAACGACCCTAAACATACAGCCAGAGCGACAATGGAATGGTTTAGATCAAAGCATATTCATGTGTTAGAATGGCCCAGTCAAAGTCCAGACCTAAATCCAATTGAGAATCTCTGGCAAGACTTGAAAATTGCTGTTCACAGACGCTCTCCATCCAATGTGACAGAGCTTGAGATATTTTGCAAAGAAGAAGAATGGGCAAAAATATCACCCTCTAGATGTGCAAAGCTGGTAGAGACATCCCCAAAAAGACTTGCAGCTGTAATTGCAGTGAAAGGTGGTTCTACAAAGTATTGACTCAGGGGGGCGCCATACAAATGTACCCCACACTTTTCACATATTTATTTGTAAAAAATGTTGAAAAACATTTATCATTTTCCTTCCACTTCACAATTATGTGCCACTTTGTGTTGCTCTATTACATAAAATCCCAATTAGAGTGTAAGCTCCTCTGGTACAGAGACTGATGTGACTGGCTCAGTGTTCTCTGTACAGCACTGCAGTAGACTGTATGTCAGAGCTATATAAATGTATATTAATAATAGTGTGTGACTGTGGGGGGACATTAGAGTGTAAGTTTATCAGGGGCAGAAGAGCTTACACTCTAATGTGAAGCCTACACTGTAATGTGATGTGAATCTGTACAGCACTTCAGAATATGTCAGAGATATATAGAGGCTCCACAATATGTGCAAAAGGAAGGTAACAGTATGTGTTGAACAATGGGATTAAAGCATTAACCTCCAGTTTGGAAATTGTGACTTACCCGCCAAAAGAGCATTGGATATTACATTGAAGAAGCAGAATATGGAACAGCTCAGATCAAAGAGGGATACATATTATTGGACGGTGGACACAATTTCTTGTTCTCTAACCACTTAATTAGCAAAAACATCATTACCAATAAAAAAGACATATATATTGATATTGAATCTTCACTACAGGAGACATCGGTCTTCTACCATTCAGACATACGGCTGTATCATATCTGAAAACAAGCTCTGGTTTTTATATAAAAGCCCAATTAGGAAGGAGAAGCATTTCCTTATCCCCCGAAGATCCTCTGATAAATGATTACACTTTTATTAGCAAGATGCTAAGGGAGCCGTCATTTGTGGAATAAATTTAGATTTTTTTGAGTAATCACAGGTTCAAGGTTTAAGGTTAAATTTTATTATCATTCTACAATACGAAATTATACAATGAAATGTAGATGTAGCCCCCTCCTATGCTACACATAAGAATGTAGGTAGTAAAATAAGTTAAGAATAAAAGGAATATTATAGAAAAATAAATAACAGAAGCACACTACACTATATTGCCAAAAGTATTGGGACACCCGCCTTTACACGCACATGGTATCCCACTCTTAGTCCGTAGGGTACAATATTGAGTTGGCCCACCGTTTGCATCTATAACAGCTTAAAATGTACTGGGAAGGCTGTCCACAAGGTGTAGGAGTGTGTCTATGGGAATGTTTGACCATTCTTCCAGAAGCGCATTTGTACGGTCAGGCGCTGATGTTTGATGAGAAGACCTGGCTCACAGTCTTTCATCTAATTCATCCCAAAGGCGTTCTATCAGGTTGAGGTCAGGAATCTGTGGCCAGTCAAGTTCCTCCACCCCAAACTTGCTGATACACACTATATTGCCAAATGTATTAGGCCACCCCTCCAAATCATTTGGTGGAGGGGGGGTTATGGTGTGGAGGTTGTTTTTCAGAGGTTGGGCTTGGCCCCTTAGTTCCAGTGAAGGGAACTCTTAAGGTGTCAGCATACCAAGACATTTTGGACAATTTCATGCTCCCAAATTTGTGGGAACAGTTTGGGGATGGCCCCTTCCTGTTCCAACATGACTGCACGCAAGCAAGCAAGGTTCATAAAGACATGGATGAGCGAGTTTGTAGTGGAGGAACCTGACTGGCCTGCACACCTGCACAGAGTCCTGACCTAAACCTGAAAGAACACCTTTGGGATGAATTAGACCGGAGACTGGAAGCCAAGCCTTCTCGTTCTACATCAGTGCCTGACCTCACAAATGCGCTTCTGGAAGAATGGTCAAACGTTCCCATAGGCACACTCCTAAACCTTGTGGACAACCTTCCCAGAAGAGTTGAAGCTGTTATAGCTGCAAAGGGTGGGCCAACTCAATATTGAACCCTACGGACTAAGACTGGGATGCCATTAAAGTTAATTTGTGTGTAAAGGTAGGCATCCCAATAATTTTGCCATTACAGTGTATATTCTATAAACCCACCAAGTTACCATCGAAAGCTAAGAATATTGTCTACAAATTAAATATAGAAGAACAATAATGGGCACAAAATCTGATACAGTGTATGCTATGGGGTCTATTTATTTATTAGCACCAGAGCTTATTTTCAGCAGGAACATGGGGGGAACTCAGTTTCAGAAGCTCCTACACTGAGTGGAATGCTGAAGTTTGTTGTTTTATTCTAGGATGTGTGTTTTATAGATGGTCATCTGTCTCCCTGTGTCTGATTTAATCGGGGAGTGCTCTAGCAGAGCGCACTTGGGTTGAATTGGGACCAGCAGTAAAACCGTCAGTATGAAAACCTTCTCATGGGCTTGGATACGTGTTTTTTGTGTGTGTGGGCATTTTCTGGTTTGAAACTTTCAAGCACAATGCGCTGGGCTTCTTGCCTTCAAATAAACCAAATATTTGGGAGGCACACCCTAAAAGATGCGTTAAAGATGGTGCAGCCATAAGACCATAAACAGAACAAAATATTACAGCGCACACATGCAAAAAAAGACATTTACCTCCTGCAAAGCTATTTAAAACACCTAGACATTTTCAAAAAATATGGGCATTTGGTCATACCATATTGCTATATGTTGCTTAAGCCCACTTACTGCGTTAAAGTACCCCATGATTAGTGGGTCCTACACTATCCATAGACTGGGAGATCCTGCTTCTCTGAACCATGGGAGCCATACACTCCTCTATATGGGAGAACTAAAGGTCTCCACCTATGACACAGGTGGGCACTAATGAGAGGCACTGATGAGGGAGTGGGGGTGGTTCTAGTAGGGAGCTACTGTTGAGGGAGGGGTCTGTTGTTGCTGACTACGGGAGGGTCTATTGATGGTGGCTGCTGGGAGATCTACTGTATTTTTGCTGGCGGGGATCTGTTGTTGTTGGGAGTATTTTGTTGCAGGGTTTCTCCTGTTGCTGGGGAGGGTCTATTGTTGCCACGAGGATCAATTGTTACTGAGAGAGTATTTTGTATATGTAGGGGATCTATTTTACTGCTTTTCTTGTTAATATTAACAAAGTACATACACATTACTTAGCACCACAAGTGATACTTGGTTCTGTATTCTCTGAAAGAGGCTGAAGTGGGAGGTGGGTAGGGGATGGAACCAAGTGACAGTGCTTGGAGGTGGTTGGGGGGCAGAGACAAGGGTTGACTCAGAAGAGAGGAGTACTTGCACCTATTCTTTGATAAAAAAGCCCTGTGTAGCGCACCCCTCAACACTGTACTCTGTACACAGTGCACCCTTGAACTCTGCATTTTCTACTCTGTACATAGTGCCCCCCCTGAACTCTGCACTCTGTACATAGCGCACCCCTGAACCCTGCACTCTGTACATAGCTCAACTCTGAACTCTGCACTTTGTACTCTAGACATAGCGAACCCCTGAACCCTGCACTCAGTATGTAGCACACTCCTCAACACTGCACTCTGTACTCAGTGCACCCCTGAACCCTGCACTCAGTATGTAGTGCACTCCTCAACACTACACTCTGTGCACAGTGCACCCTGAACTCTGCACTCGGTATGTAGTGCACTCCTCACAACTGCACTCTGTACACAGTGCACCCCTGAACTCTGCACTCGGTATGTAGTGCACTCCTCAACACTGCACTTTGTACACAGTGCACCCCTGAACTCTGCACTCGGTATGTAGTGCACTCCTCAACACTGCACTCTGTACACAGTGCACCCCTGAACTCTGCACTCGGTATGTAGTGCATTCCTGAACACTACACTCTGTACACAGTGCACACCTGAACCCTGCACTCGGTATTTAGTGCATTCCTCAACATTATACTCTATACACAGTGCACCCCTGAACTCTGCACATTGTACTCTGTATATAGTGCACCCCTGAACCCTGCACTCAGTATGTAGTGCACCTCTGAACTCTGTACATGGCATATTCTTGTACTCTGCCCACAACGCACTCCTGGTGTTAGTTGCTTATTTAGGATCTTCCACTGTTCAGTGGGGGGGGGGGGTATGGTTGAGTTTCTGCACCTATTCTACAAGATAAAAAAGCCCTGGACAACCATAATGCTGATGTGCCCTGCAATGAAATTCAGTTTGACACCCCTGGTGTAATATGTTTATTTCCTATGATCATCAACTCCATTCAGTAGCCATAATGCAGTATTCTGCTGAAATATCGATCAATTAAATACTGCATTATGGTCATTAGATGGAGCTATCATAGCAAGTAAACATATTAGACACATTACAGGGATTATTCCCAATGGCTGCTAGAATGCTGAGACATTCGCAAAGCAATTTTATTTTATAAATAGATCCCCCTGTGTATGTGAATGCAATGCACATTCACCTCTTATGGTATTGTGAGGCAGATATTGTATAGATCAGGAATTTACAGGCGTAAGCTACTCTTCACTCTGGTAGTATGGCAGTGACATGGACATTCACTGTATTGTTCATTTAAGCACAGGAGACTCCATTTTGATTAAGCTGTTGAAATGTGTCTGTAACCTTCACCTAACACACAGACACATCTTCTACTAGAAGCTCTCTCTGTCTCTACTCCCCCCTCCCCTCGCAAGGTTTTACTTTTGCAATTGTTCTATTCCCTAGCTTTTAATAATATATTCCTATTTGTTAGCTTTTAATAACATATTTTTATTTGTTAGTTTTTAATAACATCTCACACCACCCCTTTCTTATCTATGTATAAAATAACATGTAATAATAAATGTTGGCACTGAACGGACATTTTACACACAGTGATTGCGTCCTTTATATCTGTTCCTGCAGCTGCAGTATTGACTTCTGTTTTTAGAGTCCCAATCAGAAATATTTCCATAACAGTTATTTGGCGAGTAATATCAGGAGTTTGGCAGAGTCTCCAGAAGGAACCGCGATTTGATCAGGATCACCGGGAACGCAGACCACTAAATGCCGGCTAGGTAAGCTGCCCTTAAGCATGCTACATTTCTGCCTTTCCTCTGTATCCTATCTGTCAGTTCTCAAGGAAACCAGACCACTCTCGGACCTTTCTGGTTGGGTAACGTGTGTGTGTGAATGTGTTTGTGTCCCCCTTCACGGGTTGGACTGTGTGTGGATAGGGAGAATCCTCTGCAATTTCCTGTGTTGACTCCTTGTAGGCGACCTGGGTCAGAGGCACATTGTAGGGTCAGATAAAACTCACAAAGAGAAGAGACGAGGAGGGTCTCTTAATGGGTGTTTTGTCTATGGTCATAAACCCCTTCTATCCACATAGATAAGTGGAGACTATTCTTGTAAATCTGCAGTTTTGCTGTACTATTTATTTTAGAGAAAAGAGGGTATACGCACAAGTAGAGAAGGTGGCCAGTCATTATGGGCATTAAACGAAATAAGGGAATGAAGGCTGAGAGGCCTTCAGAAAATGCCCAGCGCAAGATGAGCGCTAGAGAATATATGAACTGAAGGTACGATTCCGCCTATTCTGAGCCCCTAGATAAATGGGTAGAATAGACAAAAGGAACAACTAAAATTTTAAAATCTGAAGGGACTTTTGATTTACAAGTATGGCAAACTTTTCTGCACGATTATGGCTCTCTACCGTGCAGTGAAGGAACGTGGAGAATAGCTTGCACATGGGAGACAGAAGCTAAATTAACAAATTAAACTGGCTTGACGGAGATGTTTAATAAACGTACTGCCCAAATTTACTACGTTTGGCCAGAAGGCTCTGTAGAGGAGGACCCCCCACCTTATGTGGCTGCCAGTTTGGCTTTAAGGGGTCCATCCACAAAAGCACAAGAATTAGATTGCATGGAACACACAAAAGATGAGATGGGCAATATAGTAGAGAGCAGAGATTTAACAGCCCCATATCAACCTACAAAGAGGAATTTGGCATCCTAGAGACAGATGATTGGCATAAATCAAAAGGCACATATGAAAAACTAAATCTCTTTGAACTTAAGGCTTTGGCCAGAGAAAGAGAGATATAATCTGAACTTCCGCAGCAAACCATAATTTCCAAATTGTGGCAGCAAGATGAAGAGATTAGGAAGGGAGATGCCACCCTTCTGCCCCTGGCACAGAGCAATCTGTTGCAGTTTATCCTGTCAGAACCCCATTAGTTTTTGAAGGTAATGCTGTTGACAGTAAATCTCAAATTAAATGGCATGTACCTTTTAGTCCTCAAGATATAAGAGCCATATTAGAAAGATTGTGAGACCCTACAAAGAACTGGGTTTTCAAACAAACTTAGTGCTGCACAGGAAGCATATGAGGCTTCTGCTACTGACATTCATCAGCTTCTTATTAAAGCAGTGGGAAGCAACATGTCTGGCTATATACTTAAAGAATGTGATGTAGGCATCAAAAATCTAAATAAGATGGCTAGTGGATGGGAGGTTTGTTAAAAATTGAAGGAAAAATTGCCACAAATATATGAACAAACCAGACATGCTGAATTTATGAATGCTAAGCAAGGGAAAGAGGAAGCAGCAGGGGCTTATTGGAGGCGGTTAAGCGATATGGCTGAGGAAGCAGGCATTAAAATAGAGGAAGAGAAGACGGGAGAAACTGCAAGTCCATCTACACAACTGGTGAAACAAAGGTTTTTTGTTGGTTTAATATCCCAGTTGAAAGAAAAATTGTTCACCTCAAGGCCTGAGGCAGGCAATATGTCTGTTTGAGACCTCCTGCCTATCCTGTTATTCATAGAAAACAGGATTAACCAAAAAGACAGCAAACCCAAGGTTATGTACATGGGGAAGCAGAGAGGAAGAGGCAAAGGCAATTTCAGAAATCATGGTAATCGGGAACCAATTATATGCTATAAATGTGATGGGGAAGGACACATAACCAAATTCTGCCATCTTCCTGACCGTAGACTGGAAAGGAGCTTAGAGGCACCTCATGCTGATCCCAGTTCTCTGCCAAAAGCAGTGGATCAGGCATAGGAAAACGGCATGCCAGTATCAATCGTGTTAAATAGGGGAGACAATGGTAACGAGGCCAGAGTAAAAGTATTTTTACAAGAACTCCCCTATCCTGGAGGAGAAACCGAATTAACCTGTTTAACAGATACTGGTGCAAGCCAAAGCGTTTTTAATATAGAGGACTTACCTCCAGGATTATTATCTACAAATGTTATCTCTGGTGTTGGCCAAACCGGGACCTCTACTGATTTGGTTGAGTCCAAGCCACTTAAACTCAGGCTAGGACAGCAAACAGAAATTGTCACTAAAGTGTTAGTTTCAGACACAGTTCCTACCAATCTTCTGGGAGCTGACATTTTGAACCAAATTTTAGCAAACATAGACTACACTCCTACAGGAGTCCAAGTAGACAGTAGTCTGTCAGGAGAAGTTTTAAATTCTGCCTGTGGAGTATTTTTAATCCAGGACTCCACTCCGCCATTTCCACCAGAATTGGAAGTGAGTCCCGCTGAATTATGGGCCACCAGCAAATATGATGTAGGTCTGCTGGATTGCACCCCAGTCATGATAAAAATTAAACCAGGAGCCCATCTCCCACAGATTAAACAGTACCCACTGAGTATTGCTCAGACTGAGGGGATAAAAGATCAGATCACTCAACTGAAAGCAGCACGGGTTGTTGTACCAATTAAGTCCCAAGTCAATACACCCCTGTTCCCAACTGCAAAGAAGCCAGACAAGAACGGTAGGCAAGTAACATACCGCATGGTGCATGATGTAAGAGCCATTAACAATATAATTGAGGCAGATACCCCGATCGTGCCCAACCCCCGCACTTTACTAAGTGGAATACCTGCCTCCGGCACCTTCTTTACAGTGATCGAGCTTGCAAATGCTTTCTTTTCGGTGCCCCTGCACCCAGATTGCTGGCACCTTTTTTCATTTACCCATGATGCCCAAAAGTTAGCATTAACAAGATTTCCCCAAGGCTGTGTGAGTAGCCCCTCTGAATATAATACTGCGTTAAAGCCAATATTGGACCAATGGTCCCCCTCACACCCAAACACAGTTTTGCTTCAGTACATAGACAATTTTCTTATTTGTTCTGATACAAAGGACATTTGTAGCAGAGAAACAGTAAGCCTTCTCATGTTTCTCTATAACAGTAACAACAAAGTTAGCAAAGATAAGCTACAATACTGCCAAGAGAAAGTGATCTTCCTGGGTCACTGCATTTCGCATGGAATATGTCACCTAACCCCAGGGCCGTCTTTACCGCGGGGCAAAAGGGGCATCTGCCCAGGGCCCTGTCATTGCTGGGGGCCCTGCGCTGCCCGTCCCTTAAACCCTGCACTGCCCGCCGGAGTTCGGCCACTTCCGGTGCTGGTCGCATGCTGGCTGCTTGCTACTGTCACTTGGAAATACACAAGCACGGCTTGTGTTTTTCCAAGTGACAGCGCTCCTCTTCCGGCGGCTGTTCTCATCCCTCGGGTACACACACGATTTATGAGAGCAGAGGAGGAAGGGGGCGGGGACTCTGCACAGGGGAAGCTGCTTCTGGAACTGGCAGGCTCCACGGACATCGGAGGACAACATGCTGTGAGTACACAGAGTTTTCCTCTGTACTGGAATGGGGGGGGGGGGGGGGGGGCTTTGTGGGAGGACAGCCTTGTACTTAGGGGGAGTGGAGCTCTGTATTGAAATCTGGGTGGGAGTAGAGCTGTGCACCTCTGCACCCACCTCACTCTGCACCCACCTTACTCTGCACCCACCTCACTCTGCACCCACCTCACTCTGCACTCTGCACCCACCTCACTCTGCACCCACCTCACTCTGCACCCACATCACTCTGCACTCTGCACCCACCTCACTCTGCACCCACCTCACTCTGCACTCTGCACCCACCTCACTCTGCACCCACCTCACTCTGCACCCACCTCACTCTGCACCCACATCACTCTGCACCCACCTCACTCTGCACCCACCTCACTCTGCACTCTGCACCCACCTCACTCTGCACCCACCTCACTCTGCACTCTGCACCCACCTCACTCTGCACCCACCTAACTCTGCACTCTGCACCCACCTCACTCTGCACCCACCTCACTCTGCACCCACCTCACTCTGCACCCACCTCACTCACCTCACTCTGCACCCACCTCACTCTGCACCCACCTCACTCTGCACCCACCTCACTCTGCACCCACCTCACTCTGCACTCTGCACCCACCTCACTCTGCACTCTGCACCGACCTCACTCTGCACCCACCTAACTCTGCACTCTGCACCCACCTCACTCTGCACCCACCTCACTCACCTCACTCTGCACCCACCTCACTCTGCACCCACCTCACTCTGCACCCACCTCACTCTGCACTCTGCACCCACCTCACTCTGCACTCTGCACCCACCTCACTCTGCACTCTGCACCCACCTCACTCTGCACCCACCTCACTCTGCACTCTGCACCCACCTCACTCTGCACTCTGCACCCACCTCACTCTGCACCCACCTAACTCTGCACCCACCTAACTCTGCACCCACCTCACTCTGCACCCACCTCACTCTGCACTCTGCACCCACCTCACTCTGCACTCTGCACCCACCTCACTCTGCACTCTGCACCCACCTCACTCTGCACACACCTCACTCTGCACTCTGCACCCACCTCACTCTGCACCCACCTTACTCTGCACCCACCTCACTCTGCACCCACCTCACTCTGCACCCACCTCACTCTGCACTCTGCACCCACCTCACTCTGCACTCTGCACCCACCTCACTCTGCACCCACCTCACTCTGCACTCTGCACCCACCTCACTCTGCACCCACCTCACTCTGCACCCACCTCACTCTGCACCCACCTCACTCTGCACTCTGCACCCACCTCACTCTGCACTCTGCACCCACCTCACTCTGCACCCACCTAACTCTGCACCCACCTCACTCTGCACCCACCTCACTCTGCACCCACCTCACTCTGCACCCACCTAACTCTGCACTCTGCGCCCACCTCACTCTGCACCCACCTCACTCACCTCACTCTGCACCCACCTCACTCTGCACTCTGCACCCACCTCACTCTGCACTCTGCACCCACCTCACTCTGCACCCACCTAACTCTGCACTCTGCACCCACCTCACTCTGCACCCACCTCACTCTGCACCCACCTCACGCTGCACTCTGCACCCACCTCACTCTGCACCCACCTCACTCTGCACCCACCTAACTCTGCACTCTGCACCCACCTCACTCTGCACCCACCTCACTCTGCACTCTGCACCCACCTCACTCTGCACTCTGCACCCACCTCACTCTGCACCCACCTCACTCTGCACCCACCTTACTCTGCACACACCTCACTCTGCACTCTGCACCCACCTCACTCTGCACCCACCTTACTCTGCACCCACCTCACTCTGCACTCTGCACCCACCTCACTCTGCACCCACCTTACTCTGCACTCTGTACCCACCTCACTCTACACTCTGCACCCACCTTACTCTGCACCCACCTCACTCTGCACTCTGCACCCACCTTACTCTGCACCCACCTCACTCTGCACCCACCTCACTCTGCACCCACCTCACTCGGCACCCACCTCACTCTGCACTCTGCACTCTGCACCCACCTCACTCTGCACCCACCTTATTCTGCACCCACCTCACTCTGCACTCTGCACCCACCTCACTCTGCACCCACCTCACTCTGCACCCACCTCACTCTGCACCCACCTCACTCTGCACTCTGCACCCACCTTACTCTGCACCCACCTCACTCTGCACTCTGCACCACCTCACTCTGCACCCACCTTATTCTGCACCCACCTCACTCTGCACTCTGCACCCACCTCACTCTGCACTCTGCACCCACCTCACTCTGCACCCACCTCACTCTGCACCCACCTCACTCTGCACTCTGCACCCACCTTACTCTGCACCCACCTCACTCTGCACTCTGCACCACCTCACTCTGCACTCTGCACCACCTCACTCTGCACTCTGCACCCACCTCACTCTGCACTCTGCACCCACCTCACTCTGCACCCACCTCACTCTGCACTCACCTCACTCTGCACTCTGCACCCACCTCACACTGCACTCTGCACCCACCTCACTCTGCACCCACCTCACTCTGCACTCTGCACCCACCTCACTCTGCACTCTGCACCCACCTCACTCTGCACCCACCTCACTCTGCACTCTGCACCCACCTCACTCTGCACCCACCTCACCCCTGCACTCTGCACCCACCTCACTCTGCACCCACCTCACTCTGCACCCACCTCACTCTGCACTCTGCACCCACCTCACTCTGCACCCACCTCACTCTGCACCCACCTCACCCCTGCACTCTGCACCCACCTCACTCTGCACCCACCTCACTCTGCACCCACCTCACCCCTGCACTCTGCACCTACCTCACCCCTGCAGACACCTCACTCCTGCACTCTGCATCCACCTCACACCTGCACTCTGTAGACACCTCACTCTGCACCCACCTCACTCTGCACTCTGCACCCACCTCACTCTGCACCCACCTCACTCTGCACTCTGCACCCACCTCACTCTGCACCTACCTCACTCTGCACTCTGCACCCACCTCACTCTGCACCCACCTCACTCTGCACCCACCTCACCCCTGCACTCTGCACCTACCTCACCCCTGCATCCACCTTACTCCTGCACTCTGCATCCACCTCACCCCTGCACTCTGTAGACACCTCACTCTGCACCCACCTCACCCCTGCACTCTGCACCCACCTCAGTCCTGCATTCTGCACCCACCTCAGTCCTGCATTCTGCACCCACCTCAGTCCTGCATTCTGCACCCACCTCAGTCCTGCATTCTGCACCCACCTCAGTCCTGCATTCTGCACCCACCTCAGTCCTGCACTCTGCACCCACCTCACCCCTGCACTCTGCACCCACCTCACCCCTGCACTCTGCACCCACCTCACCCCTGCACTCTGCACCCACCACACCCCTGCACTCTGCACCCACCACACCCCTACACTCTGC
Source organism: Lithobates septentrionalis (assembly GCA_037952835.1). NCBI lineage: Eukaryota > Metazoa > Chordata > Amphibia > Anura > Ranidae > Lithobates > Lithobates septentrionalis. The sequence continues at coordinate 493,327 of JBBDGP010003868.1, forward strand.
ACCCACCTCACCCCTGTACTCTGCACCCACCTCACCCCTGCACTCACCTCACTCTGCACCCACCTCAGCCTTGCACTCTGCACCCACCTCAGCCCTGCACTCTGCACCCACCTCAGTCCTGCACTCACCTCACCCCTGCACTCTGCACCCACCTCACCCCTGCAATCTGCACCCACCTCACCCCTGCAATCTGCACCCACCTCACTCTGCACCCACCTCAGTCCTGCACTCTGCACCCACCTCAGCCCTGCACTCTGCACCCACCACACCCCTGCACTCTGCACCCACCACACCCCTACACTCTGCACCCACCTCACCCCTGTACTCTGCACCCACCTCACCCCTGCACTCACCTCACTCTGCACCCACCTCAGCCTTGCACTCTGCACCCACCTCAGCCCTGCACTCTGCACCCACCTCAGTCCTGCACTCACCTCACCCCTGCACTCTGCACCCACCTCACCCCTGCAATCTGCACCCACCTCACCCCTGCAATCTGCACCCACCTCACTCTGCACCCACCTCAGTCCTGCACTCTGCACCCACCTCAGCCCTGCACTCTGCACCCACCTCAGCCCTGCACTCACCTCACCCCTGCACTCTGCACTCACCTCACCCCTGCACTCTGCACCCACCTCACCCCTGCACTCTGCACCCACCTCACCCCTGCACTCTGCACCCACCTCACCCCTGCACTCTGCACCCACCTCACCCCTGCACTCTGCACCCACCTCACCCCTGCACTCTGCAATCACCTCACCCCTGCACTCTGCAATCACCTCACCCCTGCACTCTGCACCCACCTGACCCCTGCACTCTGCACCCACCTCAGTCCTGCACTTACCTCACCCCTGCACTCTCCTCACCCCTGCAATCTGCACCCACCTCACCCCTGCAATCTGCACCCACCTCACCCCTGCAATCTGCACCCACCTCACTCTGCACCCACCTCAGCCCTGCACTCTGCACCCACCTCAGTCTTGCACTCACCTCACCCCTGCACTCTGCACTCACCTCACTCCTGCACTCTGCACAAAGCGCACCCCCAACCCTGCACTCTGTACATAGTGCACCCCTCAATACTAGTGCAGTTTGGCCACACCCGCAATTTGCACTGAGAGGTTATGATGTGTAGTAACCTCTAGAAACTAATCAGTGAGCAATAATGATTTTCAGTAACCTCTAGAATCCAATTAGTGAGCAGTCTGTAACCTCTAGCAACTAATCTGTGAGCTGTAATGATGTGTTGTAATCTCTGGCAGCCAATCACAATCGTTGCCTGATCTGCTGCAGTAAACTCATTTTGAGTCTAGCTGGGGGGGCCCCAATAAAATCTTTGCCCAGGGCCCAATCAATATTAAAGACGGCCCTGCCTAACCCCCAGATCGAGTTAAAACTCTACAAAAAATTGAAAAGCCAAGAAATGTACGGCAACTACGTGCCTTCCTGGGGTTAGTGGGATATTGTAGGGGCTGGATTCCAAATGCATCAGAACTTATGGCTGCTCTATATGAGGCTTCCACTAGAAACCCTTTCAAACTGACATGGGACAATGAATTGCAGGTGAAGGAGCTTATTAAAATTTTGTCTGAAGAGGAATTAAGGATCGTATTAAGAAACAGGCTATGTTTGATACTCTGAGTCAACACGCACCATCAATAGTATGCCTGCAGGAAACACATTTAACTCAGGATATGATTACTTTGTTACAGAACAAAATGTACCCTATTCAGTATCATGCTGTATACTCTACGTATGCCAGAGGTACAAACATATTAATTTCTTCTAAAGTACAATTTTCCTGCAGGCACACGTTGGTGGATTCTCAGGGTAGATTTATCTTATTAGTTTGTAAAATATTTTCTATATAATTTATACATCCGAAAGACAAAAACAGAACATTCCATAGCTCAACTTACCAACCAGTCTGCCAACTGACCAAATGAACCCGTCCAACAGTCTGCGTTAAAAACAGGGGTTTAGTTAGCAGGCATTTGCAAACGCATGCATAAGCTGCAAGGCCTCTTCACGGCACCCTGTGTATGCTTGCAGTCCTAACGCTACTGAATTTATAAGCGTCTCCACAATGGAAGCACATGCATTAAATGGATAGATGAGGGGCAGGTGGGCCTGGAGGCAGCTCAATCCCCCTTAAAGGAACAGGAGCACACTGGACACCCAGCAAGAGCACAATGGCAGCAAAAGTGTACAGTGTGTCCCCGGACCATATTTTACACCAGTAACAAACAAATGGCCCCTGCCCCCACCTATAACTGGCCTTCACAGCAAGGAGCACATGGAAGGGCTATCACATGAATGACAAAAGCAGAACATTCCATAGCTCAACTCACCAACCAGTCTGCCAACTGACCAAATGAACCTGTCCAACAGTCTGCGTTAAAAACAGGGGTTTAGTTAGCACACATTTGCAAATGCATACATAAGCTGTAAGGCCTCTTCACGGCACCCTGTGTATGCTTGCAGTCCTACCAGGTCTACAGCAACGAATTTAAGGAGACTCTTCTTGAATATGCAGTTACCAACAGATAACCTGGGGAAGAGAGCTATTTTGTCACTCGACGCTGTGAAGGCATTCAACAGTGTCGAGTGGACATACCTATGGGAGTTTTTGGTCTGGGAAATAGATTTATATGCTGGGTTAAGCTATTATACTCTGCTCCAAGGGCTTGTACGCGAATCAATGGGCATATGACAGAATTTTTTACACAATCAAGGGGCAAACCGGCAGGGGTGCCCCCAGTCCCCCTTGTTATTTGCACTGGCTGTAGAACCGCTAGCAGAAGCGATCCGGCAGTCTGAGGATATCTGTGGGTTCATTAGAGGAGCACAGAATGAGAAAATGTCATTATATGCGGATGACGCTTTGATGTTTCTTGGAGATACAGATAACTCCTTGATTTCCCTAATGACCCTTATAAACACACACAGATCTATCTCTCCACTCCTCAACTCACCCCCTCTATCTCCTCACGGATCTCAAACTTACTGAATGACATATCGGTATGGATGTCACACCACTTCCTCAAACGTAATCTTTCTAAAACTGAGCTTGTTATATTTCCTCCTTCACGGTCCCCCATGTGACTTCACCATTAATATCAACAACACAACCATTGGTCCCTCCACACATGCCAGGGTCCTGGGTGCCATCCTTGACTCTGACCTCTCCTTCAGCCCCCATATCCAATCACTGGCTAAATCCTTCCGCCTTAACCTCCGCAACATCTCCAGAATTCGATCCTTCCTGATTAATGACACCACAAAGCAACTTATTCACTCCTTGATTATTTCCCGCCTTGACTATTGCAACTCTCTCCTTAATGGCCTACCCTTAAGCAGGCTATCCCCCCTTCAGTCTATTATGAATGCTGCTACTAGACTAATACACCTCACTAACCGATCCATGACTGCCGCCCCTCTCTGCCAATCTCTTCACTGACTTCCCCTACCCCACTGTATAAAATTCTAAATACTAACCACAACATACAAGGCCTTCCACAACATCGCCCCCAGCTACATCACCAACCTCATCTGCAAATATCGTCCCTCCGCTCCCCTCCGCTCCTCCCAGGACCTCCTGCTCTCTAGCGCCCTTATTACCTCCTCCCATGCTCGCCTTCAGGACTTCTCCAGAGCCTCTCCCATCCTCTGGAACTCCCTGCCCCAGGATGTCCGATCAGCCCCTACCCTGTCCACCTTTAGGAGATCCCTGAAAACTCATTTATTCAGGGAAGCCTATCCCATACCCACATAACAACTGTCCCCGAGCCACCCCCATCAAATCATTCTCTGCAGCTATTACCTTTTGTACCACCCCCCCTCCCTTTTATAATGTAAGCTCTATGAGCCGGACCCTCCTATACCTTTTGTATTGAACTGTACTCTAATTGTGTTGTCCCCCCTATACATTGTAAAGCGCTGCGTAAAATGTTGGCGCTATATAAATCGCGTATAATAATAATAATAAAATTGGCTCATTTTCTGGATTTAACTGGGACCTTTTCAGTATTTAACTGGATTTAACTGGGACAAATCAGTCTTATTTCCTATAGATGAACCTAATTTAAATATATAAAGTGAGGCTCAGCAAATTAAAGTTGTGACGTCCTTTAAATACCTTGGAATATGGATATCGCTAAGGGTGAAAGACTATTTACAATATAATTTGAACCCCATTTTGGATAAATTTAAACAAAAGAGTCTAGCCTGGTCTAAGTTGCCTTTAACAGTGGTGGGTCGAGTAAACCTTATAAAAATGATCTGGTCTCCCCAATTATTGTATGTTTTACACAACTCACCCATATGGATTCCTTTAAAATGGTTTAAGAAAATAGACTTCTGCTTTCGACAGTTATTGTGGAAAGGAAAAAGCCCTAGGATCAAGCTTTCTACTCTTCGTTGTACTAATGAAAGGGGGGGGGGGGGGGTCTAGCAGTGCCGAGAATGTATTTTATAGCTTCTCAACTGCAGCACTTTGCTTGATTGGGGGAAGATAGATTGGAGAGACCCCATACAGGCTGTGCTTTTGAGCCATTGCTCGCACTATAATCTCATAACCCAGTTAGAATCCAGATCATTTGCGTGTATTCAAACCGACAATGGTTCTTATGAACAAAGTATGGCAAGAAATGAGACGCATAATGAAATATGAAGGGGTGTCAGAATTTTCACCAACATGGGGGGAATAGGCATTATGAAGAGCTATGTAAATTGGAAGGGTTTGAGCATTGGCGCTCTAAAGGAATACAATATATCTTTCAGCTTTATGCTCAAAATGTTATTCACCCTTTTCAGGAGTTACAGGAGTTGTATCAATTACATCATAATAACTTTTATAAATATTTACAACTACGTCATGCAGCTCACTCGCAGTTTAAAGGTGTCGGGATGAATACAAGATCTATGCCGCTGATATCTTTATTGGCAGGGGCTAAAGAAAAAAAGAAAGGTCTAATCACATTAGCTTATAGTCAACTTATGATGAAGTATCAAGACATTTTAGGTCAGTCCAGGCAGAAAGGGATGGGAGACAGATCTGACAGGGTATAACGGAGGATGAATGGCAAAATATTCTGAAGAGGGCCCCATTGGTATCTTTATCACACCCACAATGCCTATCCCAATTGTTTATTATATATAAAACATATAGGACTCGGGGAAAGTTATATAAGTGGAGACGGAATGAAACCCCCGGATTGTCCGAGGTGTAAGCAATCTCCGGCTGACATGATCCATATGTTGTGGAAATGCCCCAAGCTGGTTAGATATTGGCGAGAGGTGGTGACCACAATAAATGGAGCCTATAATACCCATATTGAAGTTGAACCAAAGACTGGTCTACTAGACTACATTAATGAAGAGCTATATCCATGGGATAAGTTAATATCAATTGGTAGATTACTATTTATAGCTCGTAAGCTAATTGCTAGAAAATGGGTGTCTCCTAGTAGACCAGTATTTGAGGATTGGAGTTCTCAGGTAAATGCTACAATACTAAGGGAACAACAGGTGTATAAGAACAGGGGTAGAATAGATATATTAGCCAAGCTATGGGGACCCTGGGTAACAGTCCCAGGACTGGCTTTTTTCTCTTTGACTTCTCCTAGAACATCATAGAAATGATCTATGAGGTAATAGGTGGGCAAATACGGGTTGGACAGGACGCTTTAAATTATATGGGAGGACTGATAGTGGTGGTCTGGAGGGGTGGAGGAGAAGGGGGGGGGGGGAGCGTTAATGGGGTTTTGTTTTGTTTTTTGTCTTTTGTTTTGCTTGTTTGTGTGTCTGATTGTTTGGCTGGCTGTTTGTTTTGTTAGTTTGGATACAATAGTATTCTGGAGAGTATCTGGTATTGTAAAGAAAAGAAATAATGTATATTCTGTAGAAAAAATGATGTGTTTTGGTGATATGATGTAATGTTTAAAAATGTTCATTAAAAAGTGAAGATTAACCACTTACCCCCTGGCCTATAGCATAATGACGGCCGGGCGGTGGTTCAGTTATCCTGACTGGACGTCATATGACGTCAAGCAGGATAACAGCCGCCGCGCGCCCGGGGGGGGCACGCATCGGGGTGATCGGTGGTGCGGTGTGTCAGTCTGACACACCGCTACACCAATCTCGGTAAAGAGCCTCAGACGGAGGTTCTTTACCACGTGATCAGCCCTGTCCAATCAGGGCTGATCACGATGAAAATGGGAAGAGCTGTTGATCGGCTTCTCCTCACTCGCGTCTGACAGATGCGAGTAGAGGAGAGCCGATCGGCAGTTCTCCTGACAGGGGGGCTCTGTACTGATTGTTTATCAGCGCAGCCCCCCCTCGGATGCCCACACTGGACCACCAGGGAAGCCGCCAGGACAACCAGGGAAGCCCCAAACATGTGGATGGCCAGGTACATCCCCATGGCCATCCACGTGCCAACATATGCCCAACACATGCCAATCAGTGCCCACAATTTTATATGGCATAGCAACATGGTTACAGAAACTAGGTGCTTACACCTTTCTCATATTTGTTATTTACTTCCTCATCAGGCTATGCCTCTGCGTGACTACCCGCTATACCAACAAATGGTCCGCCAGCCCTGATGAACCTATTATTCTGAGAAAACTAGGAGAGAGCTGAACAAGACGCCAGAGTGCTCCCCTCCCTCCTCCTCCTCTCCATGTCCGTAGGCGGCTCTTTCCGCCGGTCACCGCAGCCGCCGCCGTGTCTCTTGCCGAAGCCCATCCCCCCTCCCTCCTCCTGTCAGAGGAGGAGAGCGGAACCAGCCACAGATCGTAGCGGCTGTGTCTCTGTGTGCAGAGAGACCAGCCGTGCAGTGACGTCACGGGGGGGGGGGGGGGCGTTCCCGACGTGTTCCAGCTTTTCTCCTCCTGTATAACTCCCGCCTGCTGCCCAAGCCTGACACGCTCAGTTCTCCACCCGGGCGGCGCGGTTGCACACCGTCCTCTCCTCTCCAGGTGCCGCCCGGGTGTTTTTTAATTAGCTCAATGGAGGGGGGCTGCTTTGTCAGGGGTCTATACTAATGGAGGGGTGGTTTGTCCTGGGGGGGTCTATACTAATGGAAGGGGGTGGTTTGTCCTGGGGGGTCTGTACTAATGGAGGCGGGTGGTTTTTCTTGGGGGGGTCTGTACTAATGGAGGGGGGTGGTTTGTCCTGGGGGGTCTGTACTAATGAAGGGGGGGTGGTTTGTCTTAGGGGTCTGTACTAATGGAGGGGGGTGGTTTGTCCTGGGGCGTCTGTACTAATGGAGGGTGGGTGGTTTGTCATGGGGGGGTCTGTACTAATGGAGGGGGGGTGGTTTGTCCAGGGGGGTCTGTACTAATTTAGGGGGGTGGTTTGTTCTGGGGGGTCTGTACTAATGAAGGGGGGTGGTTTGTCTTAGGGGTCTGTACTAATGGAGGGGGGTGGTTTGTCCTGGGGCGTCTGTACTAATGGAGGGTGGGTGGTTTGTCATGGGGGGTCTGTACTAATGGAGGGGGGGTGGTTTGTCCAGGGGGTCTGTACTAATTTAGGGGGGTGGTTTGTTCTGGGGGGTCTGTACTAATGAAGGGGGGGTGGTTTGTCCTGGGGGGGTCTGTACTAATGGAGGGGGTGGTTTGTTCTGGGGGTCGGTGCTAACGGGGGGTGGTTTGTTCTGGGGGGTCTGTACCAATGGAGGGGGGGTTTGTCCAGGGGGGTCTGTACTAATGGAGGGGGGTGGTTTGTTCTGGGGGGTCTGTACTAATGGAGGGGGGGTGGTTTGTCCTGGGGGGTCTGTACTAATGGAGGGGGTGGTTTGTTCTGGGGGGTCTGTACTAACGGAGGGGGGTGGTTTGTCCAGGGGGTTCTGCACTAATGGAGGGGGGTGGTTTGTTCTGGGGGGTCTGTACAAATGGAGGGGGGGATGGTTTGTCCCGGGGGGTCTGTACTAATGCAGGGGGTGGTTTGTCCCGGGGGGTCTGTACTAATGGAGAGGGGGTGGCTTGTCCCGGGGGTCTGTACTAATGGAGGGGGTGGTTTGTTTTAGAGGGGTCTGTACTAATGGAGGGGGGTGGTTTGTTTTGGGAGGTCTGTACTAATGGGGGGGGTGGTTCTGTACTAATGGAGGGGGGTGATTTGTCCTGAGGGGGGTCTGCACTAATGGAGGGGGTGGTTTGTTCTGAGGGGGGTCTGTACTAATGGAGGGGGGTGGTTTGTTCAGGGGGGGTCTGTACTAATGGAGGAGGAGTGGTTCTGTACTAATGTAGGGGGGGTGGTTTGTTCTGGGGGGGGTCTGTACTCATGGAGGGGGGGTGGGTTGTCCTGAGGGGGGGCTGTACTAATGGAGGGGTGGTTGGTTTGTCCTAAAGGGGGGTCTATACTGATAGAGGGGAGTGTTTTGTCCTGGGGGGGTCTATACTTAGTGGAGGGGGATCTATACTGAGGGGCGACTATAGTTGGTGAAGGGGGGGTGATACCATGTTTTACCGCACCGGGTGACACCCCTCTCCCTCTCCTCTTAGCGTGTGCTGCTGTACTAGTGAGTGGCGCACTATGTTTCTTCCCCCGCCTTCATATTGGCAAGGGAAGAAAAAAAAGGAGCAAAGAGGAGGATTGTGGGACATGTAGTCCCGAGGACTGGCAGCCCCACTGTAACACGGAAACTGCAGCCCACACAGCATGCTCAGCTGAATGGGAGAGAGAGAGCCAGGAGTCCGGGAAAGCTTTCAGGGAAGTGCACCTAGGACTCCAGTGGGAGAGGACAGTGCTGAGGGAACACCATCAGAGAGAGAACCCCACTGCCCTGCGCCACCAGAGGGAAAGCCACACAGCCTGGCGCCATCCCTGGCAGAGAAAGGAATGGAGTCATTGCCAGAATACAGATCTGGGTGCTACTCAGCGAACTCGCCACGGGCAATTTAGAGTGAGCTGACTCCTGATCAGAGGAACCGTTGTTGCTGTATCGCTGGGTTAGGTGAGAGGGCCGATCGGCCATTATCTACTAACGTCCATAGGAACTGCAGTCTCTGACCATCTCTTGTATCATGTCTGCAGTCTCTGACCATCTCTTGTATCATGTCTGCAGTCTCTGACCATCTCCTGTATTATATCTCCAGTCTCTGACCATCTCCTGTAGTATATCTCCAGTCTCTGACCATCTCCTGTAGTATGTCTGGAGTCTCTGACCATCTCCTGTAGTATGTCTGCAGTCTCTGACCATCTCCTGTATCATGTCTGCAGTCTCTGACCCTCTCTTGTATCATGTCTGCAGTCTCTGACTGTCTCCTGTACTATGTCTGCAGTCTCTGACCATCTCCTGTATTATATCTCCAGTCTCTGACCATCTCCTGTAGTATGTCTGGAGTCTCTGACCATCTCCTGTAGTATGTCTGCAGTCTCTGACCATCTCCTGTATCATGTCTGCAGTCTCTGACCCTCTCTTGTATCATGTCTGCAGTCTCTGACTGTCTCCTGTACTATGTCTGCAGTCTCTGACCATCTCCTGTATTATATCTCCAGTCTCTGACCATCTCCTGTACTATGTCTGCAGTCTCTGACCATCTCCTGTAGTATGTCTGCAGTCTCTGACCATCTCCTGTACTATGTCTGCAGTCTCTGACCATCTCTTGTAACATGTCTGCAGTCTCTGACCATCTCTTGTACCATGTCTGCAGTCTCTGACCATCTCTTGTAACATGTCTGCAGTCTCTGACCATCTCTTGTAACATGTCTGCAGTCTCTAACCATCTTCTGTATTATGTCTGCAGTCTCTAAACATCTCCTGTACTATGATTGCAGTCTCTGACCATCACTTGTAACATGTCTGCAGTCTCTGACCATCTCTTGTAACATGTCTGCAGTCTATGGGACACCAAACACAACAGACACAGTCTCCAGAACGTGGATGAGCAGAGGATAATTATTATATCAAGGCCTGATGAGTTCAACCTTCTGGTAAGTGAGAACCCCAAAGGGGTGTGTGACTCACAGTGTGAGAAGTTTGGAGTGATGTGCACATCTTCACCAATGTACTAGGATCACCTGTACTCATTTAGACTTTTGGTTCACCATGTCATCTACTTTTCTTTCCTCTTATGTGGGTTTATTCATAAGAAAGCTCGTCACAACAGATGGTGACGATAGCGCTGCTATAGTAATTTTGATGCTCATTATAAGCACTTGTGGACATTTACTGATTTTAAACACAGCCATTAATGTCTAAACCACTGTCAACAAAAGTGAGTGCACCCCTAAGTGAAAATGTCCAAATTGGGCCCAAAGTGTCAATATTTTTTATGGCCACCATTATTTTCCAGCACTGCCTTAACCCTCTTGGGCATGGAGTTCCCCAGAGCTTCACAGGTTGTCACTGGAGTCCTCTTCCACTCCTCCATGACGACATCACAGAGCTGGTGGATGTTAGAGACCTTGCGCTCCTCCACCTTCTGTTTGAGGATGCCCCACAGATGCTCAATAGGGTTTACGTCTGGAGACATGCTTGGCCAGTCCATCACTTTTACCCTCAGCTTCTTTAGCAAGGCAGTGGTCGTCTTGGAGGTGTGTTTTGGGTCGTTATCATGTTGAAATACTGCCCTGCGGCCCAGTCTCCGAAGGGAGGGGATCATGCTCTGCTTCAGTATGTCACAGTGCACGTTGGCATTCATGGTTCCCTCAATGAACTGTAGCTCCTCAGTGCTGGCAGCACTTATGCAGCCCCAGATCATGACACTCCCACCACCATGCTTGACTGTAGGCAAGACACACTTGTCTTTGTACTCCTCACCTGGTTGCTGCCACACCATCTGAACCAAATACGTTTAACTTGGTCTCATCAGACCACAGGACATGGTTCCAGTAATCCATGTCCTTAGTCTGCTTGTCTTCAGCAAACTGTTTGTGGGCTTTCTTGTGCATCATCTTTAGAAGAGGCTTCCTTCTGGGACGACAGCCATACAGACTAATTTGATGCAGTGTGCGGTGTATGGTCTGAGCACTGACAGGCTGACCCCCCACCCCTTCAACCTCTGCAGCAATGCTGGCAGCACTCATATGTCTATTTCCCAAAGACAACCTCTGGATATGATGCTGAGCACGTGCACTCAACTTCTCTGGTCAACCATGGCGAGGCCTGTTCTGAGTGGAACCTGTCCTGTTAAACCGCTGCATGGTCTTGCTCACTGTGCTGCAGCTCATTTTCAGGGTCTTGGCAATCTTCTTATAGCCTAGTCTATCTTTATGTAGAGCAACAATTCTTTTTTCAGATCCTCAGAGAGTTCTTTGCCATGAGGTGCCATGTTGAACTTCCAGTGGCAAGTATGAGAGAGTGAGAGCCATAACACCGAATTTAACATACTTGCTCCCCATTCACACCTGAGACCTTGTAACACTAACGAGTCACATGACACCGGGGAGGGAAAATGGCTAATTGGGTCCAATTTGGACATTTTCACTTAGGGGTGTACTCACTTTTGTTGCCAGCGGTTTAGACATTAATGGCTGTGTGTTGAGTTATTTTGAGGGGACAGCAAATTTACACTGTTATACAAGCTGTACACTCACTACTTTACATTGTAGCAAAGTGTCATTTCTTCAGTGTTGTCACATGAAAAGATAGAATAAAAAATTTACAAAAATGTGAGGGGTGTACTCACTTTTGTGAGATAGTGTGTTTGAGCGAGTGAAATAGAGATATAGAGATTATATATATATATATATATAGAGAGAGAGAGAGAGAGAGAGAGAGAGAGAGAGAGAGAGAGAGAGAGAGAGAGAGAGAGAGAGAGATAGATATATATATCTCTCTATATAAATAAATATATATATATATATATATATATATATATATATATATATATACACTACCGTTCAAAAGTTTGGGGTCACATTGAAATGTCCTTATTTTTGAAGGAAAAGCACTGTACTTTTAAATGAAGCTAACTTTAAACTAGTCCTAACTTTAAACAAATATACTCTATACATTGCTAATGTGGTAAATGACTATTCTAACTGCAAATGTCTAGTTTTTGGTGCAATATCTACATAGGTGTATAGAGGCCCATTTCCAGCAACTATCACTCCAGTGTTCTAATGGTACAATGTGTTTGCTCATTGGCTCAGAAGGCTAATTGATGATTAGAAAACCCTTGTGCAATCATGTTCACACATCTAAAAACAGTCTAGCTCCTTCCAGAAGCTACAAAACTGACCTTCCTGTGAGCAGATTGAGTTTCTGGAGCATCACATTTGTGGGGTCAATTAAACGCTCAAAATGGCCAGAAAAAGAGAACTTTCATCTGAAACTCGACAGTCTATTCTTGTTCTTAGAAATGAAGGCTATTCCATGCGAGAAATTGCAAAGAAATTGAAGATTTCCTACAACGGTGTGTACTACTCCCTTCAGAGGACAGCACAAACAGGCTCTAACCAGAGTAGAAAAAGAAGTGGGAGGCCGTGTTGCACAACTAAGCAAGAAGATAAGCACATTAGAGTCTCTAGTTTGAGAAACAGACGCCTCACAGGTCCCCAACTGGCATCTTCATTAAATAGTACCCGCAAAACACCAGTGTCAACATCTACAGTGAAGAGGCGGCTGCGGGATTTTGGGCTTCAGGGCAGAGTGGCAAAGAAAAAGCCATATCTGAGACTGGCCAATAAAAGAAAAAGATTAAGGTGGGCAAAAGAACACAGACATTGGACAGAGGAAGACTGGAAAAAAGTGTTGTGGACGGATGAATCCAAGTTTGAGGTGTTTGGATCACAAAGAAGAACGTTTGTGAGACGCAGAACAAATGAAAAGATGCTGGAAGAATGCCTGACGCCATCTGTTAAGCATGGTGGAGGTAATGTGATGGTCTGGGGTTGCTTTGGTGCTGGTAAGGTGGGAGCTTTGTACAGGGTAAAAGGGATTCTGAATAAGGAAGGCTATCACTCCATTTTGCAACGCCATGCCATACCCAGTGGACAGCGCTTGATTGGAGCCAATTTCATCCTACAACAGGACAATGACCCTAAACACACCTCCAAATTGTGCAAGAACTATTTACAGCAGAAGCAGGCAGCTGGTATTCTATCGGTAATGGAGTGGCCAGCACAGTCACCAGATCTGAACCCCATTGAGCTGTTGTGGGAGCAGCTTGACCGTATGGTACGCCAGAAGTGCCCATCCAACCAATCCAACTTGTGGGAGCTGCTTCTAGAAGCGTGGGGTGCAATTTCTCCAGCTTACCTCAATAAATTAACAGCTAGAATGCCAAAGGTGTGCAATGCTGTAATTGCTGCAAAAGGAGGATTCTTTGATGAAAGCAAAGTTTGATGTAAAAACAATGTTATTTCAAATACAAATCATTATTTCTAACCTTGTCAATGTCTTGACTCTATTTTCTATTCATTTCACAACGTATGGTGGTGAATAAGTGTGACTTTTCATGGAAAACACAAAATTGTTTGGGTGACCCCAAACTTTTGAACGGTAGTGTATATTTATATATATTTACATATATCTATATATATTTATACACTGACATTGTGCATAAAAAACCTATAAACCATGCGCTTACTCCAAAAAAGTCATAGATGTAAGCAGCTAACACAACAAATAGAAAATTTGTAATAAATCATATGTAACCAAGTGTAGCGCTAAAAAATGAGAAAGAGAATATTGCTATACCACATATAATAGTAAAATGAATTGTGAAAAGATAGTGTTTTGTATACTTTGTGAACATTCATACATATAGAACACTTATGTTATAAAGCCTTAGGGTCACCAAAAGTGATAACAAGATGTAAAAATGGCAATAAAGTCCAAAACTGAATGTGCAGGTACGATGAACATAAATTTTGCAATGGTGATAAATTCCAAAACATATACTCGTGAGAGATTTCTGTATGTAATCCAACATGTGCTGACAGACACTTGTGCGAAACCGCCACCTAGGATGACTGGAGGCTTACCAGAAAGTTGGGACCCACCTAGCATACGCTATATGGGTCAAACAGGCTTGGATTGCTCACTGGCAATGAAGGTAGGGAACCAAGGGCTGGTGAATGGTGAAGTTGTAACGTTGCTATCCCAAAGAGGTCTTCTTCATATGGAAGCTCGGACACCAACGGACATTACCCACATGTAATGAAGAAGGGGCTCATAGCGTAATTCCGTAAACCATAAAAAATTTATTAAAAGGAAAAACACTTACATTTCAGAATAAAAAGCGCTTGCAAGTAAAATGGCGGCAGTGGAGTCCTCCCGACGCGTTTCGTCATACAAGACTTCGTCTTCGAAGAAGACCTCTTTGGGATAGCAACGTTACAACTTCACCATTCACCAGCCCTTGGTTCCCTACCTTCATTGCCAGTGAGCAATCCAAGCCTGTTTGACCCATATAGCGTATGCTAGGTGGGTCCCAACTTTCTGGTAAGCCTCCAGTCATCCTAGGTGGCGGTTTCGCACAAGTGTCTGTCAGCACATGTTGGATTACATACAGAAATCTCTCACGAGTATATGTTTTGGAATTTATCACCATTGCAAAATTTATGTTCATCGTACCTGCACATTCAGTTTTGGACTTTATTGCCATTTTTACATCTTGTTATCACTTTTGGTGACCCTAAGGCTTTATAACATAAGTGTTCTATATGTATGAATGTTCACAAAGTATACAAAACACTATCTTTTCACAATTCATTTTGCTATTATATGTGGTATAGCAATATTCTCTTTCTCATTTTTTAGCGCTACACTTGGTTATATATGATACACTGACATTGGCAGGGAAGGTGTTAATATCAGGGGCGATCAAAGGGTTAAACGTGATTACTAACTGTGGGGGAGGTGCTTGTACTATAGGAAGGCAGAGTTCCGTGTTCCTGCTTAGCAGAAACTCAGGATCACAACCTTCCCTTGTCGCACAGAATGGCGATGTGCCTTGTTTATATAGGAAGACCGCCGCTCTGCCCTTCTCGGGAATGATCGGTGGACATCGCTTCCACTGGACCCGCTGATTGGCTCCCGCTGTGTCTAATCACAGCGGAGGTGGGTTGCTGGCGGTGTGCATGCCTGCCCCAGACCCAGAAGAGCAGTACAGGTATGTGATCCTGCACAGAGAAACCACTTTTCTGCCGTGTGTATGATAGATAGATAGATAGATAGATAGATAGATAGATAGATAGATAGATAGATAGATAGATAGATAGATGGATAGATAGATAGATAGATAGATAGATAGATAGTGTCATGAATATTGGAATAGTGACTGATTCATAATGCTGGGACAGATACTGTTAGGAGATGCTGATGTAAATTCCAACACCTGTCTGTCTATTGTCTGCTAAAATGTGTATTGTCAATAAGTCTACTATGGGATCTAAGAGTCATTAGATCCCCATTGTTATTTGTGTTAATTAACTCTGCTATTGTGTGAAGAAGAGTCTATATTGATTGTGATAATGTTGATTGGATTTTCTGAACTACAAGATGGCCAGTCTGGCCTAACGGTCATGGCTGAGTCATCTAGGCTGTCTAAAGGGATTAGTTAATTAGCTTGTACCTGCCCCCTCCAGTGGACCCCTCTATTTTATATAATCTATCAATGAAAAATTGCCTCCCATGTTCTAATTGCCGGAGATTTTAACACCATTCTAGATCTCAAACTTGATTCCTCCTATCCAGTACGTACGGCTAACCCTGACCTGGTAAATTGGGCAGACATCTTTGCTCTTACAGAGCTGTGGAGATGGAAGCATGCCCTAATGCACTAATGCCCTGTACACACAGTCGGACATTGATCGGACATTCAGACAACAAAATCCATGGATTTTTTCCGACGGATGTTGGCTCAAACTTATCCAGGCGGATAATATCCAGGCGGATACAGTAGCAGATGCCTTACTGCGGATATTCACTAGGGTAGGGTTTCCCCAGGAGATATTGTCCGATCAGGGTACCCAGTTTACAGCCGAGCTGACGCAGCAGCTCTGGCGTCTCTGTGGGATTAAACCCCTCCAGAGCGCCCCCTACCACCCTCAGACTAACGGGCTGTGTGAGAGATTTAACGGGACCCTGAAGCAGCTGCTTCGGGCCTTCGTGGAGAGTAGGAAGGATTGGGAGAAATATCTTCCCCATCTACTGTTCGCCTATAGAGAGGTACCCCAAGAGTCCATAGGGTTTTCCCTATTTGAGCTGTTGTATGGGCGAAGGGTTAGGGGGCCCTTAGACTTAGTGAGGGCCCAATGGGAGGGGGTAAAGAATCCAGAAGGCCTCTCCATCCTTAGTTATGTCTTGGAACTCAGGGAGCGCCTGCGGGAACTTACCGATCTAGTTCATGAGAATATGCAATCGGCCCAGAGTCAGCAGAAGGTTTGGTATGATCGGTCTGCGCGGAATCGCACCTTTTATATCGGACAGAAAGTCCTGGTACTAAAACCCCTGAAGCAAAATAAATTACAGGCCTCCTGGCAGGGACCCTATCAGGTGGTAAAACAGCTGTGCGATACCACCTACTTGGTTGCCAGCTGTGCAGACACAAACATTAAGTTCCACATTAATATGATGAAGGCCTATCATGAGAGGACTGAGGCCATAGCTGCCATATGCACTCCTGCCACCGGGGACTCTGAATATTTACCGATGCTGGAGCTTCCTGAAATCAGTAACTGTTCCAGGGGTGTGGAGGATATACGGCTAGGAGATAGATTAGGATCCCAAGAACGAGAACAGGCCAGAGAATTACTCCAGGACCGGCAGGAGATGTTCTCGACACTCCCTGGGTACACTCACATAGCTGTGCACAAGGTAGAGACCCCCGGGCAGAAGCCCCTGAGACAACCAGCCTAAAGGATTCCCGGAGCAGTGCAAGAAGGGATGAGAGCGGAGATTAGGGAGATGCTCGAGTTAGGGGTGATTGAACCATCGGCAAGCCCCTGGGCTTCCCCTGTAGTATTAGTCCCAAAACGGGATGGCACGACCCGATTTTGTGTGGACTATAAGCGACTGAATGACTGTACTGTGACAGATGCCTACCCTATGCCCCGAGTGGACGAATTGCTGGACAAAATAGCTCAGGGACATTATCTGACGACTATTGACTTATGTAAGGGCTACTGGCAGATTCCCTTGGAAGCGGAAGCAATTCCAAAGTCGGCCTTCATCACCCCGTTCGGCCTTTACCAGTTTCGGGTAATGCCATTCGGGATGAAGAATGCTCCGGCTACCTTCCAGCGGATGATAGATGAACTCCTCGTTGGTCTGCAAGATTTTGCATGCGCATATCTTGATAACATCGCAATATATAGCCAGACATGGGAGGAACATCTTAGACACCTGGGAATAGTGCTAGATAGGATCCGAGCCCCTAACCTGATCCTGAAGCCAGACAAATGTAATATCGGGATGTCTGAGGTGCAATATCTGGGACGTAGAGTGGGGTGTGGGAAGCAGAGGCCAGAACCTGCAAAAATCGAGGCCGTCCTAAACTGGCCAGTTCCCAGAACCAAGACCCAGGTACTTGCATTTTTAGGGACAGCAGGGTACTACAGGAAGTTTGTACCCCACTATAGTGACATAGCCAAACCCCTGACGGACCTGACCAAAAAGACTCTCCCTAGACAGGTCCTGTGGTCCCCAGAGTGCGAGACAGCATTTCATCAGTTAAAAACTGCCCTAACGCAAGCTCCCATACTGGCGGCACCCGATCCTAACAAACGCTTTGTCATTCATACTGATGCCTCCATGTTTGGACTGGGAGCCGTACTAAGTCAAGTTGGTGATGACGGGAAAGAGCACCCGGTGGCGTATCTCAGCCGCAAGTTGTTACTCCGTGAAGTCGGATATGCTGCTGTGGAAAAAGAGTGTTTGGCCTTAGTCTGGGCTTCAAAGAAACTGCAGCCCTATGTGTATGGACGCTCTTTTACCGTCATGACGGACCACAATCCTTTGATATGGCTTAACCGGGTGGCGGGAGAGAACGGCCGATTACTAAGGTGGAGCCTGGCTTTGCAACCGTACAATTTCACCATACAATATCGGCCAGGGCCTCAAAACGGGAATGCGGATGGGTTATCCCGGCAGACGGACCTGGAACTTCCAACTTCCAACATCCTCGAGTTGACCCGTTCGGGGTCCCACTGTGGCTGTTGGACTGTTTCCCGGGGGGGGGGTATTGTCATGAATATTGGAATAGTGACTGATTCATAATGCTGGGACAGATACTGTTAGGAGATGCTGATGTAAATTCCAACACCTGTCTGTCTATTGTCTGCTAAAATGTGTATTGTAAATAAGTCTACTATGGGATCTAAGAGTCATTAGATTCCCATTGTTATTTGTGTTAATTAACTCTGCTATTGTGTGAAGAAGAGTCTATATTGATTGTGATAATGTTGATTGGATTTTCTGAACTACAAGACGGCCAGTCTGGCCTAACGGTCATGGCTGAGTCATCTAGGCTGTCTAAAGGGATTAGTTAATTAGCTCATGTTAATTAGGTTAATTAGGTTACAGCTGTATTGTTAGAGTAATATGAGCAGGAGGTCTGCACCTCCACTTTTAGTGTATAAAAGCCTTTATTTTGCAATAAAAGACATTCCTGTTTGAACTAACATACAGCCTGCCTGGTGTTTGTTCTGAGCTATCACAACTGGACTAGAACGGCACAGAGCTGTGGTTCTAATTCCGGACCATTGGATGACCGAACCATCAGACGTTGCAATCTGATTCAATAGCTGCAGAGGAGTGTCGGGAGAGTGGAACCGAGCGAGCAAGGGGCTCGTTACAGATAGATAGATAGATAGATAGATAGATAGATAGATAGATAGATAGATAGATAGATAGATATGGTGAGTATTTTGCAGCTCTCATTTGTTTTTAAAAATGAAGAAAGAAAAGAAAATTTTTTTTTTTTTTTTTTTTTTTTAATTTTTAAAACTTTATGACAAAAGGCGAGGTCTGCAAAATATTCATCATACCTCTCAGCAAATAGCTTGGGGTGTCTACTTTCCAAAATGGGGTCATTTGGGGGGGGGGTTTGTGCCACCTGGGCATTCCATGGCCTCCGAAACTGTGATAGGCAGTGAAGAGTGAAATCAAAAATTTACACCCTTAGAAATCCTGAAGGCGGTGCTTGGTTTTCGGGGTCCCGTACGGGGCTAGGCTCCCAAAAAGTCTCACACATGTGGTATCCCCGTACTCAGGAGAAGCAACAGAATGTATTTTGGGGTGTAATTTTACATATGCCCATGGCATGTTTGAGCAATATATCATTTAGTGACAACTTTGTGCAAAAAAAAACAAATTGTCTTTTTCCTGCAACTTGTGTCACAATATAAAATATTCCATGGACTCGACATGCCTCTCAGCAAATAGCTTGGGGTGTCTACTTTCCAAAATGGGGTCATTTGTGGGGGTTTTGTCCTGGCATTTTTTGCACAACATTTAGAAGCTTATGTCACACATCACCCACTCTTTTAACCACTTGAAGACAAAGCCCTTTCTGACACTTTTTGTTTACATGAAAAAAATTTTTTTTTTCAAGAAAATTACTTTGAACCCCCAAATATTATATATTTTTTTTAAAGCAAATGCCCTACAGATTAAAATGGTGGGTGTTTCATTTTTTTTCGCACAGTATTTGCGCAGCGATTTTTCAAACGCAATTTTTTGGGAAAAAACACACTTTTTTTAATTTTAATGAATTAAAACACACTATATTGTCCAAATGTTTTATGAAATAAATAAGATGATCTTAGGCTGAGCACATGGATACCAAACAAGACATGCTTTAAAATTGCACACAAACATGCAGGGGCGACAAACTACATACATTTTTAAAAGCTTTTAAAAGCCTTTACAGGTTACCACTTTAGCTTTACAGAGGAGGTCTACTGCTAAAATTACTGCCCTCAATCTGACCTTCGCGGTGATACCTCACATGCATGGTGCAATTGCATTCGCCTTTGCGCAAGAGCAGGGGGGGACAGGGGTGCTTTTTTTTTATTATTTTTTTTGCTTTTTTATCTTATTTTTAAACTGTTCCTTTCATTTTTAGTTTTTTTAGCATTTTTATTGTTATCTCAGGGAATGTAAATATCTCTTGTGATTGCAATAGGTAGTGACAGGTACTCCTTTTTGAAAAAAATGGGGTCTATTAGACCCTAGATCTCCCCTCTGCCCTCAAAGCATCTGACCACACCAAGATCAGTGTGATAAAATGCTTTCCCAATTTCCCAATGGCGCTGTTTATATCCGGCAAAACCTAAGTCATGAAATGCTCATAGCTTCCGGTTTCTTAGGCCATAGAGATGATTGGAGCCATTCTGGTCTCTGATCAGCTCTATGGTCAGGTGGCAGAAACCATTGGCTGCATTCTCGGGTTCCCTGTTGGGACAGGATAGCCTGAGAAAACCATGGAAGACTGTGGGGGGGGGGGGATATTCCCTCCCACTGCTTGTAAAAGCAGTCTAGAGGCTAATTAGCTGCTAGGATTGCTTTTACATGAAAGCCGACCGCTGGCTGAAAAGAATGATACCAAGATGATACCTAAACCCACATGGAAATCATTCTGGTATAGCCACTCAAAGTCCAGCAACATACCAGTATGTTGCTGGTCCTTGTTGGGCATACATTGTAATGCTCTTTTTTTCATGCAGCCTGTGGGCTGCATGAAAAAAAAACAGATTGATCGGTGGGTATGCCCACCATTAGAATACCGCCCTTCATCCACCCACTTCTAATGATGGGCATATATGCTCTTTTTTTTTAACTGTGATGATGAAATCACCTTCTGCAGTGCTGGAGTCGCTGATTTATGTATCGTGGGAGCAAACACTGTTGCTGTCAAAATAAATAAATCAGTGCTGCAGCTGAATGGGTACCTGCTAAGCAAATAATGGTTAACAATAAAACAAAGTAAGATTACATACAGTATAACAGTAAAACATACCATACCTGCAAAGCAAATACAATAAAACATAGTAAAAATAAAACATTTTTTAACAGAATCTGGGCCTAAAAAATATATGCCAAAGCATGGGGGCAATCCGCCCCTAATGTTAGGGGCAAATCGCCCCCTCCACCCCTGCCCCCATGCTTCAGAATATATATTCTTTTTATTTTAACTGTGATGGTGAAATCACCTTCTACAGTGCTTGAGTCGCTGATTTAGTGTCCGAGTGTCTTGCTTTTATTACCGTTCCCTCCTGGTCCCCCTATTACCGTTCCCTCCTGGTCCCCCTATTACCGTTCCCTCCTGATCCCCCTATTACCGTTCCCTCCTGTTCCCCCTATTGCCGTTCTCTCCTGTTCCCCCTATTACCGTTCTCTCCTGGTCCCCCTATTAGCGTTCTCTCCTGGTCCCCCTATACTGTTCCCTC
This sequence comes from Lithobates septentrionalis, assembly GCA_037952835.1. Taxonomy (NCBI): domain Eukaryota; kingdom Metazoa; phylum Chordata; class Amphibia; order Anura; family Ranidae; genus Lithobates; species Lithobates septentrionalis. The sequence goes on from JBBDGP010003868.1 coordinate 514,675, forward strand.
CTGATCCCCCCTAGTACTGTTCTCTCCTGGTCCCCCTATTACTGTTCCCTCTGGCACTTTGCCTATCGGAAGCGCCAGCCCTGACTAAGTCTACGAAGCACCTGAAGAAAGATGGAGGGAGAAAGAAACCCCCCTATACTGTTCCCTCCTGGTCCTCCTATTACTGTTCTCTCCTGGTCCCCTATTACTGTTCTCTCCTGATATCCCTATTACTGTTCCCTCCTGGTCCCCCTATTACTGTTCTCTCCTGATCCCCCTATTACTGTTCCCCCCTGGTCCCCCTATTACCGTTCCCCCCTGGTCCCCCTATTACCCTTCCCTCCTTGTCCCCTATTACCGTTCCCTCCTTGTCCTCTATTACCGTTCTCTCCTGGACCCCCTATACTGTTCCCTCTATACTGGTCCCTCCTGGTCCCCCTAGTACTGTTCTCTCCTGGTCCCCATTAACTGTTCCCTCCAGGGCTTTGCCTAGTGGAAGCGCTGGCCCTGACTAAGTCTACGAAGCAGCTGAAGAAAGAAAGAAAGGGAGAAAGAAAGATGGAGGGAGAAAGAAACCCCCCTATACTGTTCCCTCCTGGTCCCCCTATTACTGTTCTCTCCTGGTCCCCCATTACTGTTCTCTCCTGATATCCCTATTACTGTTCCCTCCTGGTCCCCCTATTACTGTTCTCTCCTGATCCCCCTATTACTGTTCCCCCCTGGTCCCCCTATTACCGTTCCCCCCTGGTCCCCCTATTACCGTTCCCTCCTTGTCCCCTATTACCGTTCCCTCCTTGTCCCCTATTACCATTCTCTCCTGGACCCCCTATACCGTTCCCTCTATACTGGTCCCTCCTGGTACCCCTAGTACTGTTCTCTCCTGGTCCCCATTAACTGTTCCCTCCAGGGCTTTGCCTAGTGGAAGCGCTGGCCCTGACTAAGTCTACGAAGCAGCTGAAGAAAGAAAGAAAGGGAGAAAGAAAGAAATCCCCCTATACTGTTCTCTCCTGGTCCCCCTATTACTGTTCTCTCCTGGTCCCCCTATTACTGTTCTCTCCTGGTCCCCCTATTACTGTTCCCTCCTAGTTCCCCTATACTGTTCCCTCCTGGTCCCACTATTACTGTTCCCTCCTAGTTCCCCTATACTGTTCACTCCTGGTCCCCCTGTTACTGTTCTCTCCCGGTCCCCCTGTTACTGTTCCCTCCTAGTTCCCCTATACTGTTCCCTCCTGGTCCCACTATTACTGTTCCCTCCTAGTTCCCCTATACTGTTCCCTCCTGGTCCCACTATTACTGTTCCCTCCTAGTTCCCCTATACTGTTCCCTCCTGGTCCCACTATTACTGTTCCCTCCTAGTTCCCGTATACTGTTCCCTCCTGGTCCCCCTATTACTGTTCTCTCCTGGTCCCCATAAACTGTTCCCTCCGGTGCTTTGCCTAGCGGAAGCGTCGGCCCTGACAAAGTCTATGAAGCAGCTGAAGACAAGTTGTAGCTTATGGAAAACTGATACAAAACGTGTGATAAAAATTTCAGTCTGTAGTGGGAGGCCAGGCTGGAACTGTGAGGGAATGGGGACTAAGTGTTTGAGGGGACTAGGCTGAGTCTGCGTGGTTGTGGAAGGAGTCTGCGTGGTTGTGGAAGGAGTCTGCAGGGAAGCAGGGATGAGTCTGCCAGGGTGTAGGGGAAAGTCTGCCTGAAAGATTGGATGAGTCAGCCAGAGAGAAGAGATAAGGGAAGTGCCCCCCCAGACACCTCCCTAGAAGATTTATCTCTTCTCTCTGGCAGACTCATCCTATCTTCCTGGCAGACTTTCCCCAGCAAGAGATAAGGGAAGTGTCCCCCCAGACATTTCCCTAAAAGACTTCTCTCTTCTCTCTGGCAGACTTATCCTATCATCCCTGCAGACTCCTTCCACAACCCAGCAATCTGTTCCCCTGACCTTCTTGTAGACTCGGCCTAGTTCCCTTAAAGACTTGGTCCCCATTCCCTCACAGTTCCAGCCTGGCCTCCCACTCTCCTGCAGAAGGACATTTTTGTGACACGTTTTGTGTACATTTTTCATAAGCTACAACTTGTATTGTCTTTGGTTTAGCTTCTTCTTTTGTCTTCTTTGGTCTTCAGGTTCTGTATGGCTTCCCATTCCTCACTGACAAATGAAAAGCCCATGAACAGTGCCTGCGCCGTCTTCTCAAGATCGGAAAATACCAGCCTCGTATACAGATCAATTGTCGTCTTCGTCATTTCTTCGAGGTTCTAAAAAAAGAAAAAGGGAGAACGATGAGATCCATGAATGAATAGAAGAAATACCTCTATGACCTCTGAGGGCCATTTCCCCACCTCTATGGGCCATCTAAGTCCATATGATTGTGAGATGTCATAAGCCGGTCACCACTGTGCAGAAGCAAGGATCTGGATCTTCACTATTAAAGTTGTGCAAACTCCCTTCTGAAAGGTTTATGTTTGTCCCCTTATTTCCCTTTACTCACTTCCCATGAGTCTTCAGATTGAGAGTCGGGGTGAGATCTCTCCTGAGGTCTGCCAGTGCACAACACATCAAATAACAGAGCCCTGTAACTAAGTGAAATGTACGTAAGCTCCGTTATATGATGCTGTCATACACACTCAGGAATCGGGAGACAGCGCTGTCAGAACTTAGGTGACTCCTCCCCCCGGCTCACAAACTGATGAGTCAGATTCCAGTAAATTGAATGTGGGAAATAAAAACGGTGCACAATTCTAATAAGGGAAGATAGAATATTCGACCTGCTTTCATGAATCTGGTCCTGACGGCTTCTATTTAAAGTGGTGTTCCCATTATAAAAAAAAATTAAAAGTCAGCAGCTACAAATAATGCAGCTGCTGACTTTTAATAATCGGACACTTAGCTGTCCCAGGGTCCAGCGATGCGGGGGATCGAAGCCCCGCTCGTCTCCCCCTCCGTTCAGCAGCGCTGGCATCGTAACTGTGGGTGCCCAGCTGCACCCACTGCGCATGCATGAGCGGCGCTGCGCACCGTGATTGGCCGCGCAATCATCTGGGATCTGTCACGTGTCCCAGATGATTGACAAGAGGGAGGGGGGCAGAGCTGAGTCCTTCCTGCGCCGAGGGGAAGTGACCTCAAGAGCCCAGGCACTGAAGGAGGTAGACTACGAGGGACCCCCTAGCAACAGCCATTTAGAGGTGAGTAAAAAAAAAAATTCCAATTTTTTTTTTTTTTAGGCACATTCATGAATTTTTTTTTGGGTGGAACACCACTTTAAGCACAATGATACACCTCACAAACATAATTTCTTCCTTTATGAACCCCCCAAAGTGTCATGATGGGCCCCAGCCATGTGTAATGAGACTGGCCAGATGGGCCCCATGCACAATGCTTAAATTGTTACTTACCTTCCGACATGCAGAAAATGGGGCGCGAGTCTCCCCTGCCTCCAGTTGTTCCCAATTTATTCCTCGGAAAAATCGGTGCTTCCGTATATTGGCAATATACACCTTTCGTTTTTTCTGGTCTTTACAGAGGAGCTATGAGGGGAAAAGGAAAACAGAGACATAAGATGACATTAATGGCATGAAAATGCTAAGAAGCCGATTTATAAAGACCTGCGGCTTCCAACAAAACACAAACCACATTTATATTTATTTAGCCTATATTTCTATTTGCCGTGTCCCGCTGGGACTGTGTAACCACTTACCTTGTTCAGAAAGTCCACTAAGACATCATCGGCACCGATAGGGTAACGTGGGGTTTCATAGCATATGGAACTTTTAGGATCGTTTGCGTTGAAAGGATAAATACCAAAGGCCGCCTCAAATAATGTGACCCCCAACGCGAAAAAGTCCACAGCTTTGTCAAATGGCTCTTCCTTAAATATCTGTGGGAAAATCAGAGAGAGAGAAGGATCAGGACATGTCAGGCTGAAAAACAACAACATCATTTACAACAAGGCTCCACACAAATGTTTTCATCTTTAACCACTTCCAGACCACCTGCTGTCGTTATATGTCGGATGTTTGACATTTGAATACCATTCTTATGGCAGCAGATAGCTGCCATAACCCTGGTGTGTTTTTAAACGAACAGCAGGTAGTCTGCTTTCAGATAAAAGTGGTCTCTGTGGAGGATTCGCCACAAGATCACTTTTTTCGGCTCCCCCCCGCCGCTCCTCGTGGTCTCCGTCCCTTATCAGAGCCGTCGGTAGCAGCAGAGACGATCGGGTCGTTTCCCCTGTGAGACCTGGAGTCGAGTGAGGGAAAGATGGCCCCCTCCTCGGCTCCATAACATTGGATGACGGAAGTGTGGTCAAACGTCACTTCCGCCCAAGGGTCTTAAAGGTAATTTTTTTTTTTTATTGAAAATATTAAAAAAAGGACATTTATTTATTTATTTTTATTGCATTTCAGTATAAAGGTGAGACCTAAGGTCCTTTTGACCCCAGATCTCACATTAAAGAGGTCCTGTCATGTTTTTTTTTCTATTACCAGGGATGTTTACATTCCTGGTAATAGGAATAAAAGTGACCCAATTATTTTTAAATGGACAGTGTAAAAATAAAATATAAAAAGTAAAATTAATAAGAAGAATGAAAATAAAAGATTTAAAGGGCCCCGTCGAGCCGAGCTCGCGTGCAGACGTGAACGCATATGTAAGTCGCGCCCGCATATGAAAACAGCGTTCAAACCACACATGTGAGGTATCGCCGCGATCATTAGAGCGAGAGCAACAATTCTAGCACTGAACCTCTTCTGTAACTCAAAACTGGTAACCTGTAGAAATTTTTAAAAGTCGCCAATGGAGATTTTTAAGTGCCAAAGTTTGTCGCATGAGAAGTTGCGTATCACTTTACTTGGCGTAACACTATCTTTCACAATATAGCAAAAAAATTGGGCTAACTTTTTTTTTTTAATTCAAAAAAGTGATTTTTCCCCAAAAAATTGCGCTTGAAAGACCGCTGCACAAATACGGTGTGACAAAGTATTGCAACGACCGCCATTTTATTCTCTAGGGCAGTGATGGCGAACCTTGGCACTCCAGATGTTTTGGAACTACATTTCCCATGATGCTAATCCACTCTGCAGTGTACTTGAGCATCATGGGAAATGTAGTTCCAAAACATCTGGGGTGCCAAGGTTCGCCATCACTGCTCTAGGGTGTCTGAAAAAAATATAATGTTTGGGGGTTCTAAGTCATTTTCTAGCAAAAAAAAATAAAAGATTTTAACTTTTAAACAACAGATCTTAAAAAGAGGCTCGGTCCTGAAGTAGTTAATACATTTGACTTCATTTAGAAGCATCCAACTTCTTTGTGTAGTGGTCACAAATTAGCCATTACACACTGTCCAGACTCACCCCTACGCATACAGAGCTAGAAGTGTCTGCCGGGCACAATAACAAAGAAGGAAAACGAATTGCTCTGTGTATGGAGGTTCTCTTGATTTCTGGACAGACCTAATCTGGTCTTTTATTGCTCTATGTATACAGGTTCTCTTTAATTCGGGTCTAATCTTGTTGATAATTGTCCTGTGTACGGACACAATGGACAATCAGATGATTAGTCTTTTACTTACCTCAGGGGCCATATATAGTTCTGTTCCAAATTCTTCAGTTATTGTCTTGGACCCAAACATGTTGGTTTCTGCTATACCGAAGTCCGCTAATTTCACGTGACCTTTGCAGTCCAGAAGAATGTTATCAGGGTTCAAGTCACTGTGGAGAAAAAAAATAGTCAGCTTTGCAGTTCAGATAATTGTCCCCCCCCCCATATCCCAATATTATTGATCCATAGAGCGATCAACATTTACAAAACTCCCTTTCCTAGCGCTGCCCATACACCGAATGATACAATCTAGGAAACAATTGTATCTTTCATGAACTGATTGCACTACATGAGAAGTATGACCATTAACCAGTTCCCTAGCATTGCATGAACCATTGTAGGGACTTTTATCAATGGCGCTGCAGAAATCGCTGTCAGACAGCTGCCTGGGCACGCGCCTATCAGGAATTGTTTAGGTGAAAAGGCAGTGCAAAGAAGAGAATTGTAAAATGATTCAAGTTCATAGGAAAGCTATTTACCCGTGAAGTACGCCTTTAGAGTGCACAAACTGCACAGCACAAAGGAGTTCCGCTGCCAGACGTCTCATGGTGGGGAGGTCACATGATTTCTTGGCTTCGATCTGTTTCCTCAGATCTCCTCCACTAAGAAATTCCATCACATAGAATAGATGATCCTGGGGAAGGGAGGACAGGTTAGAAGATATAAAAGAAAGTACTATGCTATAATTCTTTACCAAAACACACTTACATGATGTCTATCCAAAACATCTCTCTATCTATAGCTATTGATCTATATCTATCTATATCCATATCCATCCAATCATCTATCTACAACAGCTACCTATCTGCATCTATCTATATTCATATACTGTACATCCATTCAAACATCTATCTATATCCATCTATCTATCTAGAGATCCACCCAAACATGTATCTATCCATCTATATATATATCCATCTATCCTTCCAAACTTCTATCTATCTACAGCTACCTTTCTACATCGATCTATATATATTGTGTATATCCATCATCCAAACATCTATATCTATCCATCCATCCAAATATCTATCTATCTATCTATCTATCTATCTATCTATCTATCTATCTATCTATCTATCTATCTATCTATCTATCTATCTATCTATCTATCTATCTATCTATCTATCTATCCAAACTTAGACTTACCTCTGATTGGAAAGTGGCGTAGAGCTGGGTACAGTACGGGTGGCCCATAAGCATTTGCATAATTTTACGTTCATTCATGATGGTGTCCCGGTCATGAGCAATTAGACTCGTCTTTTCGACGATCTTCACGGCCACCAGTTTGCCGCTATCCCGATGGGTCGCCAGCTTTACCTATAGGAAAGGGACAATTAGTACATCATCTTTTCCATGTTCTCTAGTTGTAACATCATTACTAGCCATTCCTCATGTTATGAATCGTCTTTCTATTCCCCTTTTTTCTGTCCTCCTGGATTTGTCATTTGTGGAAATATGACCAACTGCTGTAAGTGTCTTTTACACATCAAACAGAGCCGCCGCTGGCCTTGTTCAACATGGCAGACTGATTCTCAGGTGCCATAACCCCCAAGCCACCAATCGAATTCACTATGCAGAAGTCAGACTTGTACAAGGTGAATTCTGACTGGTTGCTGCACTGGTGGGCACAGTCTGAAGGTGGGTACACACATAAGAAAATCGGGCAATTAATCGTCTGATTTTCCTCAATGTTTCACAGCAATTCAAAACAGAGGATGGAACTAATGTACGAAAATTCCTGTACGACAAAAGGCTTTTTTTGTTATTTATTGTTTCTGATCATACGCAATATCTGATTTTTCTCATACGAAAATAGTACATTTTAAAGCAGAGTTCCACCCAAAAGTGGAACTTCCACTCATCAGATTCCTCCCCCCCTCCGGTGCCACAATAGGCACCTTTCAGGGAGAGGGGGGACAGGATACCTGTCCATGACAGGTATCCTTTCCCACTTCCGGGAGTCCGGGCCTCGGCCTGTTACATCAGCGCTGGGCTCTCTCCCCAGGCTGCCGGGCCAGTAAGAGAGAGGAGCGGGCTTCGCGCATGCGCAGTAGGGTTTCCCGGCATGAAGCCGAAAGGCTACACTGCTGGGTACCCTTACCCGCAATGGCGACGGCAGCACCTGACATCGCTGGACTCCAGGACAGGTAAGTGTCCATTTATTAAAAGCCAGCAGCTGCAGTATTTGTAGCTGCTGGTTTTTAATTTTTTTTGTTTTGGGCGGAACACCGCTTTAAACAAACAAAAATCGTTCTGTTCACCTACAAGAAAAAAAATGTTTTTGTTTTTTGTTTGGTAAGTCTGAATCAGATGTCAAAAGTTGCATACACACTATAAGAAAATCGAATGATCATGTCTCATACGGAATGTTTCTTCCAATAATCTCAGTGTGTACCCCACTTGACACTTTGCATTAAAGCTGAACAGTGGGGTCCTCCTTGACACTGCAAGGGTTAATGGGTCATTGTGCCCAGGGGATGATGAATACGGTGATGTACAAATCTTACTCCATACTCCCGCAGGTTTCCTCTGCACAGCACAACCACTCCCCCCTAAAGCCTGTTCCCTTCATGGCCCAACCGGTCACGGCTTTCCAGTGTCATCCCATACAGTGCACAATCAGCAGTCCTGCATTGTACAGGAGGATGCTGAGGGTCATGGGACAGCAGAGGAGAGTGCCGGCTGCCTGGGATAGGCTAATGTATCACCTGATTCATCACCTCCTAGGAAAAATGAATGCTTAAAATGTAAGTTCAACTTTACAGAAAATCTGTAAGACCTTACACTGGACCCCCTCCCTCCCCCGATCCCCACAATCCCCCCGCAGTCAGACCCCTGTAGGCTGCTTCACCCGTCTAGGGATTTGAACTCCCTGTGACTTGCTCTCCTTTACTCACTGACAGGACAAGCTAGCCAGATTCTGATTGGTCAGCACCATCCATGTGACAGTGCTGACCAATTAGCATGCCTCTTTTTCATATATGCTGAGAGGTACAGATAAGAAATTAAGCCACAGAGACTTTCAATCCCCAGACCGGTGAAGCAGCGTCCCGGTTTCTGACTGCGGGGGATGGGCAGGGTGTCCAGTGTAAGGTCACCTTACAGATTCTCTATAAAGGTGAACTTACATTTAAAAATTTCCATTGTAGAGCAAGATCCACTACAAAGGTAATGTTTTCTTATATCTGAGGGTACAGCTTTAAACTGTTGCATATAGGGTATACAGCCCCCCTTGCTCAGTACGTTATTTCCCCAAAGGCTGAGCTGAGCATACATGTTTATGCTGCTCCTGTCATGTAATATTTCAAGGTCATAATGTGCCCCCCCCCTGTGTTTAAATACTAATCTTTGATCACTTACCTTCCCATGGCTTCCCGATCCAAGTAATTTATGGTAGCTGAAGCTCTCTAGATACAGACGACCTGGTACACGTGCTGTAGAGAGAGAAAGAGAAAACAAATTTATTACCCTGTCCTCATACAAGTCATACTACTCTGCTTATTTCTATTGGCACTGAAACCCCCAAAATAGAGAAAAAAGCTAACCCGCAGATGCACAGCTGACCCTAGTTTCCAGTACCAGAAAGGCTATGCCCAGTGTGTCTCCACCTACATGACAGATGCCAAAATGCTGTATTGACAAGAGTCTTGTGACGGGAGGCACTTTGTGCGGGGGGGGGCCCGTGGAACCCAGCTTACCCTAGAGAGGTCAGGAAACTCCTGATTCAGCTCCACCGGCCCCTCTTATAAGTCACCCTGTGTGTATTAGGGGCACAGGGTGACCGAGAAAATAATGGACAGTTAATGGGTGCTGAGAATGTGGCTTAGATTACTTCAAATGGGACAGTAATATTTGTCAGCAATATCCCTCAAGAAATCTATGAAGAGAAGTTGATTCCACCTTTTCAGACTGAGAGACTCATGGCAGATGAAAAATGATCAGTGGGCGGTGGTGGACACCCCCTCGCATGCTATCAGGGTGCCTGTACTGTATTCACACTTACGGGCGCCGGGCAGCAGCTGGAGAGGAGGCGAGGACAGCGTGCAGCCGCGCCGCCCGGGCAGAGATAGTGTGTGACATCATCGTCTGTGAGATGTGACAGGCTCACTGGCTCAGTAGGGAGGAGGAAGAACTTGTAGAACGAAGAACACACACCAGGCGCGGCCACGGTGCTGGAGGTGTTGTTCCAGCGGGGTCAGTTGCAAAAAAAAAATGCCAGGGATTTCCTCACCCTCGGGAGAGTCGGGATGGTGTCACCCCTCTAGCAACACCACTGGGCATTGAGTCACCTAAGCTGGTTTAACAAGTTCCGGACCGCCCACCGCATATACATTGCGGCAGGGTGACCCGGCTGTGCAAAACCACGTACAGTTACGCGGCTTAGGGGGCTTGCGCACGCTGCCGGATTGCTGCTCCTGCTGTGATTTCACACAGCGGGAGCCAATCAGTGGCTGACCCGCTGATTATTCTGTGCAGAGACAGGTCAACCTTCTGCCTGTGTAAACAAGGCAGACCGCTGATCTGTCAGGGAGAAAAAGAGAGATCTTATGTTTCAGCCAAAAATGGATCACTTTTTTTCTCCAGTGTATCCATTCCCCACACAGTTGGCTGCACCTCCCTAGGACAGATTTAACCTTTTGATTGCCCCTTGTGTTAACCCCTTCCCTGCCAGTATCATCTATACAGTAATCAGTGCATTTTTTTAGCACTGATCACTGTATTAATGTCACTGGTCACCAAAAAGTGTCACTTAGTGTCAGATTTGTCCACCGCAATGTCGCAGTCCCGCTAAAAATCGCTGATTGCTGCCATTACTAGTAAAGACAATAAAATAAATAAAAGGTCCCTAAATTTATCCCCTATTTTGTAGATGCTATAACTTTTGCGCAAACCAATCAATATACGCTTAATGGGATTTATTTTATCAAACATATGTAGCAGAATACATATTGGCCTAAACTGATGAAGAAACTAGATTTTTTATATTTGTTTATTAAGAATGTTTATAGCAAAAAGTAAAAAAAATATTGTTTTTTTTATTCAAAATTGTCGCTTTTTTTTGTTTATAGTGGAAAAAATAAAAACCGCAGAAGTGATCAAATACCAACCAAAAAAAGCTCTATTTGTGGGAAAAAAAGGACATCAATTTTATTTGGGTACAGCGTCCCATGACCGCTCAATTGTCAGTTAAAGCAACGCAATGCCGTATCACAAAAAATGACCTGGTCAGGAAGTGGGTAAAACCTTCCAAAGCTGAAGTGGCTAAGTGACTAGTTACTTAGCTCATGTTAATTATGTTCCTGGTTACAGTTTGTATTGTTTGGGTAATATGATCAGGAGGAGACTGTTCTCCTGTGGGGTATAAAGTATGTGTCTGAGTTTCAATAATCAGTTCCAGATCTCATACAAGCTATTGTCGGCTAGTCTTGCTATGCGGCTATAATATCTGGTATCTATGTTCAGACTGGAGAAAGCGGTATACTGATGGAAGCACTCAAGCGGGGTGCGGGGCGGTTCCATCACAAAACTACTGAGACTTGAACTTCCCCCGACCTTTTTTCACCTTATAACAGTTCACGAGTTTACACAAGTTTGTTTGTTCTTTCTTCCACGGGCTTTACTTCCTCATGTCAGAGCCTTCAGCAAGGAGGACAGTGAGCAGCAAAGAAGTGACATCACTAAATATCCATCCAAATCTGATAAGGCCAGTAGTCAGAGGCAGAAAGGCCTTAGATACACTGCAGATGTACAGCTATGAGGTCTTTTTTCCTCACCTATGTACTATATAACAATTCAAATTATAATAATACTTACTTTTTTCTTCCATTCTTTCCTCCTCCTCCCGAGATCTCTTTTCTTCCCTGTCCATTTTACTTAAAATTTCAATTAACTCCTGTTTACGTCTCTCAATTTTCTCCTCCTCCCCCTTGTTCTGCGCAGTCTTGTCTAACTTCGCTGCAGGGTGCTCTGTTCTCTCCTCTCGCTCCCCTGAAACCGTGTGTCTTTTCTCTACAGGGTTCTCTGCTTCCTTCTCTCTTGTCCTCTTCCTTGGTGCCTTGGCTGTCCTCTCAGATTCCTCCTCTCTCCCCTTCCCCAGTGCCTTGGCTCTCTTCTCTATGGGCTTCTCTGATTCCTCCTCTCTTATCCTCTTCCTCTGAACCTCATCTGCCTGCTCTGTGGGGCACTCTGTTTTCTCCTCTCTTCTCCTCTTCTTCAGTGTCATGACTCTCTTCTCTACGGGCTTCTCTGATTCCTCCTCTCTTCTCCTCTTCCTCTGAATCTCATCTGCCTGCTCTGTGGGGCACTCTGTTTCCTCCTCTCTTCTCCTCTTCTTCAGTGTCATGACTCTCATCTCTATGGGCTTCTCTGATTCCTCCTCTCTTCTCTTCCTCTGAACCTCATCTGCCTGCTTTGTGGGGCACTCTGTTTTCTCCTCTCTTCTCTTCTTCAGTGCCATGACTCTCTTCTCTACGGGCTTCTCTGATTCCTCCTCTCTTCTCCTCTTCCTCTGAACCTCATCTGCCTGTTCTGTGGGGCACTCTGTTTTCTCCTCTTTTCTCCTCTTCTTCAGTGCCATGACTTTCTTCTCTACGGGCTTCTCTGATTCCTCCTCTCTTCTCCTCTTCCTCTGAACCTCATCTGCCTGCTCTGTGGGGCACTTTGTTTCCTCCTCTCTTCTCCTCTTCTTCAGTGTCATGACTCTCTTCTCTACGGGCTTCTCTGATTCCTCCTCTCTTCCCCTCTTCCTCTGAACCTCATCTGCCTGCTCTGTGGGGCACTCTGTTTCCTCCTCTCTTCTCCTCTTGTTCAGTGTCATGACACTCTTCTCTATGGGCTTCTCCTCTTGCTCCTCTCTTCTCCTCTTGCTCTGAACCTCATCTTCCTGTTCTGCAGGAGACTCTGTTTCCTCCTCTCTTCTCTTCATCGGGGCCTTGGCTTCCTTCTCTATGGGCCTCTCTGATTCCTCCTTCTCTATTCTCCTCAGTAACTGCAATGCATCCTCATCAGAATTCTGCACCGTGAGGATGTTATCTAGTTCTCTGCGGAGTCTCAATTGTGCTTTGAAAGGAGCTAACCCGTTGCACTTTGTCATGGAAAATTGCCTCAACATTTCTACCTCAGCAGGTCTCTTATGAAAGGAAACCTTTCGGGTGATTTTCGTAGAATCCACCATCTTTAATATAAATTAATATCTCACAATAAAAGAAAAGTGATGTATCTAATTATAGATCCTTCTCTTTAATATTGAAACTCCTGGCTATATAACGTTTTCACTGTAATACAATGAATACTCAGGGAGCACACAGATACAAGTCTGCTCACTGCAATCTCCAGAGATCAACTGACAGAGAGCCGCGCGCGCGCACTTATGTAGGGGACTTGTTTACTTGGCCTTTGGAGCACGCCTCTGTGACGTCACAGCGCTGCCAGGAGCCTGGTCACGTGACCGCACACGCAGCCCGCGTGACTTCGCAATATAATCTATTCTACAGGCTACATCGCTCCGCGCTCCCGCGGTATGTGATGACGTCACGGAAGGAAAAAAGGCGAGAGCGCGCGGAGGAGCTGTGAGGAGAGATATTCCCGCCTCCTGGCCGGGCTCCTCCCCCTTAACGGACCGAAGAGATGTGAGGAGACCTACCGGGAAAGGCTGACAGAGCGAACCGGACCGAGGAGACCGATCGGGGAAGAAGGCTGACATTACAGGGACCCCTCCGTAACGGACCAGGTAAGAGGGAGATGGCTTACAGATTACCGGTGTTGTGCCGAGAATGGTTCCCCGTCGAAATCTGTTCCCCCTGTCTCTCGGCGGAGATCGGAACTCCGCCTCTCCAGCCCCCTGCACTGCCGCTCCTCCTACTCTCCCCCGAATGCTAATCATCCTTCTACCGTCCCCGCCCCCGTGCGCGTCCCCTGTACAATGTTATTAGTCCATCCACACAAATATATATGTATATATTATCACTTCTATATATGTATATATTATCACTCCTATATATGTATATATTATCACTCCTATATATGTATATATTATCACTCCTATATATGTATATATTATCACTCCTATATATGTATATATTATCACTCCTTATAAAATATATATGTGGTACAATATTATTACTCCTTCCATATATATATAAATAATAAATATATATATATATATATATATATATATATATATATATATATATATATATACACTACCGTTCAAAAGTTTGGGGTCACATTGAAATGTCCTTATTTTTGAAGGAAAAGCACTGTACTTTTAAATGAAGCTAACTTTAAACTAGTCCTAACTTTAAACAAATATACTCTATACATTGCTAATGTGGTAAATGACTATTCTAACTGCAAATGTCTAGTTTTTGGTGCAATATCTACATAGGTGTATAGAGGCCCATTTCCAGCAACTATCACTCCAGTGTTCTAATGGTACAATGTGTTTGCTCATTGGCTCAGAAGGCTAATTGATGATTAGCAAACCCTTGTGCAATCATGTTCACACATCTAAAAACAGTCTAGCTCCTTCCAGAAGCTACAAAACTGACCTTCCTGTGAGCAGATTGAGTTTCTGGAGCATCACATTTGTGGGGTCAATTAAACGCTCAAAATGGCCAGAAAAAGAGAACTTTCATCTGAAACTCGACAGTCTATTCTTGTTCTTAGAAATGAAGGCTATTCCATGCGAGAAATTGCAAAGAAATTGAAGATTTCCTACAACGGTGTGTACTACTCCCTTCAGAGGACAGCACAAACAGGCTCTAACCAGAGTAGAAAAAGAAGTGGGAGGCCGCGTTGCACAACTAAGCAAGAAGATAAGCACATTAGAGTCTCTAGTTTGAGAAACAGACGCCTCACAGGTCCCCAACTGGCATCTTCATTAAATAGTACCCGCAAAACACCAGTGTCAACATCTACAGTGAAGAGGCGGCTGCGGGATTTTGGGCTTCAGGGCAGAGTGGCAAAGAAAAAGCCATATCTGAGACTGGCCAATAAAAGAAAAAGATTAAGATGGGCAAAAGAACACAGACATTGGACAGAGGAAGACTGGAAAAAAGTGTTGTGGACAGATGAATCCAAGTTTGAGGTGTTTGGATCACAAAGAAGAACGTTTGTGAGACGCAGAACAAATGAAAAGATGCTGGAAGAATGCCTGACGCCATCTGTTAAGCATGGTGGAGGTAATGTGATGGTCTGGGGTTGCTTTGGTGCTGGTAAGGTGGGAGCTTTGTACAGGGTAAAAGCTAAGGAAGGCTATCACTCCATTTTGCAACGCCATGCCATACCCAGTGGACAGCGCTTGATTGGAGCCAATTTCATCCTACAACCGGACAATGACCCTAAACACACCTCCAAATTGTGCAAGAACTATTTACAGCAGAAGCAGGCAGCTGGTATTCTATCGGTAATGGAGTGGCCAGCACAGTCACCAGATCTGAACCCCATTGAGCTGTTGTGGGAGCAGCTTGACCGTATGGTACGCCAGAAGTGCCCATCCAACCATTCCAACTTGTGGGAGCTGCTTCTAGAAGCGTGGGGTGCAATTTCTCCAGCTTACCTCAATAAATTAACAGCTAGAATGCCAAAGGTGTGCAATGCTGTAATTGCTGCAAAAGGAGGATTCTTTGATGAAAGCAAAGTTTGATGTAAAAACAATGTTATTTCAAATACAAATCATTATTTCTAACCTTGTCAATGTCTTGACTCTATTTTCTATTCATTTCACAACGTATGGTGGTGAATAAGTGTGACTTTTCATGGAAAACACAAAATTGTTTGGGTGACCCCAAACTTTTGAACGGTAGTGTATATAGATAGATATAGATAAATATCTCTCTCTCTCTATATATATATATATATATATATATATATATATATAAAATCTATCTATCTATCTATATAAACTATACACATGTCATCATTATTTTAAAGAAAAAAACTGCGCTTAGAAACAAAAATATAAATATATAAAGCTGCGGTTATAAGTGAGGCACACCAAAACAAAACAACATACAAAAAACCGCGCTAAATAGATAAAGGAAGAATTATTGATAAAGTCTTTTGATCCTAAAATATAACCTAATATTAATACAGTCTTTAAGATCCAAACACACTGTCCATATCACAATAAAGATGGTAAACCGTTGTGTATGTTTCTTTAAGGTTCATCCAATAGAGAATGGCAATAGAACCGAAAAAAATACAAGGTAATTGCGCTTACCAGATGTAAGCCTATTTAAGGCAGATGGCTTAAACCCAGCCTGGGCCTCTAAACTGATGCTTCTGGACAGATCGAAATTTTCATACTCGTCACGTGTGCCGGTTCATGGGAATATTTATCCCAAAATAGAAAGTGCACATATAGCGTAATACTGCTAATTATTGCCACACAAAACACCCAATTTGTGAAAAAACGTGAAAAGGAGATGTGACACTCAATATAATGTGATCATATAAAATCATAAATCACCCAAAAGTAATATTGCAACCAAGGATGATAGTAGGTGTCATATAATCATACACATCAATAGAGCAAGATGAGTGAGGAACAGTGACACTTTATAACACCCCTCTAGTTGGACAAGTTTGGATGAAAAAAGAAAAAAAGAGAAACTTTGCCCAATCACTGAAGATTAATTACTAACAGAGGAAAATATTTTGTGATCTAAACACACTAATAGAAAAAAAGGGGAGAGCCAGAAAAACCCTTGTATGCAGCACACCACATGCACAGGCTGCTTACCAAATAGCAATTCATATAGATAAGATAACACACCCAACGTGTAGATATATTGAAATCACACCAGCGGATTTAGGGGATGTTCTGCTTACCAGACATCCTCATACACAGGCAGATCGGTTGGAGCACCGATGGGCTCCAATCTGGAACGATGTAGATACGTCCTGACCAATCGAGCCCAAGCTCAGCAAAGCATGAGAGGTAGAAAAACACCAATAGTGTAACACTGTATAGTCCGGTTTATTAAATAAAAGAGTAACACTTACATCAAAGAAAGGATAAAACAGCATAAAATGAAGCCGGCCGGCATTCATACACACTCCCGTCCTCACAGGACAAACGTGGCGACGTCAGCACGTCCCTCCCAGACGCGTTTCGTCACACGCTGACGTTTTCAATGGGGAACGGGAAGCATGCTGGGCCACCACGTTAAATATCCACACCAAGCCTCGCCCTGAGTTCCATAGAAGGAAACACACGGCGCCATCTTAGGTGTGGGCATCCCTATGTTGCACTGAAAACGAATGGGATCCGATCGATAGTCCAAAGTGCCGTGGGATCACCATCCTTAAATTAAAATACAAGTGGTATATATATATACATACAGTATAATAAAATTGTAAAAAATATATTAAAAATTTTTTTTCCAACAAGATCAGGAAGCCTCCTATCAGAAAAAATATATAAACCGATAATGAGGTAACCATTTATGTGAAACCACCACTGAAGATTGTAATATTCTTTCCCTATTTAAATTTAGAATAGGTTTATATATTTTTTCTGATAGGAGGCTTCCTGATCTTGTTGGAAAAAAATTTTTTAATATATTTTTTACAATTTTATTATACTGTATGTATATATATATACCACTTGTATTTTAATTTAAGGATGGTGATCCCACGGCACTTTGGACTGTCGATCGGATCCCATTCGTTTCAGTGCAACATAGGGATGCCCACACCTAAGATGGCGCCGTGTGTTTCCTTCTATGGAACTCAGGGCGAGGCTTGGTGTGGATATTTAACGTGGTGGCCCAGCATGCTTCCCGTTCCCCATTGAAAACGTCAGCGTATGACGAAACGCGTCTGGGAGGGACGTGCTGACGTCGCCACGTTTGTCCTGTGAGGACGGGAGTGTGTATGAATGCCGGCCGGCTTCATTTTATGCTGTTTTATCCTTTCTTTGATGTAAGTGTTACTCTTTTATTTAATAAACCGGACTATACAGTGTTACACTATTGGTGTTTTTCTACCTCTCATGCTTTGCTGAGCTTGGGCTCGATTGGTCAGGACATATCTACATCGTTCCAGATTGGAGCCCATCGGTACTCCAACCGATCTGCCTGTGTATGAGGATGTCTGGTAAGCAGAACATCCCCTAAATCCGCTGGTGTGATTTCAATATATCTACACGTTGGGTGTGTTATCTTATCTATATGAATTGCTATTTGGTAAGCAGCCTGTGCATGTGGTGTGCTGCATACAAGGGTTTTTCTGGCTCTCCCCTTTTTTTCTATTAGTGTGTTTAGATCACAAAATATTTTCCTCTGTTAGTAATTAATCTTCAGTGATTGGGCAAAGTTTCTCTTTTTTTCTTTTTTCATCCAAACTTGTCCAACTAGAGGGGTGTTATAAAGTGTCACTGTTCCTCACTCATCTTGCTCTATTGATGTGTATGATTATATGACACCTACTATCATCCTTGGTTGCAATATTACTTTTGGGTGATTTATGATTTTATATGATCACATTATATTGAGTGTCACATCTCCTTTTCACGTTTTTTCACAAATTGGGTGTTTTGTGTGGCAATAATTAGCAGTATTACGCTATATGTGCACTTTCTATTTTGGGATAAATATTCCCATGAACCGGCACACGTGACGAGTATGAAAATTTCGATCTGTCCAGAAGCATCAGTTTAGAGGCCCAGGCTGGGTTTAAGCCATCTGCCTTAAATAGGCTTACATCTGGTAAGCGCAATTACCTTGTATTTTTTTCGGTTCTATTGCCATTCTCTATTGGATGAACCTTAAAGAAACATACACAACGGTTTACCATCTTTATTGTGATATGGACAGTGTGTTTGGATCTTAAAGACTGTATTAATATTAGGTTATATTTTAGGATCAAAAGACTTTATCAATAACTCTTCCTTTATCTATTTAGCGCGGTTTTTTGTATGTTGTTTTGTTTTGGTGTGCCTCACTTATAACCGCAGCTTTATATATTTATATTTTTGTTTCTAAGCGCAGTTTTTTTCTTTAAAATTGGTTGTTTGGCATATTACTGCAGCTGGTTACCGATATCCAACCATGGATATTTTCGAATTTAGGGCTCAGAAGGTGGTCAACACTGATGGCGTTTTTGAGTCATTCAGGGAGGACGAGAATGGCCTGGGGGGGGTGTTCACAAGATTAAAAAATCTTTTGATCTCTGAAACCCATACCCAATGGGATATAGCTTACCTTGAGACCTATATTAAAAACTCTATGGTCCCAAGGAGCTTAAGATGGGAGGTCTCCCCCCAAAAGGGTGAATCAGAATTGGAAGAGTGGTTTAAATATTTTAATCAAGCAGGATTATCACTGTTACGATTTCTGATAGATAGGAAAACGGTCAAACTGTCCAAAATTGACACTGAGATCAAAACCATTAAAGAAAAACTCAGTGCCAATAGGGATAGTGATGAGTATAGGGAGAGGTCTCAGAGTCTGCTGAAAGTCCTGGAAAAAGAGGACAAGGATCAAAAACTTAAAAAGAAGAAAAAATATAATCGGGACTTAAATGACGACTGTAATAATATGGTGTTTGAGTGGCAGAAAAGGATGCTTGAGGACGCAGCAGGTCGAGCCACCACCGAGATGGAGGTGTCCAACCAGGGCTGTGTTGACAACACAGGAGCTCCCCCGAGACAGCCCCAGTCCACTAAGAACATCAAAAAAGGTCCCCTGGATAAGACTCTAAAAGGCCCTCAAAGATACCAATCCCCCCAGAGACCTGTGGGGTCCAACAAATCCAACTCTTTCCCCTCTCACTATCCCCATAACTCAGGGCCTCCTAGGTCCAGCTATGGCCAAAGGGGAGGGGGGACACGGCACATGCCACCACCCCCATGGAGGGGAAACCATCAAAATGGTGGGGGAGGGCGTGGCCCTTCTAATTCCAATAGAGGCCGGGGCATCAATACTGGGCATCATGAATGGTGGAGACATAATCAGGATTATAACTCAATTCAGAAGACACCATATCAAGATCCGTATATCCCCGATTGGGAATACAATCTCCCTACCCAAAATAGGTTCTTTCCTATGAGTGACATGAATCCATATGAGGGGGGGGCAGCCCATCAGGCAACATTTGAATGGCAACAGGGTGAACTTGATCCATTTACCACCTACCCCTCTCAGAATGTGCCCGCTTCCAATTACAATGTCCCATCTGCCAACAGTTTGGGACCGTGGGGTTTTTCCAGGCCAGGACAAGGCCTGAAAAGACCGGTAGAAAGAAACGAGGAACTAGAGGGGGGAGGAGACTGCGAACAAAAAAGAGCCAGAATATAACCGGACAGGGTATTTTTAATTTAAGTACCAAAGAATTGTCTCACTCTGAAAAAATCGTTTTAGATAAAGGCCTCAAGTTTGCCCCCCCCTAAGAGCCTTAATAGGTTCCAAACTTATATGGACGTCCATAAGTTTGTTTGAAAACTCAACATAAAGAGATATATGATTGGCAATCACATCATTAGGAATTCCCAGTCAACCGACCACTTTGTGCACTCTGGCCTGGCCAATGCATCCCTTTTTAACCCACCCGGAACACTTGCTCCAACTTTAAAAGTGTTTAGGGATGTGGTGCTTAGGGACCTGGAGAGGCTAGAGATAAAGAATGCCAAAAACTCAAAAATCATGCAGGAGGGTTTGGACTCGTTATGTAAAAATAAAGATTTGGTCATCCGCCCTGCGGACAAGGGGGGGGGATAGTGGTGTTGGATCGGAAAGATTATTTGACTGAGATGGCTAGAATCCTAGGTGATGCCGATACCTATACCCCTCTACCTGCTGATCCTATAAAGAGCTATACCAAAGAACTCCGCAAGATCATTTCGAAGGGTTCGAGATTGGGAATTCTGGGGGAGAAAGAGAGTCTTTATCTGATTCCAAGGGCTCCCAGAACTCCCATCATATATTACCTACCTAAGGTACATAAAAATCCTGTCTGCCCCCCGGGACGCCCCATTGTGAGTGGCATTGATTCCATCACGTCCCGGGTGGGCAGATATATTGATTTTTTTCTTCAGCCCCTTGTTCAAAAAATGCCCTCTTATATTAAGGATACACGCCATGTGCTCAACCTCCTTTCCAACATTACCATCAAACCAGGGATGTGGATGGTTAGCGCCGATGTATCCTCCCTATACACCATTATCCCCCATGAAATGGGTTTAAATGCGGTAAAGGATGCCTTAACTAAAGGGTCGGGCCTCCCCCCGGAACAAATATCTTTTATTATGGAACTGCTCATTTTTGCGGCCTCCCACAATTATTTTTGGTTCGCCAATAAATTTTACCGTCAATGTCGTGGAGTTGCTATGGGGGCTAAGTATGCCCCCAGCTTGGCAAATCTCTTTATGGCCAAGTGGGAGGAGGATGTCATCTATGCCCACCGTAGCCCCCATCTTGTCATGTGGGCAAGGTATATAGATGACATCCTCCTCCTATGGGATGGAGATGGCCAGGAGTTACAACAATTCCTGTCCTCTCTGAATGTAAATGATAGAGGCATACATTTAAATTTTGAGTTGAGTCAGACCCAGATTCATTTTCTGGATCTCACCTTGACTATAGATGAGAACCATCTGTTGACTTCCACCTTTTTTAAGGAAAGTGACCGCAATTCCTTCATTTCTTTGGAAAGCTGCCATTATAGACCTTGGCTCCAGGCTATCCCTAAAAGTCAATATATGAGAATACGTAGAAACTGTTCGGACCCTGAGAAATTTAGAGTACAGAGCGACATTCTTACTGAAAGATTCCTTGAAAAGGGCTACCCCAAGGAGAGCCTGTTACCAGCCCTGATGGAAGTGCAGGACATGAATAGAGAGCTCCTATTGGTTGATAAGCCCAGACTCAGGGGAATGGACCACAATTTTGGGGTACCTTTTATTACTTCCTATTCCCTTCAACACAAGGAAATAAAACAATTAGTCTCTAAACACTGGCACATTATTGCCAACGATCGGGTGTTGAAAGAGGCTTTACCATCTAGACCAAAAATTATTTTTAGAGGGGCCCCGTCACTGAGGAGCCAATTAGCTCCTGGAGTACTGGACCCTCCAACTGTCAAGACAACCTTTTTCAACCAATTGACGGGTTTCTATAAATGCAATAAGTGTCGAGTATGTTCTCTCAGTTCCTGTCACAATAGGAAGACCCAATCCTTTGTGTCCACAGTAACTGGGCGAACTCACCAAATCACCCCATTTATCACTTGCTCCACTATGGGGGTGGTTTACATGTTGCAGTGCCCCTGTGGCCTGCAATATGTGGGACGGACCAAACGCCCCCTTCAGGTGAGGCTTAATGAGCACGTCACAAATATCTTGACGGGTTTTAGAAATCACTCCGTGTCCAAGCATTACCGCCTGGTACACGACAGAAACCCTGCCAACACACTGTTCTTGGGTATCGATCGGTACCAACCCCACTGGCGAGGAAGTTCTATGGTGCGGGACATCTCTAAATTAGAGATGTCTTGGGTCCATAGAATTAAGAGCTATACACCCCATGGACTCAATATAGATGTGGACGTTAATGCGTTTATCGACAACTCTTGATATATAGGGGTGAATAGAATATACCAGATTGCTATTTTTGGGGGCGAATAGGATATACTGGATCAATATAGTTCTCTTCATTCCTGACCTCTTTATGGCTTTGTCAACATATACATTTTAGGTGGGTTGGAGAAACAACTATAGGATTTGTCTCCCTGATATTAGTGTTGGAAGGTACAATTGCCATTTGAGGAACTATACATTACAACCCGTGTCACATGAATTTATACCCATTTGATTACATGCCTCTATGGTTCTACCATACTCTACAGCTGTATACTTTTTCATTGTGTTTTTGTTTAAACTGCACTTACCTTTCAGATCAATGTTGATTTCTAAATTTAAATAGGGAAAGAATATTACAATCTTCAGTGGTGGTTTCACATAAATGGTTACCTCATTATCGGTTTATATATTTTTTCTGATAGGAGGCTTCCTGATCTTGTTGGAAAAAAAATTTTTAATATATTTTTTACAATTTTATTATACTGTATGTATATATATATACCACTTGTATTTTAATTTAAGGATGGTGATCCCACGGCACTTTGGACTATCGATCGGATCCCATTCGTTTTCAGTGCAACATAGGGATGCCCACACCTAAGATGGCGCCGTGTGTTTCCTTCTATGGAACTCAGGGCGAGGCTTGGTGTGGATATTTAACGTGGTGGCCCAGCATGCTTCCCGTTCCCCATTGAAAACGTCAGCGTGTGACGAAACGCGTCTGGGAGGGACGTGCTGACGTCGCCACGTTTGTCCTGTGAGGACGGGAGTGTGTATGAATGCCGGCCGGCTTCATTTTATGCTGTTTTATCCTTTCTTTGATGTAAGTGTTACTCTTTTATTTAATAAACCGGACTATACAGTGTTACACTATTGGTGTTTTTCTACCTCTCATGCTTTGCTGAGCTTGGGCTCGATTGGTCAGGACGTATCTACATCGTTCCAGATTGGAGCCCATCGGTGCTCCAACCGATCTGCCTGTGTATGAGGATGTCTGGTAAGCAGAACATCCCCTAAATCCGCTGGTGTGATTTCAATATATCTACACGTTGGGTGTGTTATCTTATCTATATGAATTGCTATTTGGTAAGCAGCCTGTGCATGTGGTGTGCTGCATACAAGGGTTTTTCTGGCTCTCCCCTTTTTTTCTATTAGTGTGTTTAGATCACAAAATATTTTCCTCTGTTAGTAATTAATCTTCAGTGATTGGGCAAAGTTTCTCTTTTTTTCTTTTTTCATCCAAACTTGTCCAACTAGAGGGGTGTTATAAAGTGTCACTGTTCCTCACTCATCTTGCTCTATTGATGTGTATGATTATATGACACCTACTATCATCCTTGGTTGCAATATTACTTTTGGGTGATTTATGATTTTATATGATCACATTATATTGAGTGTCACATCTCCTTTTCACGTTTTTTCACAAATTGGGTGTTTTGTGTGGCAATAATTAGCAGTATTACGCTATATGTGCACTTTCTATTTTGGGATAAATATTCCCATGAACCGGCACACGTGACGAGTATGAAAATTTCGATCTGTCCAGAAGCATCAGTTTAGAGGCCCAGGCTGGGTTTAAGCCATCTGCCTTAAATAGGCTTACATCTGGTAAGCGCAATTACCTTGTATTTTTTTCGGTTCTATTGCCATTCTCTATTGGATGAACCTTAAAGAAACATACACAACGGTTTACCATCTTTATTGTGATATGGACAGTGTGTTTGGATCTTAAAGTGGTGTTTCACCAAAAAAAAAAAAATTAGATGTCAGCAGCTGCAAATACTGCAGCTGCTGAATTTTAAAATAAGGACACTTACCTGTCCCGGGGTCCAGCGATGTCGGCACCCGAGACCGAGCCGTCCCTCGATCCTCGGGTGCTGCCGCCGCCATTCACACTGAGGGAATCAGGAAGCGAAACGTTGCCGCTTCACTGCCCGGTTCCCTACTGCGCATGCGCGAGTCGCGCTGCGCGTCTTCACTGGTCCCCGTTGTGTTGTGGGAACTGTGTATTTCCCACAACACAACGGGGGTGGGCGGGGAGTCTGCGGCTAGCTGCGGCTAGCTGTACCCGGAAGTGGGTGCAGATACCTGTATTATACAGGTATCTGCACCCCCCTCCCCCCTGAAAGGTGCCAATTGTGACACCGGAGGGGGGGAGGAATCCGATGAGCGGAAGTTCCACTTTAGGGTGGAACTCCGCTTTAAAGACTGTATTAATATTAGGTTATATTTTAGGATCAAAAGACTTTATCAATAATTCTTCCTTTATCTATTTAGCGCGGTTTTTTGTATGATGTCATCATTATTATCCCTTCATATTAATGTGTCTAATTTATTCTTACCCCTCCTACGTCTTCATTATTATCCCCGCCTATTATTTAATATTATTTATTGAACACTGGAAATTCTCCCCACAGTCCCTATTATTATTATTATTATTATTATTATTATTATTATTATTCCTACCACCTATTATATATCTATCAGTATACACGTCATCATTATCATCTCTTCCTATTATTTTATCTAATTTTTTATTGCCCCTCCTATTATTTTATTTATTATTACACCTCCTATTATTTTATATTCATTGTTAATCTTTCTATTATTTTATATTATTGTTACACCTCCTATTCATTTTATCTAATTTATTATTACCCCCTCCCAGTGGCAGATGGTGCTGAAAATTTTTTGGGGGGGCGCAAACAAACTGAAAAAATCTGAAAAAAAAATCTTTAAAACGCAGCCACTGTGCACATCTGTTTCTCTGACTGCTCTACTCTTTGTATAAATCATCCTCACTCTTCCTCCTTCCCCTAGACCCTTTCTGTCCAGGGGAAGCGGATTTTGATAGCAAGCTGACTATTGCTATTGAATCTGGTTCCCCCTCCCAATATAGCTTCCACAGCATTTCAAGGGTTAAAAACACTTGTATATGGCTTCTCTGACTGCTCTACTCTTTGTATAAATCATCCCCATTCTTCCTTCTTACCCCAGACCCTTTCTGTCCAGGGGAAGCGGATTTTGATAGCGAGTTGACTCTTGCTATCGGATCTGGTTCCCCCTCCCAAAACAGCTTGCATGGCATTTCAGGGGTTAAAAACACTTGTATATGGCTTCTCTGACTGCTCTACTCTTTGTATAAATCATCCTCACTCTTCCTTCTTACCCC
>JBBDGP010003868.1:545000-550722 GCA_037952835.1 Lithobates septentrionalis
ACAGGAAAACCTCCCCCTCCATACCGGGACCCCTACCACCCCCTCTCCATACAGGAAAACCTCCCCCCTCCATACCGGGACCCTCCCTCCCCTCCATACCGGGACCCTCCCACCCCCTCTCCATACAGGAAAACCTCCCCCCTCCATACCGGGACCCCTCCCACCCCCTCTCCATACAGGAAAACCTCCCCCCTCCATACCGGGACCCCTCCCCCCTCCATACCGGTGAACACTCCCCTCTATACCGGGACCCCTCCCACCCTCTCCATACAGGAAAACTTCCCCCCTCCATACCGGGACCCCTCCCTCCCCTCTCCATACAGGAAAACCTCCCCCCTCCATACCGGGACCCCTCCCACCCCTCTCCATACAGGAAAACCTCCCCCTCCATACCGGGACCCCTCCACCCCTCTCCATACAGGAAAACCTCCCCCTCCATACCGGGACCCCTCCCTCCCCCCTCCATACAGGAAAACCTCCCCCCTCCATACCGGGACCCCTCCCTCCCCTCCATACAGGAAAACTTCCCCCCTCCATACCGGGACCCCTCCCTCCCCTCTCCATACAGGAAAACCTCCCCCTCCATACCGGGACCCCTCCCACCCTCTCCATACAGGAAAACTTCCCCCTCCATACCGGGACCCCTCCCTCCCCTCTCCATACAGGAAAACCTCCCCCCTCCATACCGGGACCCCTCCCACCCCTCTCCATACAGGAAAACCTCCCCCCTCCATACCGGGACCCCTCCCACCCCTCTCCATACAGGAAAACCTCCCCCTCCATACCGGGACCCCTCCCTCCCCCCTCCATACAGGAAAACCTCCCCCTCCATACCGGGACCCCTCCCACCCTCTCCATACAGGAAAACCTCCCCCTCCATACCGGGACCCCTCCCACCCCTCTCCATACAGGAAACCTCCCCCTCCATACCGGGACCCCCCACTACTCTCCATACAGGAAAACCTCCCCCTCCATACCGGGACCCCTCCCTCCCCCCTCCATACAGGAAAACCTCCCCCCTCCATACCGGGACCCCTCCCACCCCTCTCCATACAGGAAAACCTCCCCCCTCCATACCGGGACCCCTCCCCCCTCCATACCGGGACCCCTCCATACCGGGGAACACCTCCCCCTCTATACTGGGACCCCTCCCACCCTCTCCATACAGGAAAACTTCCCCCCTCCATACCGGGACCCCTCCCACCCCTCTCCATACAGGAAAACCTCCCCCCTCCATACTGGGACCCCTCCCCCTCTATACAGGAAACCTCCTCCCTCCATACCGGGACCCCTCCCACCCCTCTCCATACAGGAAAACCTCCCCCCTCCATACCGGGACCCCTCCCCCCTCCATACCGGGACCCCTCCATACCGGGGAACACCTCCCCCCTCTATACTGGGACCCCTCCCACCCTCTCCATACAGGAAAACTTCCCCCCTCCATACCGGGACCCCTCCCACCCCTCTCCATACAGGAAAACCTCCCCCCTCCATACTGGGACCCCTCCCCCTCTATACAGGAAAACCTCCTCCTCCATACCGGGACCCCTCCCACCCCCTCTCCATACAGGAAACCTCCCCCCTCCGTACCGGGACCCCTCCCACCCCTCTCCATACAGGAAACCTCCCCCCTCCGTACCGGGACCCCTCCCCCCTCCATACCGGGACCCCTCCCACCCCTCTCCATACAGGAAAACCTCCCCCTCCATACCGGGACCCCTCCATACCGGGGAAACACCTCCCCCCTCTATACCGGGACCCCTCCCACCCTCTCCATACAGGAAAACCTCCCCCCTCCATACTGGGATCCCTCCCTCCCCTCTCCATACAGGAAAACCTCCCCCCCCATACCGGGACCCCTCCCTCCCCTCTCCATACAGGGAAACCTCCCCCCTCCATACCGGGACCCCTCCCACCCCTCTCCATACAGGAAAACCTCCCCCCTCCATACCGGGACCCCTTCCAACCCCTCTCCATACAGGAAAACCTCCCCCCTCCATACCGGGACCCCTCCCACCTCCCTCCCACCCCTCTCCATACAGGAAAACCTCCCCCCTCCATACCGGGACCCCTCCCACCCTCTCCATACAGGAAACCTCCCCCCTCCATACCGGGACCCCTCCCACCCCTCTCCATACAGGAAAACCTCCCCCCTCCATACCGGGACCCTCCCACCCCCTCCATACAGGAAACCTCCCCCCTCCATACCGGGACCCCTCCCTCTCCATACAGGAAAACCTCCCCCTCCATACCGGGACCCCTCCCACCCCTCTCCATACAGGAAAACCTCCCCCCTCCATACCGGGACCCCTCCCACCCCCTCCATACAGGAAAACCTCCCCCTCCATACCGGGACCCCTCCCCTCTCCATACAGGAAAACCTCCCCCTCCATACCGGGACCCCTCCCACCCCTCTCCATACAGGAAAACCTCCCCCTCCATACCGGGACCCCTACCACCCCCTCTCCATACAGGAAAACCTCCCCCCTCCATACCGGGACCCCTCCCTCCCCCCTCCATACCGGGACCCCTCCCACCCCTCTCCATACAGGAAAACCTCCCCCTCCATACCGGGACCCCTCCCACCCCCTCTCCATACAGGAAAACCTCCCCCTCCATACCGGGACCCCTCCCCCCTCCATACCGGGACCCCTCCATACCGGTGAACACCTCCCCCTCTATACCGGGACCCCTCCCACCCTCTCCATACAGGAAAACTTCCCCCCTCCATACCGGGACCCCTCCCTCCCCTCTCCATACAGGAAAACCTCCCCCCTCCATACCGGGACCCCTCCCACCCCTCTCCATACAGGAAAACCTCCCCCCTCCATACCGGGACCCCTCCCACCCCTCTCCATACAGGAAAACCTCCCCCTCCATACCGGGACCCCTCCCTCCCCCCTCCATACAGGAAAACCTCCCCCCTCCATACCGGGACCCCTCCCTCCCCTCCATACAGGAAAACTTCCCCCCTCCATACCGGGACCCCTCCCTCCCCTCTCCATACAGGAAAACCTCCCCCCTCCATACCGGGACCCTCCCACCCTCTCCATACAGGAAAACTTCCCCCCTCCATACCGGGACCCCTCCCTCCCCTCTCCATACAGGAAAACCTCCCCCCTCCATACCGGGACCCCTCCCACCCCTCTCCATACAGGAAAACCTCCCCCCTCCATACCGGGACCCCTCCCACCCCTCTCCATACAGGAAAACCTCCCCCTCCATACCGGGACCCCTCCCTCCCCCCTCCATACAGGAAAACCTCCCCCCTCCATACCGGGACCCCTCCCACCCTCTCCATACAGGAAAACCTCCCCCCTCCATACCGGGACCCCTCCCACCCCTCTCCATACAGGAAAACCTCCCCCCTCCATACCGGGACCCCTCCCACCCCTCTCCATACAGGAAAACCTCCCCCTCCATACCGGGACCCCTCCCTCCCCCCTCCATACAGGAAAACCTCCCCCCTCCATACCGGGACCCCTCCCACCCCTCTCCATACAGGAAAACCTCCCCCCTCCATACCGGGACCCCTCCCCCCTCCATACCGGGACCCCTCCATACCGGGGAACACCTCCCCCCTCTATACTGGGACCCTCCCACCCTCTCCATACAGGAAAACTTCCCCCCTCCATACCGGGACCCCCCTCCCACCCCTCTCCATACAGGAAAACCTCCCCCCTCCATACTGGGACCCCTCCCCCTCTATACAGGAAAACCTCCTCCCTCCATACCGGGACCCCTCCCACCCCTCTCCATACAGGAAAACCTCCCCCCTCCGTACCGGGACCCCTCCACCCCTCTCCATACAGGAAAACCTCCCCCCTCCGTACCGGGACCCCTCCCCCCTCCATACCGGGACCCCTCCCACCCCTCTCCATACAGGAAAACCTCCCCCCTCCATACCGGGACCCCTCCCACCCCCTCCATACCGGGGAACACCTCCCCCCTCTATACCGGGACCCCTCCCACCCCCTCCATACAGGAAAACCTCCCCCCTCCATACCGGGACCCCTCCCTCCCCCCTCCATACAGGAAAACCTCCCCCCTCCATACCGGGACCCCTCCCTCCCCTCCCCATACGGGAAAACCTCCCCCCTCCATACCGGGACCCCTCCCCACCCCTCTCCATACAGGAAAACCTCCCCCCTCCATACCGGGACCCCTCCCTCCCCTCTCCATACAGGAAAACCTTCCCCCTCCATACCGGGACCCCTCCCACCCCCTCCATACCGGGGGAACACCTCCCCCCTCTATACCGGGACCCCTCCCTCCCCTCTCCATACGGGAAAACCTCCCCCCTCCATACCGGGACCCCTCCCACCCCTCTCCATACAGGAAAACCTCCTCTCTCCATACCGGGACCCCTCCCACCCCTCTCCATACAGGAAAACCTCCCCCCTCCATACCGGGACCCCTCCCCCCTCCATACCGGGACCCCTCCCACCCCTTTCCATACAGGAAAACCTCCCCCCTCCATACCGGGACCCTCCCACCCCCTCCATACCGGGGAACACCTCCCCCCTCTATACCGGGACCCCTCCCACCCCCTCCATACAGGAAAACCTCCCCCTCCATACCGGGACCCCTCCCACCCCTCTCCATACAGGATAACCTCCCCCTCCATACCGGGACCCCTCCCACCCCTCTCCATACAGGAAAACCTCCCCCCTCCATACCAGGACCCCTCCCACCCCTCTCCATACAGGAAAACCTCCCCCTCCATACCGGGACCCCTCCCACCCCCTCCATACCGGGGAACACCTCCGCCCTCTATACCGGGACCCCTCCCACCCCTCTCCATACAGGAAAACCTCCCCCTCCATACCGGGACCCCTCCCCCCTCCATACCGGGACCCCTCCCACCCCCTCCATACAGGAAAACCTCCCCCCTCCATACCGGGACCCCTCCCACCCCTCTCCATACAGGAAACCTCCCCCCTCCATACCGGGACCCCTCCCCCCTCCATACTGGGACCCCTCCCACCCCCTCCATACAGGAAAACCTCCCCCCTCCATACCGGGACCCCTCCCACCCCTCTCCATACAGGAAAACCTCCCCCCTCCATACCGGGACCCCTCCCTCCCCCCTCCATACAGGAAAACCTCCCCCCTCCATACCGGGACCCCTCCCACCCCCCTCCATACAGGAAAACCTCCCCCCTCCATACCGGGACCCCTCCCTCCCTCCCCATACGGGAAAACCTCCCCCCTCCATACCGGGACCCCTCCCACCCCTCTCCATACAGGAAAACCTCCCCCCTCCATACCGGGACCCCTCCCACCCCTCTCCATACAGGAAAACCTCCCCCCTCCATACCGGGACCCCTCCCCTCCCCCCTCCATACAGGAAAACCTCCCTCCTCCATACCGGGACCCCTCCCACCCCTCTCCATACCGGGACCCCCCCCCCTCCATACCGGGACCCCTCCATACCGGGGAACACCTCCCCCCTCCATACCGGGACCCCTCCCACCCCTCTCCATACAGGAAAACCTCCCCCCTCCATACCGGGACCCCTCCCCCCTCCATACCAGTACCCCTCCCACCCTCTCCATACAGGAAAACCTCCCCCTCCATACTGGGACCCCTCCCACCCCCTCCATACCGGGGAACACCTCCCCCCTCTATACCGGGACCCCTCCCACCCCTCTCCATACAGGAAAACCTCCCCCCTCCATACCGGGACCCCTCCCTCCCCTCTCCATACAGGAAAACCTCC
>JBBDGP010003869.1:0-115110 GCA_037952835.1 Lithobates septentrionalis
AAGTATAGAATGTCATCGGAGTTCCACTTTAACCTGTAATTCTGCTTTTTAGGATATGCCAACCGGCTCGGAGAGCTGTGTGACCAGCCTGTCCTGCGACTCGCATCGCTCCCTCATTGTGGCCGGCCTCGGAGATGGAACCGTTCGGGTGTTTGACCGAAGGATGTCCCAAAGTGACTGGTAAGGCCCCACCCCCTGGAAGCTGTCCAGTGGTTTGCTACAAGTGTCTTCTTTCCCAGAATCCTCTGTAGTTCTTGTGACGGACCCCATTACTCAAGAGGAGTTTGTCCATCATATTAGCTTCCCTTGTCCGGTAACAGAACAATACAAGATCCTGCAGCCACCCAGTCACTAGTTGGGACACAGTGTAGGGTGATGAAAAACAAAACAAAAAACTTGTTTTTTGTATAACACACAAAATCAGATAAAAGCTTGATCCCATTATCTTATACAATCTAAGCTAATCCACATCTAGCAGCTAATAGCTGAGCATGAGCTAATTAACTAGGCACTTAAACCAGCCTAGGTGACCAAACTATTCGGCACCTACAACCCTGAATACAAAGTACTGTACAATACACATTATTACAAGTATAAACACATAGATGAGAAGACAGACAGAACAATAGGGGATCCAATTAACAATGGGAGGAAGACACTTAGGAGCCACACTATGGGGGAGACCTACTTACACTAAACACATTATGGCAGGAGACCCCAGTGGTTTGAGCTGATTACATTAATATCTAAAGTCATTGCTGGTTTGGGCGTAGAGGCCCCAAATATGTATATGGAACCTCCAGTTCCCAGAGTCTGTGTGTTATGGGGAGACATGGACTTGAGTCCAAATAAGGCCACTCCAAGAGTCCCCCAAGCACCCACCTCCTAAAGAGTAGTGTTCCCTTAAAAGCCAGGGCCCATAGTTAGGGAAGAGGCCACCCTGCAGTCCCCTCCAAAAGCCCCTGTCCTGGCTGGGTCTGTCACAGTTCCTACACCCAGATTCTAGGCTGTGATTGGTCCCTGGGCCGGACCCTTCTCCTTCAGCTGTAGAGATTGGCGTTTTATCTCCTGCATGTGGCTAATTCCTTTTCTGACCATGTTCCTGCTGAATTGGTCTAAGAAAATAGTTCCCGCCCACCATGAAACCCTTTCCTGGGGGGATGGGCTGGACTTCGCCGTGACGCCTTTGCCGGGATCCGCCGTGAGGCCTTCGCCGGTGTCCGAGGGCCGAGGTCAACCATGACACCTTCTCCCGGGGGCTTGACTGGTGTTTGCCATGTTGGAGTGAGTTTCTATGTTCCATGATTTCTTTCTTCCTACAGTCGGATTATGACGTATCGGGAGCACACTGCATGGGTGGTGAAGACGTATCTGCAGAATCAGGCGGATGGGAACATAATGAGTGTCAGGTACACACCCCTTTTTTCCTCCCCTGCCCTTTTTTCCTCCCCTGCCCTTTTTTACTCCCCTGCCCTTTTTTCCCTCCCCTGCCCTTTTTTCCTCCCCTGCCCTTTTTTCCTCCCCTGCCCTTTTTTCCCTCCCCTGCCCTTTTTTCCTCCCCTGCCCTTTTTTCCTCTCCTCCCCTGTCCTTCCCTCCCCACACCTTTTTTTTCCTCCCCATATCTGCCGCCCTCTTGATGACTCCTCCCCTCCTCTGCACACAGCGTCAATGGAGACGTTCGATATTACGATCCCAGACTTCCGGAATCCATAAACACGATGCAGATCGGCAAAGGTCTGACCACACTGGACTACCACCCGCAGACCAACCTCTTTGCCTGGTGAGTCAGCACTCTACACCGTCACACATTGTGATATTGTTACCTACAGCTACAGTTGATCCAGAGGAAGGCATCGGCCCTTCTCTCGAACTGACATGGCTTCCTCTGATTTCACTGCACACTGTGAGCTTGATTAATCATGGAGTCTTAGCATGGCATGTGGTTATTACTACAGCTTCCTGTTTGCTGGAAACTATGTACGGCCCCCCTGCCGGCCCCTCCCACCAGCCATGATCTGCCTGCATTACATAGAGAAGCACAGAGACCCAAGGTTGATGTTATTGGGTTCAGTATTAGATTAGTAAAGAAAATGAGGGGTGAGAGGCAAAATCTAAGCAGATTCGAGTTCAGCTTTCAGTGTTTCCTTCACCTAAAGTCACCATTCTGTCCCAAAGTGATTTCCTTACAAATCCATTACAGGCCACAGAGACCCCGAAATCCACCAATGATGGGTGTCCTGATCCCCACTACAAGTCTCACACCACTTGAGGGCGTTCCAGAGCCCCACACCCTCATCCCAGCCTAAATATTACCCCAGGATTGATTATCAATCAATAGATCTCCGCATATTACTAATCTGATAATTAATACATTCTGAGGGGTTACTAATCTGCTAATCAATAGATCCCTGGATACTACTAATCTGATAATCAATAGATCCCCGGATATTATTAATCTGATAATCAATAGATCCCTGGACATTACTGATCTGATAATCAATAGATCCCTGGATAATACTAATTTGTTAATCAAAAGATCCCTGGATATTACTAATCTGATAATAGATCCCAGGACATTACTAATCTGATAATTAATAGATCCCTGGATATTACTAATTTGATAATCAATAGATCCCCGGATATTACTAATCTGATAATCAATAGATCCCTGGACATTACTGATCTGATAATCAATAGATCCCTGGATAATACTAATTTGATAATCAATAGATCCCTGGATATTACTAAACTGATAATCAATAGATCCCCGGATATTACTAATCTGATAATCATCAATAGATCCCTGGACATTACTAATTTGATAATCGATAGATCTCAGGATATTACTAATTTGATAATCAATAGATCTCAGGATATTACTAATTTGATAATCAATAGATCTCAGGATATTACTAATTTGATAATCAATAGATCTCAGGATATTACTAATCTGATAATCAATAGATCCCTGGATGTTACTTATCTGATAATCAATAGATCCCCGGATATTACTAATCTGATAATCGATAGATCCCTGGATATTACTCATCTGATAATCAGATTAGTAATACCCCAGAATTGATTGATGATCAGGTTAGGATTACTGTATAGATGGTTAGTGATGAGATGCTAACGTTCTGTTTTATTCCCGGATTTCCCATCATTCTCTCTCCTCTGATTGGTCCAGCGGTTCCTTGAACCAGTTTATCGCCGTGTACAACGGAAGCGGAGAATTGATCAGCAATATAAAGTACTATGATGGATTCATGGGGCAGAGGATTGGCGCCATCAGTTGCCTGGCGTTCCATCCGCACTGGGTGAGTATGGACATTGTCACGTCTGTACTGTGTGTTGGATGGGTGCTGAGCCCTCCCGGGTTTATTTATTGATCCACTGACAGTGGGCGGGGCTTGGAGACATTTCTCAATGTGAAGTTCTGAGATCTGTGAGGTGGGATCTTCCTTTAGAGTCTTAAAGCTGAACTCTGGACTACATATTGCAGTTCATCTGTGTACTCTGCATGTTGTGCAAGACCCCCGTCCATCCGGTGTGTGTGATTTTTATCCTCTAACAATCCCGATAGCCCCCTATATTCCGCTTCGGAGGTCAGTTTCCTTCACAGCGCATGTGCCGATGACATCATCGGCGCACTACAAGGTAAACATCTCCTAAACCGCGCACGTTTAGGAGATATTTCCACTACCTATAGGTAAGACTAATTCTAGGCCTACCTATAGGTAAAAGTGCCAATCCGGGGGTATACAACCACTTTAAATCTGTCCCCTCCCCCCTTCTAACCCCTGTACTGACTAACCTGTGTAATAAAGATGGATATATACTTGCCTATTCTCAGTCCGGTCATGTGGTCCAGCTCCCCTGTGCCACCCAGCAGCAGCTGCAGGGGAGAGGAGGAGCACTGACAACAGCGGCTGGCAATTCTGGGAGTAGCGGCATCACCCATAGGCTCCTAGTGCCCAGCTGTTGTCGGTGCTCCCTCCTCTCCCCTGCAGCTGCTACAGGGTAGCCAGAGCTTCAGATCACATGACTGGAGTAGCTGGAAAATAGGTAAGTATATATATTCGGTGTTTGGGGGGGTTGGGCATTTTGAGGACTAGTTAGTGTTAGGCTGGTATTCTACTGTAGAAATATCTGAGCTGTAATTTATAGTTCTCTTTTTGTTTTATGGAGATTGAAATCCGGCCGCACCCAGGAAAACGAATGTAAAATGTGACAATCGAATCGCTTTGTGTGTTCCGGTGATTGGTGAACGCTTATCTTCGTCTTTTTATTTTTTTCTTTTTCCCTCCAGCCTCACCTAGCTGTCGGCAGCAACGATTACTACATGTCTATATATTCGGTTGACAAGCGAGTGAGATAGCCCCGGGACTGAGACACGAAGTGCGGTCACTCGACTTCCTCTTCCGGTCTTTCCGCGTTCTGACGTGAAGGGATGGCCTTGTGCGTTGGCATTCAATTTGCTGCTTTTCAGAACTTGAAGAAACCTCTAAGAACGGATTGCTTTAACAAACCAGCAACGTTGGTGTGTTAGGTTCCCCCGCCCCCTCTGCATCCACTGCTCATCATCGTCTTGAGTTTCTTCCATCTTTAAGCAACCACTCGGGGGGGTGGGGGAGGGGAAAGGGGGGGTGGGGGGGTTGGGGAAAATCAAAGATCTATATGTTGACACTCTGGGGGTCTATGGTCCCAGAAAAGTTTTTGTTTTAAGCCAAAAGAAAAGTATATATATATATAGCTTGAGTCTTTATTCCTCCCTGCTGCTATAGTAGCTCAGTCTGGACACCTTTCACCCATGTGTCATGATGGAGCTTAGTCCATGAAGCACCCCAACAGTGGGAGGGGGGGCGCCCAGGATGGATCTCTAGAGGTTCTACCCAAAGAACTGTCTCCCATTATACACACATGAAGCTTTCCTGTCCATCTGACTTCTTGGAAGAAAAAAAGATACATTTTGCTTTCTCAATGATAAACCTTTCAATGCGATTTTCCTAGCCGACGCGTTTTCAGGAATTGGGGGTCGTAGGCTAAAAAAAAAAAACAAAATGTGAAAAAGCCACAAACACCGGGAGTGATGCCTGCAGAACCCTCGGAATGACCAGCCAAGAAGAAGAATTCTACAAATCTGGAACTTGTGGCTGAATATGAGAAACTCGTTTTACACGGAGAGATCATGTAACGTTCGGCTGCCATTCACCAATCAGTGACGAGTATCGCTTCTCTGCATCTGCTTATCTAGTGACACAGCGCATCTCCTCCGCAATAGAAGGCCCCACTTTTCATAGAACGCCAACAGTAGTCCGGTCCATACCCTTAATAGAGACTGATGTGTATATGACCCACGCCTACAGGTCCGTCACTACGCGTTTCAGTAGGGCCCTCACTGAGAGCCGTACTCGGGGCAGAAGTCACCCACCCGGCAAAAACATTTCATTATCTGACCAAAACTCGGCACAGTTCACCATCCGCTCCGTTTTATAGAGTAAATGTCTAGTTCCTCCTCCATATGTGTTATATTAACACGGTGTGTCGCAGAGTTCCCCCGGTGCGGCCGAAGCGCTCCACAGCCGATTAATCTTCTAGTTTTATCCCTGCGATTCACCTCTGAACAGGGTGATTAAGTTTTATAACTTCGGGAAAAACTTTGCAGCATGAGGAATAAAATACAGAAAACAACCCGATAGCGCCCCCTTTTCTGGTTGAGTTTTCCTTCTAGCGGAAGATTCCGAGGGACCTTCGCGGCCGAGCGCTCGGTCCCGGGGGACCTTCGCGGCCGAGCGCTCGGTCCCGGGGGACCTTCGCGGCCGATCGCTCGGTCCCGGGGGACCTTCGCGGCCGAGCGCTCGGTCCCGGGGGACCTTCGCGGCCGAGCCCTCTGGTTCTGAGTTGGGATTTGATGTTTACAATATTTTAATGATGATCTCTCATTTTTAAAGGAGAGAAGGTTTGGGGGGGATTTCTGTTGGGAGTGCAGCGGTTGGCGATGTAATTTGGACTGCGCCCGAAGCCGCAATGTCGCTGAGACCGTCCTCGAAAGGGGGGGGCGGCCTTACAGAGGTGACTTATTCCTGGTAATCCAGCAAGCCACGGAGGTGGTGAAAGATTCACAGATTTCTATTCACCTATTTATTTCACCATCACAAGTAGAGAATGGAGAGGAGGCTGATCCTGGGGGAATGTGTGGGATGACGGGGAGAACATTCATTAAATATTAATAAAATCAGAAAGAATGTTTCTGTGTCTTCTGTGTGATTACAGCCGGGACTGAGAGACCGCCATTTCCCAGATTCCTCCTTCACAACAACAATACATCACATCTATTTCTTCTGTGTCCTTCACACCGACCATTCCTTCACACCGACCAGTCCTTCACACCGACCTTTCCTTCACACCGACCTTTCCTTCACACCGACCTTTCCTTCACACCGACCTTTCCTTCACACCGACCTTTCCTTCACACCGACCAGTCCTTCACACCGACCAGTCCTTCACACCGACCATTCCTTCACACCGACCAGTCCTTCACACCGACCAGTCCTTCACACCGACCTTTCCTTCACACCGACCTTTCCTTCACACCGACCTTTCCTTCACACCGACCAGTCCTTCACACCGACCATTCCTTCACACCGACCAGTCCTTCACACCGACCAGTCCTTCACACCGACCTTTCCTTCACACCGACCTTTCCTTCACACCGACCAGTCCTTCACACCGACCAGTCCTTCACACCGACCATTCCTTCACACCGACCATTCCTTCACACCGACCTTTCCTTCACACCGACCTTTCCTTCACACCGACCGGTCCTTCACACCGACCGGTCCTTCACACCGACCGGTCCTTCCCACCGACCGGTCCTTCACACCGACCATTCCTTCACACCGACCATTCCTTCACACCGACCTTTCCTTCACACCGACCAGTCCTTCACACCGACCAGTCCTTCACACCGACCTTTCCTTCACACCGACCAGTCCTTCACACCGACCATTCCTTCACACCGACCATTCCTTCACACCGACCATTCCTTCACACCGACCATTCCTTCACACCGACCAGTCCTTCACACCGACCAGTCCTTCACACCGACCTTTCCTTCACACCGACCTTTCCTTCACACCGACCTTTCCTTCACACCGACCAGTCCTTCACACCGACCTTTCCTTCACACCGACCAGTCCTTCACACCGACCTTTCCTTCACACCGACCGGTCCTTCCCACCGACCGGTCCTTCCCACCGACCCCTTTATACAGCCTCACGACTATCTAGAACAGGGACCAGAGGGGTGAGGGACAACTCAGGTGCAGCCAATCAGCTGCCAGCTCTGCTTGACTATCACCCCCCCCCCCCTTCCAATCTTCCTTGACAGAACTCATGTGACCAACGAGCTAATATTTACTGATAGAACCTAAAAACATCTTCTCCAACCTTCTCACCGAAATATAGCAAATGCCCCACAATCAGAGATGTCTGGGCACTTCTAGGATCGGGGTCTCCAACATTCCAGTACAAGGGGCCACATTGTCTATTATACAGAAATCGGTGGGCCGGAAAACAAATGAATAACATTTATTCAGTGATTCAGAATAAAATGGAGAACGTTGGTAAAACATCATTGTTTCCATCAGGGCCCTCCCTTACCACAAGGTCTCCATCAGTCTAGGGTCTGACATCAGTGTTCCCAACATATTCCCCTCTTACAGCAATAACCCCATCAGAGTCCCCCTTCCCCCCTTACATCGGAGTCCCCCTTCCCCCCCCTTACATCGGAGTCCCCCTTCCCCCCCCTTACATCGGAGTCCCCCTTCCCCCCCCTTACATCGGAGTCCCCCTCCCCCCCCTTACATCGGAGTCCCCCTTCCCCCCCTTACATCGGAGTCCCCCTCCCCCCCTTACATCGGAGTCCCCCTCCCCCCCTTACATCGGAGTCCCCCTCCCCCCCTTACATCGGAGTCCCCCTCCCCCCCTTACATCGGAGTCCCCCTCCCCCCTTACATCGGAGTCCCCCTCCCCCCCTTACATCGGAGTCCCCCTCCCCCCCTTACATCGGAGCCCCCCGTTCCCCCCTTACATCGGAGCCCCCCGTTCCCCCCTTACATCGGAGACCCCAAGAGTCCCCCTTCCCCCTTTACATCAGAGTCCCCCTTACATCAAAGTCTCCCTTCCCCCCCTCACATCAGAGTCCCCCTTCCCCCCTTTACATCAGAGACCCCCATCAGAGTCGCCCTTCCCCCCCCTTTACATCAGAGTCCCCCTTCCCCCCCTTTACATCAGAGACCCCCATCAGAGTCCCCCCCCTTTATATCAGAGTCCCCCTTCCCCTCTCTTTAAATCAGAGTCCCCCTCCCCCCCCTTTACATCAGAGACTCCCATCAGAGTCCCCCTTCCCCCCCTTTACATCAGAGTCCCCCTTCCCCCCCTTTACATCAGAGTCCCCCTTCCCCCCTTTACATCAGAGTCCCCCTTCCCCCCCTTTACATCAGAGTCCCCCTTCCCCCCCTTTACATCAGAGTCCCCCTTCCCCCCTTTACATCAGAGTCCCCCATCAGAGTTCCCCTTCCCCCCCCCCTTTTACATCAATTTCCCTCTTAAGGGTCCCTCTTACATTGGTGAAAGAACGTAATGTCACCCACGCCCCGGGATGTCCAAAAATTAGTCCAAAGCTTTATTCAGCGATCGTTACAGCAAAAAGCAACATTTCTGAGCCACGCAGGACCCCTTCATCAGGCACGTGGCACCTGTTACATTGGTGTTCCCAACAGATTTCCCTCCTACATTCATGCGCCCCCCCCCCCCCCAGTGTTCCCTCCTCCCCACATAATTTACTCCGTCAAAGTCCCCTAATTACATCAGAGTCCTCCTTACAATCATGGTCCCCATTAGAGTCTCCCCCTTACATTGATGTTCCCAACAAATTCCCCCCTTTACAATCAGGGTCCCTCTTTGCACTGTAATTTGGCTTACAGCGTGGTGGATGGGTGATGAATGCTAAGTGCAAACTTGTCATTGGTTGTCATCTAGCAACAAATTACATGGGGGGGGTGTCTGAATTTCAATTCGGGGGCGATTGGAAGGGCGCACTGGGGTCTTTTCACCTGCAGGACATGTTTCGGCACTGAGCCTCATTTATTCAAAGCTCCAGCCCAG
Source organism: Lithobates septentrionalis (assembly GCA_037952835.1). Lineage (NCBI taxonomy): Eukaryota > Metazoa > Chordata > Amphibia > Anura > Ranidae > Lithobates > Lithobates septentrionalis. Next base: position 9,169 of record JBBDGP010003869.1, read on the forward strand.
AGGATCATGGGAGAAGTGACCCGAGGACAATCCAGTCCTTTTCCTGTCCTCGCCTCTCACCCTTCTACAGAGGAGACTCTCGGCTGGGAGGCGGAATGAGCGGCCTCAGCAGAATATCCCCGGTCCGGCCTCTTCATCCCACATTGATCCGATGCGTCGGAGCCTTCCATACAGGAGGGGTGGAGGAGGGGAGGGAGTGGGGTTCAGAGCTCGCTGATAAATGTTTAGATTTCCCCTTTATCTCCCAAACATACTCCCCCCCCCCCCCCACCGATACGGGGTTCATCCCTTCCAGGGGCCCTTCATTGGCTGGCGGGGGATGACCTGATCCTGACCATGGAAAGCAGTTATTCCGGCACAACCGGAGTGTGCCAGGAATGCCGAACCACTCATGCGCAGCTCAGTGTACCTTCCATAGAAAGCTGTGTGGAGGATGGTAGACGTCACGTCTTGTGCAGGAAGAGCGACTCTGGAGGGCAGGTAGAGGAGGAGTAGGGGAGCACCTTCCCATCTTAAACTATGGGGCTGTGTGTGTCTATTGATGCACACAGTGTAGGGAAGCACAACTCTACTCCCTGCATACAGAGGTGACTGCATAGAGTGCTGCAAGAGGAAGGGGCCCCCCTGAGACAGGAAAGCGGGGGCAGAGGTCATGTGACCTTCTTATATTGGTAGACTTCCTCCAGGAATCCAGTGAACTGACTTCCCATTGGAGGTGACAACACAACGCCTCTGCTGCAGTTTATTTCCCAGCGGGTGTTGTCAGGGGGAGGAAGGGACCCTGAGGGACACAGTTTGCGGAGAGGTGTGCACAGCTGACACCAGCGCTCAGGATTTCAGGACTTGGTTGTCGGCCCAAACAGAACGCCGGGAGCGCGCCGCATTTCTGGCAAATCACTCGGGACAATCCTAGGCTTCTACCTGGAACATTCCCAGACTTGCAGCAATTTTAAAGAGACTCATCAGATCTCTAAGGATAAAAAAAAAGACAGATTTATGGTGTCAGGACTGCAGAAAACAAATAACGCTTAAAATGTGGGCGGGGCCTGAGGTAGAAAAGGGGCGGGGACATGTAAATACTGGCTTGGTACTACGCCTTACATTGTAAGCTCTCCTAAGCTGGAATTGAAACTATTTTTATAATATAAAGCTCCAGTGCTTCCATCTCCGAATATCCGGCGTGTTCAGATGTGCCAAAGGGCTCTGCGCATGCGCAGACCGCCCCCCCCCCCCCCCCCATGTGATATCTCCATATTTATAGGTACTAAACACATGCAGCGCTAAAATAAATGATAAAGATGTGCATTTACATCTTAGACGTGTATAGCATCATCATATCTCGTGAATAAGTAACAACATACTAAATACATAGCTTAAATCCTGTGTCAATGTAGGCAGTGTGTGCGGTCAGAGGGCATTTCACAAATAACCACATTTAAGAAAAAAAGTCCATTGATGTGTGATAAACCATATAACAGCTTTAGCAACCCGACATGTTTCGGACCATCGTAGAAGGACGATGGTCCGAAACATGTCGGGTTGCTAAAGCCTCCAGATGCTCTGTTACCACGCTATTTTATTTCTTCTGTGATCACGTTTTATCTATTTAAGTGCGCTGTTTAGCACTTTCTAGCTTTTCAATAAAAGCATCTTTTATCGGATTCATGCCCTATGTGGAGATTTTTTATTCCTTCCTTCCATGAACGGGACCCCTTTGACTTCTACCCGTTTTCCTCTGCATACTCATTCCAACTGAGAGAGACATCCTGATTGGTCGTGGACTCACACACCACCGAACAGCTCCGGTCTCCCCGGATGGGACTCCCCGCCAGGACTTCTCCAGCCTGACACCCCTGGGACCGTTTGATCCCTCAAGCTCGTTAATATCCTCCGGTAAGGATATTCAATCCTGTCGTTTGCAGTTTTGTGTTGGAATTGTAGAAGATCTGTGTGCAAAGTGCCTCCTTATACATAGTTTATCCCAGCCTCTGCCTTATGCGTAGATGTGGCACCCCACATGCCCATGAACCTCCAGTTTCTGTGGACTGTTATATGGTTTATCACACATCAATGGACTTTTTTTCTTAAATTTCGTTATTTGTGAAATGCCCTCTGACCGCACACACTGCCTACATTGACACAGGATTTAAGCTATGTATTTAGTATGTTGTTACTTATTCACGAGATATGATGATGCTATACACGTCTAAGATGTAAATGCACATCTTTATCATTTATTTTAGTGCTGCATGTGTTTAGTACCTATTCATTTTTACACCGTTAATCACATTGTTGCATGCTGGCAGCTATCGCCTGCACTACCTTTCTGTAATAGCGCAATTATTTTTTGATTCTATCTCCATATTTATGCATGCGCAGACCCCCCTGAGATCCAGGACCTCTATATCTGCCAAGTCTCTGCATGCTCAGACCCCCCAAGATCCGGGACCTCCATATCTGCAGTCTCTGTGCATGCGCAGAACCCCCCCCCCCCCCCCGATCTGCTACCTCCATATTTATGCATGCGCAGACCCCCCTGAGATCCAGGACCTCCATATCTGCCGAGTCTCTGCAGACCCCCCCCCCCCCACTCATCTGGGACCTCCATATCTGCAGTCTCTGTGCATGCGCAGATAACCCTCCCCCGCCCCTAGAGATCCAGGACCTCCATATCTGCAGCATCTTTGTGCATGCGCAGGGAAATCCCCACACATGTGCGGTTGCACTGCAGCTCAGTGGCACATCTGCGCTCAGGTGAAGTTCCGGTATGTTTGCTGGTGTCACGTCACATTCGGTTACCCATCACATTTTGCTACCCGCTGGAGTGTGCATGCGCGACGCCGCCATATGCGTTCCAACACTGTTGTAAGACCACTTTGCCACAGGGCCCCTCGTGGGCTTGCTTCGCACGCCATGCTTCGGGCACGGCCTCGGTTCGCTCGGCATAATTATAGTCTAACTCTATGTCCACTTGGATGGTGGGGCTTGAACCTGGACTCAGGGGCGTGGCCACAAAATTCGCCACATGTGTTGGAACGCATATGGCGGCGCGCATGCGCAGTCCAGCGGGTAGCCAGATGTGACGGGTCGCCATTCGTGACGCTACACCGGTTTGGTGAAAGACTCTACCCATGTGCTGGTGGGAGGGAAATGATGTGTCATGGGGACATGATGTGTCATGTTCCCATGACACATCATTTCCCTCCCACCAGCACAAGTGTGCCCCCCTCCAGGTAGACGGGTTGGATTCGTCCCCCGTTGGAACGCTTCATTCATCAGCCGATTCAGGCATTACCATCCAGCTGTCCCCGCAGAGGGCTGTATCTGCATGTATACAAGACCTCGCTATCAGGGAGGTCCACCATTCCTGGTAAGGGTCCATCTATAGCGTCCTCCGGACTCGCTGTCTGTTTGGATATCCCTTCACATCATTGTTCCTCTCTCCATCTATACTGGCTGTCTCCAATGAATTGTGGATCTGTGGCTTTTCCTTTATGGGACTGATACACCTCTACTGAGCTGTCTTTGAATGGACTTTATTCACTATTTTATTATTTATGATATTTGATTTTTACATTTATTCACTTTATATTTATTTACATGATCTATTAGGTATTGAGCACTTCATTTATTCACTTTATTGATTATTCAGCAGTTTTTCATTTTGGGTATCTGATTCATTAAGTATCCATAATATATATTCATTTATTTATTCATTCATGTAAGCAACATATGAATTTTGAGTTGTAACTATTTGACTGTAAGCGCACTTAATTTATTTGCTTTGGTTCATTACACAGATATTGGTGTTTTTTTGTTGCAGCTGCAGTCTAGTAATTGCTCCTTAGTGCAGGTCCCCTTCCTTTTTTAGTACAGCAGTGTACCATGGGATATGTAGTCCTTAGAAATGGAGGAGAAGCTGCAAAGCATGCTGGATCCTACCCCCACCCAAATCGCCCTCCCGCATCACATCACTACTCTACCCTCTACCTACCCCCACCCAAATTCCCCTCCCGCATCCCAGCACTGCCCCCCACCCAAATCCCCCTCCCGCATCACAGCACAGCCCCTACCCCCACCCAAATCCCCCTCCCGCATCACAGCACTGCCCCCTACCCCCACTTAAATCCCCCTCCCGCATCACAGTACCGCCCCCTACCCCCACCCAAATCCCCCTCCTGCATCACAGCACCACCCCCTACCCCCACTCAAATCCCCCTCCCGCATCACAGCACCACCCCCTACCCCCACTCAAATCCCCCTCCCACATCACAGCACTGCCCCCCTACCCCCACCTAAATCCCCCTACTGCATCACAGCACCGCCCCTTCCCCCACCCAAATCCCCCTCTCGCATCACAGCACTACTCCCCCGACCCAAATCCCCCTCCCGCATCACAGCACCGCCCCCTACACCCACCCAAATCCCCCTCCTGTATCACAGCACCACCCCCTACCCCCACTCAAATCCCCCTCCCACATCACAGCACTGCCCCCCTACCCCCACCTAAATCCCCCTCCTGCATCACAGCACCGCCCCTACCCCCACCCAAATCCCCCTCTCGCATCACAGCACTACTCCCCCGACCCAAATCCCCCTCCCGCATCACAGCACCGCCCCCTACACCCACCCAAATCCCCCTCCCGCATCACAGCACAGCCCCTACCCCCACCCAAATCCCCCTCCCGCATCACAGCACTGCCCCCTTACCCCACCCAAATCCCCCTCTCGCATCACAGCACTACTCCCCCGACCCAAATCCCCCTCCCGCATCACAGCACCGCCCCCTACACTCACCCAAATCCCCCTCCCGCATCACAGCACAGCCCCTACCCCCACCCAAATACCCCTCCCACATCACAGCACCGCCCCCTACCCCCACCCAAATACCCCTCCCGCATCACAGCACAGCCCCTACCCCCACCCAAATCCCCCTCCCGCATCACAGCACCGCCCCCTACACCCACCCAAATCCCCCTCCTGCATCACAGCACCACCCCTTACCCCCACTCAAATCCCCCTCCCGCATCACAGCACTGCCCCCCTCCCATCCCGACCAAACCCCCTCCCGCATCACAGTACCGCCCCCTACCCAAATCCCCCTCCCGCATCACAGTACCGCCCCCTACCCAAATCCCCCTCCCGCATCACAGCACCACCCCCTACCCCCACCTAAATCCCCCTCCTGCATCACAGCACCGCCCCCACCCCAATCCCCCTCCCGCATCACAGCACTGCCCCCACTCCAATCCCCCTCCCGCATCACAGCACTGCCCCCTAACCCCACCCAAATCCCCCTCCCGCATCACAGCACCGCCCCCTACCCCCACCCAAATCTCCCTCCCGCATCACAGCACCACCCCCTACCCCACCCCAAATCCCCCTCCCGCATCACAGCACCACCCCCTACCCCACCCCAAATCCCCCTCCCGCATCACAGCACTGCCCCCCTACCCCCACCTAAATCCCCCTACTGCATCACAGCACCACCCCTTAACCCCACCCAAATCCCCCTCCTGCATCACAGAACCGCCCCCTACCGCCACCCAAATCCCCCTCCCGCATCACAGCACCGCCCCCTACCCCCACCCAAATCCCCCTCCCGCATCACATCACCGCTCCCCCCCTCCCATCCCGACCAAATCCCTCTCCCACATGACAGCAGGGGTCAAGGAGTAATGTGTGATGTATAAAATATATATATAGTGCAGTGTACATTGCCGGCTCTCTATAAATAAAATACATAAAACAAATAATTTACTATACAAGCAAAACACAGAAATACAGCCAACCATCCAATCTCAACTGCCTCCGTCTCATCCAATCACAGATCACATTTATATGATGATAAGAGTCAGCGCAGATCCCCTTCAATCCTCCATACAGACCAGCAGCTCTGATAGAGGAACACTGCCCCCTGCTGGGAGCTCTCTGCTCTACATTGGGGGTGCAATACAAGTCCTGCACTGCCCTCTAATGTCACTATTATATATTGCACACACTCCGCTCACACACTTCTCTGTTCCTTTAATAAATCCTCCACCCCACCCCGCCCTGTCGCCCTCGGATTTCACCGCACACTGTTAAGTTCTCACCGTGTGCATTAGAAGCTGCAGCAAGTCAGATAGAATCCCTCCTCATTTCCTGCATCATCTAGCCCTTTCCTCCCCAGCCTGTCTGTCCCTGCTCCTCTTTTTCCTTTCTATGAATCGTGGAGGCTCAGCATCACATGACGGGGTCCCGAGCACAAATACAGCCTGCCTAGGAACACCCACCCATCAAGGCATTTTGTTAACTCCTCCCACTGCTTGCATGAGGACTGAGGGCCCTGGAGAGGAGTACTGAGGCCGGGTGCTGTGATGAGTTCAGGAAGCTACGTACAGCCCCTCCCACCAGCCATGTTCTGCCTGCATTGCATAGAGAAGCACAGAGACCCGGTGATGACATCACCATGTAAATGGGGGGGAGGGAAAATATTCACAGAAAGAACTTCATCTTTAAAGACGAAAAGCAGACAAGGATTGGACAGTTGCTGGTGATCACCGCTCTGTGCAACCCCCCAATCCCGGTACTGCTGTGATTATGATGGGAGGAGGTCAGGAATTACTTTTGCTGTATATGGGATCCCGGCCATCACACACAATGCGCTTCCACAAACACTGAATACCCAAAGATCTAAGAAATCCTCAGTAGAGATCAGACCAACCTGACATCATCCGTCCTATGACATCATCCGTCCTATGACATCCATCCTATGGCATCATACCGACTGCGAGAGAGACACCGAAGCATCTCCAGGATCCGTCCATCCCCAGAGTACACCATAAAGAGAACCTGTCATTAATATATATAATCTCTCTCCCTCTCCCTCTCCCTCCCCCCCCCCCCAAAAGTATTGTGACGCCTGCCTTTACACGCACATGAACTTTAATGGCCTCCCAGTCTTAGTCCGTAGGGTTCAATATTGAGTTGGCCCACCCTTTGCAACTACAACAGCTTCAACTCTTCTGGGAAGGCCGTCCACAAGGTTTAGGAGTGTGTCTATAGGAATGTTTGACCATTCCTCCAGAAGCGCATTTGTGAGGTCAGACACTGATGTTGGACGAGGCCTGGCTCACAGTCTCCGCTCTAATTCATCCCAAAGGTGTTCTATCGGGTTGAGGTCAGGACTCTGTGCAGGTTAGTCAAGTTCCTCCACCCCAAACTCACTCATCCATGTCTTTATGGATCTTGCTTTGTGCACTGGTCCAAATCATTTGGTGGAAGGGGGGGGGAGGATTATGGTGTTGGGTTGTTTTTCAGGGGTTGGGATTGGCCCCCTTAGTTCCAGTGAAGGGAACTATTAAGGCGTCAGCATACCAAGACATTTTGGACAATTTCATGCTCCCAACTTTGTGGGAACAGTGTGGGGATGGCCCCTTCCTGTTCCAACATGACTGCGCACCAGTGCACAAAGCAAGGTCCATAAAGACTTGGATGAGCGAGTTTGGGGTGGAGGAACTTGACTGGTCTGCACAGAGTCCTGACCTCAACCCAATAGAACACTTTTGGTATGAATTAGAGAGCAGACTGCGAGCCAGGCCTTCTCATCCAATATCAGTGCCTGACCTCACAAATGCACTTCTGGAAGAATGGTCAAACATTCCCATAGACACCCTCCTAAACCTTGTGGACGGCCTTCCCAGAAGAGTTGAAGCTGTTATAGCTGCAAAGGGCGGACCAACTTAATATTGAACCCTACGGACTAAGACTGGGATGCCATTAAAGTTCATGTGGGTGTAAAGGCAGGTGTCACAATACTTTTGGCAATATAGTGGACTGTGTATGTATATTATGACTCTTCTGTAATAAAAGTCACGTCTGTTTCCCAATTATTTTTACTGAGAGTTTTGAAAACTTTTAGATGAATTATTATCGTTAGCCTTAGACTTTCCCATCACCCCGTGTCTCCTTCCTCTATAGTCAGGACACACTGACCAGGAACAATGATGGTGATACCGAATTCCAGCCAGGTGTGACATCCAAAGTACTGAAACCAGCAGTAGGAGGCCACCAATGGCGGCCTCTATATCTCTGACTTCTAGAGGGACAGATTTCCTTCAACCTGCTCAGCATCCACATGAATAAAGTCTGTCCATCAATAGTCGGAGCCTGTCCTGCTGTACACAGCTCCGTCCAAAGGCCGGAGTTATTGTATTCCAGATGATGGGACTTGGAATATTCTCTATTCCAGAAGATGGGACTTGGAATATTCTCTATTCCAGATGATGGGACTTGGAATATTCTCCTCTATTCCAGAAGATGGGACTTGGAATATTCTCCTCTATTCCAGATGATGGGACTTGGAATATTCTCCTCTATTCCAGAAGATGGGACTTGGAATATTCTCCTCTATTCCAGATGATGAGACTTGGAATATTCTCCTCTATTCCAGAAGATGGGACTTGGAATATTCTCTATTCCAGAAGATGGGACTTGGAATATTCTCCTCTATTCCAGAAGATGGGACTTGGAATATTCTCTTTTCCAGATGATGGGACTTGGAATATTCTCTTTTCCAGATGATGGGACTTGGAATGTTTCTGGTATTTTGGCTCATAGCCGATTATATAGAAAATAAGAGGATGAGAACATGGGCCGGTGGATTTTCCTGCCTCGTGGCTCAGGAAGTTGGTGTGCCTATGTTCTGTGGAAAGTTCTGGAGATGTGTGACGGAATCCTGGGGCTGGCAGCTCATTATTTCCCTTGTATAGTACAAGGTGGGTGATGACACTGAGAACCATCTGAATCAGATGTCTCCTCCAGCCTGGTAGGTGGCCCTGAGGGTTAGTAGTGATCCAACACGAGCTTTGCAGTCGCAGGTTCAAGGCTTGGTGTCTTTGTTTTATTTGTAGCAGATTAATACCTGAACTAAGTGAAGGAACACCTTGGTGTCTGTGTGCAGGTGATGGCTTATAGAGTAAGGACTTAGACTGGTGTGATGGAGACATGAGTTCTAATCCCTCTGGTGGAGGGTGGTGTGTCCTAGGTGCTGTGCAGTGCCTGAGCCCCCTGCTGTTGGTAGTGGGGAATGTTTCAAGCCTATTACTATGTCATAACAGTAAGGGGTTCAGGTACTGTATATATTGGAGAAAAAAAAAGTGTTTGTTTTTGGAATGGGCTGCCCCGGCAAGACAGCCCATTCTATTTATATATGTTGCAGTGATGTCACAGACCATGGACAGAAGAAGCAGGGTGTCCACAACCTAATATGATACCCACACACATTACAGGCCTGTGGGGACCTGGGACTGGAGCAGACTGGTGGGTTGTCCATGGCCGCCAAGCTTTCACTCAGGGATGTGAACACGGGTCTCAAAGGCTTCCTTCACCGCTCTGTGTGAATTATTGCCACCCAATTCACTCAGATACAAGCTGGGATCTGCGCCCTCATGTCACCATACCCCTCCTCTGAGCTACTTCTGCCCAGATCACTCAGGGGCCCCAGCTTGGTTATAACTGCCCTTCATCACATTCTCGTTCTCTGAGCCATTCATGTCCACCCAATTCACTCAGAGATTTGAACTTGGGTCTACACCGCCCTGGTCACTCTTCTTATCCACTAAGCTACTCACCTACCTATCCCTTCCCTCTCTTATTTCAGGAGGACACGGAGAACACTCATTACTAAAGATATAAACCAGAACCCGCCAAGAGATCACCAACTTGCTTGTGGCTCACCGATTTATTATATGACTTGGCCCCCTGCATTGGTCTGGAGACCAGGGTTCAAATCGCACTGCTGGCTCTATTTTATTTCTGTGGTCTGGTGCAGCCCTATGTATCTTACTAATAAATAGAGCACCAATCCCCTCCCCAGGATGGTATATTCCTAATAAATGTGCATATATCTATATAGGGTGAGTCCAAGAAAAACCCTGCTTTTGGAATGGGCTGTACCCCGGTAAGACAGCCCATTCTATTTATATATGTTACAGTGATGTCACAGAGCGTGGACGGAAGAGGCGGGGTGTCAACAACCTAATGTGATCCCACACATGTTACAGGGGGAGAACACAGACCAGCCCACACCAGTCAGCCCGGTACAACCCAGAGAATGAGAGGGAGGTCAGAGATCTCATGTCCCGGCACCACCCACAGACACCGGACCAGCGATACTGAGACCCTCCCTATACAATATCACAGTCCCTCTACTGCCACCTTGTGGATACACACTGGTGGTGCCCGACTATATTACTATACATACAACACTGTTACTCTGCTGCTACCTTGTGGATATACACTGATGGTGCGCCCCCTATATCACCATACAACATCACCTTCACTCTGCTGCCACCTTGTGGATACACACTGGTAGTGTGCCCCCTATATTACCATACAACATCACCGTCACTCTGCTGCCACCTTGTGGATACACACTGGTGATGCTCCCCCAATATTAACATACATACATCACTGTCCCTCTGCTGCCACCTTGTGGATACACAGTGGTGGTGCTCCCCCTATATTACCATACATACATCACCCTCACTGCTGCCACCTTGTGGATACACACTGGTGGTACTCCCCTATATTAACATACATACATCCCTGTCACTGTACTCCCACCATATTACCATACCTACATCACCGTCACTCTGCTGCCACCTTGTGGACATACACTGGCGGTGCGTCCCTTTTATTAACATATATACAACATCACCGCCGCTCTTCTGCCACCTTGTAGATACACACAGGCGCTGCGCCCCATATTACCATACATACATCACTATCACTCTGCTACCACCTTGTGGACACACACTGGCGGTGTGCCCTTTATATTAACACACATACATCACTGTCCCTCTGCTGTATGTCCAATACATAGATCAGTGTCCCTCTGCTGCCACCTTGTGGATACACACTAGTGGTGCGCCCCCTATATTACCATACATATATCACCGTCACTCTGCTGCAACCATATGGATACACACTGGTGGTGCGCCCACTATATTACCATACATATATCACCGTCACTCTGCTGCCACCTTGTGGATACACACTGGTGATGCACCTCCTATATTACCATACATATATCACTGTCATTCTGCTTCAACCTTGTGGATACACACTGGTGTTGTGCCCCCTATATTACCATACATACATCACCGTCACTCTGCTGCCATCTTGTGCATACACACTGGCGGTGCACCCCCTATATTACCATACATACAGTATCTCACAAAAGTGAGTACACCCCTCACATTTTTGTAAATATTTTATTCTATCTTTTCATGTGACAACACTGAAGAAATGACACTTTGCTACAATGTAAAGTAGTGAGTGTACAGCTTGTATAACAGTGTAAATTTGCTGTCCCCTCAAAATAACTCAAGCAGTGGCATCGCAAGGGGGGTGCGGTCTGCACCGGGTGACACCCGCGGGAAGCGGCACCGCTAACGCCTCATGGTCCTCACCCCCTACCCTGATCTCTCGCATGATCTCTCCCTGTCCCACACAGCGGAGCAGACCAAAGCCGCCTCCCACATCTACACAGGAGGAGGAGGGAGTCCAAGGGACACACTGCTGTGCCTACCCCGCGCTGTTCTGAGGTCTGTCAAAATGTAATGCAAATGGACATGTGCTGGGGGGCGCTATGGGAGGGGGTGGTCTGCACTGGGGGGCCTGCACTGAAGGGGGCCTGCACTGATGGAAGGGGGGTCTGCACTGATGGAGGGGGGGTCTGCACTGATGGAGGGAGGGTCTGCACTGATGGAGGAGGGGTGTCTGCACTGATGGAGGGTGGGTCTGCACTGATGGAGGGTGGGTCTGCACTGATGAAGGGGGATCTGCACTGATGGAGGGGTCTGCACTGAGGGGGGTCTGCACTGATAGAGGAGAGGGGTCTGCACTGATGGGGTGTCTATACTGATGGAGGGGGGTCTGCACTGAGGGGGTCTATACTGATAGAGGGGGGGTCCGCACTGAGAGGGGGTCTGTATTGAGGGAGAGGGGTCTGTACTGAGGGGGTGTATACTGATGAGGAGGGTCTACACTGAGGGGGTCTAAACTGATGGAGGGGGTCTGTACTGAGGGAGGAGGATTTATACTGCTGGAGGGGCTGTCTGTACTTAGTGGGGGGGGTCTTTACTGAGGGAGGGGCGTCTGTACTGAAGGGGGACCATAGTTGGTGGAGGGGGGGTAACACCAATTTTTTTCCGCACCGGGAGACACCAGCTGTATTGACGCCACTGAACTCAAGGCAAAGCCATTGATGTCTAAACCGCTGGCAACAAAAGTGAGTACACCCCTAAGGGAAAATGTCCAAATTGGGCCTAATTAGCCATTTTCCCTCCCCTGTATCATGTGACTCGTTGGTGTTACAAGGTCTCAGGTGTGAATGGGGAGCAGGTGTGTTAAATTTGGTGTTATCGCTCTCACTCTCTCATACTGGTCACTGGAAGTTCAACATGGCACCTCATGGCAAAGAACTCTCTAAGGATCTGAAAAAAACAATGGTTGCTCTACATAAAGATGGCCTAGGCTATAAGAAGATTGCCAAGACCCTGAAACTGAGCTGCAGCACGGTGGCCAAGACCATACAGCTGTTTAACAGGACAGGTTCCACTCAGAACAGGCCTTGTCATTGGTCGACCAAAGAAGTTGAGTGCACGTGCTCAGCGTCATATCCAGAGGTTGTCTTTGAGAAATAGACGTATGAGTGCTGCCAGCATTGCTGCAGAGATTGAAGGGGTGAGGGGTCAGCCTGTCAGTGCTCAGACCATACCCCGCACACTGCATCAAATTGGTCTGCATGGCTGTCGTCCCAGAAGGAAGCCTCTTCTAAAGATGATGCACAAGAAAGCCCACAAACAGTTTGCTGAAGACAAGCAGACTAAGGACATGGATTACTGGAACCATGTCCTGTGGTCTGATGAGACCAAGATAAACTTATTTGGTTCAGATGGTGACAAGCGTGTGTGGGGGCAACCAGGTGAGAAGTACAAAGACAAGTGTGTCTTGCCTACAGTCAAGCATGGTGGTGGGAGTGTCATGGTCTGGGGCTGCGTGAGTGCTGCCGGCACTGGAGAGCTACAGTTCATTGAGGGAACCATGAATGCCAACATGTACTGTGACATACTGAAGCAGAGCATGATCCCCTCCCTTCGGAGACTGGGCCGCAGGGCAGTATTCCAACATGATAACGACCCCAAAGACACCTCCAAGATGACCACTGCCTTACTAAAGAAGCTGAGAGTAAAGGTGATGGACTGGCCAAGCATGTCTCCAGACCTAAACCCTATTGAGCATCTGTGGGGCATCCTCAAACGGAAGGTGGAGGAGCGCAAGGTCACTAACATCCACCAGCTCTGTGATGTCATCATGGAGGAGGGGAAGAGGACTCCAGTGGCAAGCTGTGAAGCTCTGGTGAACTCCATGCCCAAGAGGGTTAAGGTAGTGCTGGAAAATAATGGCGGCCACACAAAATATTGACACTTCAGGCCCAATTTGGACATTTTCACTTAGGGGTGTACTTACTTGTGTTGCCAGCGGTTTAGACATTAATGGCTGTGTGTTGAGTTATTTTGAGGGGACAGCAAATTTACACTGTTATACAAGCTGTACACTCACTACTTTACATTGTAGCAAAGTGTCATTTCTTCAGTGTTGTCACATGAAAAGATAGAATAAAATATTTACAAAAATGTGAGGGGTGTACTAACTTTTGTGAGATACTGTACATCACTGTCATTCTGCTGTCACCTTGTGGATACACACTGGTGGCTTCATCCACCAGCGGGAGAGGATGTCCATTGAGGAATGTCACAGACTGGTCCACAATCTGCTCAGAGACTATAACTTGATGGACTTCAAGAAGGAAAAGAACGTCTGAAGATTTCCCCTCCCCCACTCTCCCTCACGTGTCTTTGTCCTTTCAATAAAGCTTCATCCCTTCCTTATCCCCCATCATATCCGTTGCTTATTGAATTGTGTTTGAAACGTTTGCAGTGCTGCAAGCTTTGTTTTAGTCACGGTGCCGTGTAGGACGTGCGGGACGGGTCTAACCCCTGCACTGCACATCAGACATTGTGCCGCACATTCGGTAATTATAACTCGGAGAACTTTGCTCCACGCAACACATTAGGAATCTTACTGTAGGGTGATTGTATTCATTGTATGTGTATGTAAACACTTTTTAGGTGATATTAACCACTTGCCGCCCGCCCACCGTCTCATTCTGGGTGGACATCATATGATGGCCTCCCAGAACAACCGCTCCCGCGCGCCCCCGGGGGGCGATCGAAGCCGCACCGTGTTGCTAGAACACGGCGCGACCCCGATCTGTGTGAAGAGCCGCGGCTCCGGCTGTGTCCAATCACAGCCGGTCACATGTAAACACAGAGATGCTGGTAATCGGCTCTCCTCGCCTCACACTGACAGAGTGTGAGGAGAGGAGAGCCGATCAGCGGCATCTCCTTACAGGGGACAGCTAGGTGTGTAATCAGGGCACTGATCATCATCATCATTAAGTGCCCACCACTGCCAGCAATGATTGCCCACCACTGCCAGCAATCAATGCCAACCAGTTCCCACAATTGCCACTAATCTGTGCCTACAAGTGCCAGCAATCAGTGGCCATTAGTGATGCCAGTCAGTGCTGGCTATCAGTGCTGCCCATCACTGCTGCCCATCAATGCCGCCTATACGTGCCGCCTTACTGTGCTCACCAGTGCCACCTATCTGTGCCCAGTGCCGCCCATCAGTGCCCAAAGTGCGGCATATTCGTGCCTCCTCATCCGTGCCACCTAATCAGTGCCCATAAGTGTCACCTCATCAGTGTCGCCTCATCAGCGCCCATCAGTGAAGGAGAAAAATTACTTATTTACAAAATTTACTGACAGAAACTAAGAAAAACTTATTTTTTTCAAAACTTTTGGTCTTTTTTTTTTTAGGAAAAAATAAAAAACCCAGGAGTGATTAAATACCACCAAAAGAAAGCTCTATTTGAGTGAAGAAAATGATAACAATTTCACATGGTTACAGTGTAGCATGACCGCACAACTGTCATTCAAAGTGTGACAGCGCTAAAAGCTGAAAAATGGCCTGGGCAGGAAGGGGGTGTAAGTGCCCCATATTGAGGTGGTTAAAGATAAGCAAAAAGAGGATAAACACGTCTCACAGGTTGATCTTGAGTTAAATTTTAGGCATCAGTTCAATTTATGTGATCTGATTGATCTGGCCCATGAGTCTCGATTACAGGATGGGGAGGATCAGGGATCTATGGTTTCGGTTCCATTTAAATCGCGTTCAGATTTTTAACCTATTCAATCTGGAAGTAAGGAGATCGTTTCCAGAAAGCGATTAAACAGGAACTTACGAGACTGGCTTCACGTGTGGTGTCTGGAGGATGTCTTCTGAATGACAACCTGAGCACTGAGGAAATGTGTATTTTTTTTAATTTTTATTTTTGCCATTGACGTTCATTCGAGACTATGCACATACTTTGGGGATATGCCAGTATCGGCCCTCATGATGTTCTAACACTTTGCTTTTAAGATCATTTGTTCTCAACATCAACTTCCTTGTGTGTATACATACAGTATATATTTCCTATTATTTTATTTATGTTGTTGTAACTATCCAATGATTTTGACTGATGTGTCGAGTTTGCTCTGAGTTCAATTGGTGTATCAGATTTTTTCTGGCAGTGGATTTGGACCGAACTCTTTACATCAGATTTGAGTGTAAGTACCGTGTATTCTAGCCGGGTTTTCTTTGTAACACCTGCTGAGTACTAATTTTAATCCGTTAGTTTACCTGTAACCTAATGATGACACATTAGAGCAGTATATAGGTGATTGTGGTGACTAGTTCCAATAGGTAATAATGACTAAGTGCTAACATTTATGCAAAACCCATCTACCTCTTTGTCCCCTGCTCCATCTGTCAACCACTTGTCATATGAAGCTTCAACAAAAGGATTTTTGGAAGTGCAGCCGTCTGGAATCATTTCATTAAAGGGGTTGTAAAGATTTAATTTTTTTTTTTTAAATAACAAACATGTCATACTTACCTCCACTGTGCATTTCGTTTTGCACAGAGTGGCCCCGTACCTCGTCTTCTGGGGTCCCTTGGCGGCTGTCTCGGCTCCTCCCCACAGGAGCTAACCCCCTCTGGGAAGCGCTCTCCCAAGGGGGTTAGCTTGCGGGCGCACTCCCATGTGATACAGTCGGCGGCTATAGCCACCAAGTGTATCACTCGGCCCCGCCCGCGACACGCTGCGGTCATTGATTTGATTGACAGCAGCGGGAGCCAATGGCTGCGCTGCTATCAATTATCCAATGAAGAGCCCACAAGAGCTGGGGAAAAGCAATGCAGGATCGTGCCCACGGCGATTCGGGGCTCAGGTAAGTAAAACGGGGGCTCGGGGGGGGCCGTAGAGTGCAAGGTGTTTTTTCCAGGGCTGGTGCGAGGATTTTTGACACCCTAGGCGAAACCCCATTTTGCTGCCCCCCCCCTTGGCTCCACCCCCTTTGCCTTGCCCATGTATACTCCACCTTTTTAATGAAGCGCCCATCAAATGCAGCCTCACCAGCGCCCATCAAATGCAGCCTCACCAGCGCCCATCAAATGCAGCCTCATCAGCACCCATCAAATGCAGCCTCACCAGCGCCCATAAATGAATGTTTGCTTGCTTCCATTCATTTAGAAGTCGTGACACAGACACAGTCCTCCGCCGGCGCTGCGCCTCTCACACTATGTGCGAACGGAGCTGCGGCTGCCTGCTGATGCTGACTTAGTTGCTTGCTGCAGAGAAAAGAGAGTAGGAACACCAGTGGCCAGGCGCCCTAGGCAGCAGTGCGCCCTAGGCGGCTGCCTAGTTTGCCTAGTGGAAGCACCGGCCCTGTTTTTTTCACCTTAATGCAAAGGAAGCTTTACAACTCCTTTAAGAAAAAGAGAACATTGGGACTTTAAATGAGGCGGTGATCTGGTAAGGTCAATTGCCTCCATCCCTATCTAAATTAGACAAACAGGAGGACTGAGGGTTGGGACTTTAGATGAAGCACGCAGATGTAAAAATTCAAATTTATTGGAAATCAATAATATGTTACATGAGGGTAATCATGAGTAGACATAGATAACCAATACAATTCATTCAATAGATATACATACAGTAATTGCCACTTAGTAATACATATCGCATAATACAAGTAATGATTTGGTCAGGTAAAACATATAATTAGGCATAAAAACACGGCATATATTAGCTCTATGCATTTAGTGGGTTCATCCACTCTTCAGGAACGTGCACGTGGATAAATGAATACTGTAGTGTGATAAAAGTATATCTATATGGTCTGACCCTGTCAAGGAAGAGAAATTAAGATGGGATAAATAGGAGGTATAATTACCTAGGAAAGTTTTTGAATGCGGATTACATTTTTTAAATATTTTCAACGAAGATTGGAGGCGGGTTGTGGTAACCAGCATCCAGGATGTCTGTGTGATGAAAGGAGCAAGTCTGGAGCAGAGCCATGGGGTTGGATATGTTTTTGTTACCAAGTTGTTTAATAAAATAAAAAAATAAAAGTTTTGTAATAAAAGGTTAATTTATTTCCAAATTGTTATTTATTTTAACCCAATAAAGGGACTATATTCTAAAGATTTTCTTTGTTGTATTTTTCTTGTGAAATCGATCCAGTGCACCATCAACCACAAGTCTCTTACTAGATGTTCTGCCCCCTAAGTCTAGGAGGTCTAATAGCGCTCAAAAAATCAATCCACTGTACTTGAAGCCACCCGGACCGCTCACCCAATTCACTCCTCCAATAATAAACTCACTGGTATCGGGTTCATAGTCTACAGTCAGCATGTCTCCGGCTTTAGCACAACATTTTTTATTTTAGATGTTCGGTTCTGATATTTAGGATCTTAAAGTAGTTGTAAAAGAGAAAAGGTTTTTTACCTACGTGTATTCTATGCATGAAGGTAAAAAAAACCTCTGTGCAGCAGCCCCCCCCCCCAGGACTTACCTGAGCCTCCTCTCGATCCTGCGATGTCCACGAGAGCCTTGCCTCTCCGGGGACTCGCACTCCTGATTGGCTCACTGGCTGTTAGTGACAGCATTGTCAAAAGCCAATCAGGAGACAGAGGGGGTGGGGGTCGAGTCGCAGCTCTGTGTGTGAATGGACACACAGAGCCGTGGGGTCGGGAGCGCACCTGCTTGGGTGCCCCCACAGCAAGCTGCTTGCTGTGGGGGTAGCCAGCAGGAGAGAGAAGCCAGGAGCACCAGCGCGGGACCCGAGAAGAGGACCAGGGCTGCTCTGTGCAATACTATTACACAGAGCAGAAAAGTAAGACACTATCGCTTTAAAGTGGTTGTAAACCTCAGACATGAAATGTTCACAAAGCTTATCCCTCTATAGCAGTGGTCTCCAAACTGTGGCCCGGAGGCCGGATGTGGCCCTTTGCTTGCCTTTATTCGATCCTTGGGGTACTAGTCCTCCCACTGATATAAGACACTATTCTGCCAACTGACACCAACAATGGAGCACCATTTCTCTCACTGACACCAACAATGGGGCACTATTCCTCCCAATGATACCAACAATGGGGCACTATTCCTCCCAATGATACCAACAATGGGGCACTATTCCTCCCAATGATACCAACAATGGGGCACTATTCCTCCCAATGATACCAATGATAGGGCACTATTCCTTCCAATAATACCAAGGATGGGGCCCTGTTCCTCCAACTGATGCCAATGGTGGGGCACTATTCCTCCCAATAATACCAATGATGGGGAACTATTCCTCCCAATGATACCAATGATGGGGCCTATTCCTCCCACTGACGCCAATGGTGGGGCACTATTCCTCCCAATGATGGGGCCCTATTCCTTCCAATGATGGGGCACTATTTCTCCCAATAATGGGGCACTATTCCTCCCAATGATACCAACAATGGGGCACTATTCCTTCCAATAATACCAATGATGGGGCACTATTCCTCCCACTGATACCAATGATGGGGCACTGAGACAAACAGGAGGACTCAGGGTTGGCACGCAGGTGTAGAAAATTTAAATTTATTGGAAATCAGTAATATGTTACATGAGGGTAATCATGAGTAGACATAGATAACCAATGCAATTCATTCAGTAGATATTGTTGTAGAATCTCATATTAGCCAATGTATTTCATATTATATATATTGATTTGCATATATTTTATTGATAATTATTATTATTATTCATATTATTATATAGTAATGGTTTTATCAATATTATTATTCAATAAGTAAAGCAACAATTATTAATCTTTAATAATGTATACTGTGTTTTCCATAGATTTAGAAAGTCTTCATTTATAAGTGTTGAACTTTAAATGACCTCTGCTTTATGACAAGTACTTGTACACAGGTGTTCTCGAAAATGTATTAAGATAGTTTACTGGGTGAAAGTTCATTAGGATAGATTCAAGTAATATAGAATTGTCTCAAGTCTGAAATGCATATAAATCAGACAGATAAAGATATGAAAACAGGTGGTTCAGAAATAATTAAAGTCATGTACAGTACATTAAATTAAGTTTGACAAGGTCAAACAAAGGTCTGCTTGTGCCCTCATTAAAACTGTTAAAATACATACATATAGTGAGACATATAACACATCTGGTGGGGTTATTGAAAGTTCATTGTCTCAGTCGTAAATCTGCAAATCCTTGAAGCTAGTATCAAGATAAGGAGAGTTTGATAACACAGCTGGGTGCCAGACTGTCTCTATACAGGTGTTTTTAATTGGACAAAAACAGTTATAAATCACTTTAATGAACATATAGGAATTTTGGGAATAATTAAGTTTATCTGGTTGTAGAACAAGTGTCAGATTTATGGTTGGTTACTTTGACGTAGATCTTAGTGACCAATCATATGTAAGACAGATAGTTGAGATAAGACTTGTAAAAGAGTATATAAATGCAAGCTCTGCAATTGTTAGACAGACAAGTCAGATAGGAGCTCATAAGGCTGAACTCTATGTATGCTGCCCTATTGCACGGGTCATAGAGGTCAGAACCAATGGGCAAGTATCTGTCCTAACTTGTCCCCTCGTACGAGTCAGAGAAGACTTCTTAACTTGTTCCAGAATGTGGTCTCAGGTGAATTTCCCTCAAGAACTTGGTCGAGCTGGAACCCAGAACTCTGTGAGGGGACCAGACCACCGGCAGATCGGCTGGTCCCTATCAGGTGAGAGGTTCCCAAGAATTGGCAGAAAAGACCCATTCTGGTTCAAGGTGAGAACAATTCACAATTGTTTAAATTTGGTTAGAGGATAAGAATATTTATATCTAATATGCTTGCATTGTAAGAAACTGTATAAATTAGATCTGTATCTTGTAATACTTTGAACATAAACCTGTATGTTATCAGCTGTTAATAAACCTGCATTGCTGAAGTTCTGCCTTTTTCGATACTTTACTATTCTACTTCAATATACATACAGTAATTACAAATTGCCACTTAGTAATACAAATCACATAATACAAGTAATGATTTGGTCAGGTAAAACATATAATTAGGCATTAAAAAAAACCATAGCTCTATGCATTTCGTGGATTCATCCACTCTTCAGGAGCGTGCACGTGGATAAATGAATACTGTAGTGTGATAAAAGTATATCTATACGGTCTGAACCTGTCAAGGAAGAGAAATTAAGATGGGATAAATAGGAGGTATAATTACCTAGAACCCCCCCCCCCCAAACCACTCTCAAAAGTACTTACATTCTATGTATCTATGTAATGGGAGTTTAGCAACATGAATCAGAGAACCCCTAGGGGTATCACTGACGGGAGCTGAGGTGGTTTGGACGGCCCGGCACTGCACATCAGACATTGTGCCGCACATTCGGTAATGTGTCTCGGTCCATGCGGGGGAGGATAACTCAGAGATCTTTGCTCCACACAACACATTAGGAATCCTACTGCAGGGTGATTGTATTCATTGTATGAACATCTAAGGCTGTATGTGAAAAGCCTCCCATCCAATGTTAAGGATACCATCCATTTTCTCAAAATTTTGGATGGTCTCTACATACCAGAATATGCGACTCTGGTCACTATCAACGTGGAGGCACTATATAGCTCACCCCACACTCATTTGGCCTAGCTGCCATTCATTACATTCTGTCTCAGCAGATAGAGGATGAATGGCCCTACAGCAATTTAATCGTCCAGTCCCTTGAATTCATTTTGAAGCACAACTTTTTTTCTTTTGATGGTTCCCACTTTCTCCAGGTGCAGGGTGTGGCGATGGGGACATGTTAGGCCCCATTGTACGCCAACCTGTTCCCTTATGGCAGATGAGAAACTCACGATGTACACTGACCACTTTATTATGTGGCAGAGGTACATCGATGATGTATTCATGATTTGGGATGGCCCGACTGAGTTGTTGCCTTCATTTTTGGCAAGACTCAACAAAAATCATGTAGAAAAAATGATCTGCACTCCGGTTGTTGCGCTTAAACTTTTTTCATTTTATTGAATAGCCACAGTAAACAAACAAAGCAGATTAAGTCAGTTGATGCATTTCAGCCTATAAGGCCTTAGTCATAACGGTGGTTATGACTAAGGCCTTATAGGCTGAAACGTGTCAAGCAGGGAATTCTATCCTACACGCCTCCAGCTTTCATCCTCGGCCCCTCATAACCTCTATACCATTTAGTCAATATATACGGACTAGGAGGAACTGCTCAGATGAAAAGAATCTTTCAACTAGAAGCTAAAATATTACAAGCCAGATTTTTGGATAGGGGATACTCGAAATCGTGTCTAAAGAAAGCTTATAGGAGGTCAGTGGAGGAGACCAGATGTGAACTTCTGTATGGCTATAAAAAGGACAGAAAATCAGAGAATGTAACTAGAATAATAGTAAAGTATTCGACCCAGCATACTCAAATTCGGAATGTAATCCAGAAATACTGGCATCTCTTATCCATGGACCCTAACGTAGGTAGATTTGTGTCACACAAACCTTCCATCACCTTCAGGCGCGCCACTTTCATCAGGGACTACATCGTTAAGGGAGAAAATCGAGGGGACCCCTGTAAACTTAAGGGGACATATACTTGCGGTGGCTGTAGCTTCTGCCAATATATACACACAGGTCCTACATGTAAGTTACCCAATGGCAGAGTTTTTAGGGCCCAGCATTTTGTCAATTGCAAGACACACGGTGTGGTTTACCTGTTACTATGTGATTGCGGCTCATTCTATGTAGGAAGGACCAAGGCCCTTTTCCTAAAATTACATTTTTAGCTCTTGGCAGAAGTACTTCCCAATTTGAGAGAAGGGGACTGGAACAAGGTCCTACTCCAGAGAGAACTAAAATGGATTCTTTCCCTTCAAGCCACCATCTTCCCAGGCCTCAATGAGGCAGTTAATTATAAACCCTTCTTAGAAGTGTTTGTATCTGGAGGTATGGAAAAATGACCAGTTACTTACCGGTAACTGTGTTTCTGGAAAGTCTTCCAGGACGGCACCCTGAGAGATGACTGGTCCACCTGACAGGAAACACAATCAAAGAGGTTAAAAGCCCCCGTCCCTCCCCGTGCTCCTCAGTTGTGACAAAGTATTGACCAACACCAGTGCACGATAGTGAAGAAAAAAGACTAACACCACCACACTCTATATATTAAACATACCCAAACAGAACGGGTGGGAATTAGGCCTGCCGTTCTGGAAGACTTCCCAGAAACACAGTTAACGGTAAGTAACTGGTCATTTTCTCAAGTCGTCTTCCAGGACGGCACCCTGAGAGAGGAGCAAGTAGCTCAGGCCTACCTTAGGGTGGGACAACCGCTTGCAGGACCTTCCTGCCAAAAAACAGATCTTGAGGAGACATTAACTCCACCCTGTAATGCTTCAGGAAGGTGTTATGGCTTGTCCAAGTAGCGGCTTTACATATCTGCTCCACCGAAGCTCCGACCCTTTCCGCCCAAGAGGTTGCCAGAGATCACGTGGAATGTGCCTTGAGGTTCCTAGGGGCTGCCTTACCGGAATGCTCATAGACCAAAGAAATAGTGTGCTTAATCCATCTAGCTATGGATGCTTTACTTGTTTGTTGGCCCTTCTTTTGGCCGGAAAAGTTAACTAAAAGATGGCTGGACCTTCTAAACTCCTTAACTTTTTCTAAGTAGGATAATAAACAACGTCTGATGTCCAGACAGTGAAAAGAAACTTCCCTTTCATTTTTGGGATTGTTGCAAAAGGAAGGCAGCACTACTTCCTGAGTTCTGTGGAACTTAGATGCTACCTTAGGGAGGTACAGGGGGTCCTGCCTAATTATCACCCTGTCCTCTAATAAACGAAAAAATGGCTCCTTAATCGTGAAGGCCTGAATCTCACCTACTCTCCAGGCAGATATGATTGCTAGTAGAAAAGTCAACTTAAAGGTGAGGAACCTAAGGGAAATTTGGTCTATAGGTTCAAAGGGAGCCTTAGTTAGACTTTCCAACACCAAGGTAAGATCCCAAGGTGGAAAGCTAGACATCTTGACAGGGGACAACCTCTCTCTGACCAAAAGGAATCTCTTGATCAGGGGGTCCAATGCCAAGCATCTTTCCAAAAAACAGGATAGGGCTGCGACCTGTACTTTAAGAGTCTTGGTTGCTAAACCCTGATCTGCTCCATCCTGGAGAAATTCCAGAATGGCGGGGATCTCTTTTTGAGAAGTTCCTCTCGCTTGACACCAGCGAGAGAAAACTCCCCAAGTCTTAGCGTAAATACGCCTTGTGACCTGCTTCCTGCTAAGAAGAAGAGTATCCACTACTCTGTCCGACAGGCCCTTTTCCTGCAGGTTCCGCCTTTCAAGAGCCAGGCCGTCAGCTTGAAGAAGCTGGAGTCTGGGTGGCAGACTGGACCCTGAAGGAGAAGGTCGCGCCGAACAGGAAGGTGAAGAGGCGGGGCTATGGACCAACGCTGTAAGGTTGGAAACCAAGCTCTCTTGGGCCACCACGGGGCTATCAGAATTAGATTGCCCTCCGAGAGAAATACCTTTTGCAGAACTCTCAGGATAAGCCCCAGGGGGGGAAAAGCATAAGCCAACCGGAACTTCCAAACCTAGGCCAATGCATCTATCCCCTCCGCGCCCATTTCTCGATCAAGGGAAAATAACCTTTTTACCCTTCTGTTCTCCCTGCGGGCGAAGAGATCTACTTCTGGAACGCCGAATTGCTGACATACCAAGGAGAAAACCTCTGGATTCAACATCCATTCTCCATGCTGAATTGGCTGGCGACTGAGATAATCGGCCTCTATATTCAGAGTTCCTTTTATGTGAACTGCGTAAATAGAGAGAACCCTGTGCTCCGCTCAACCCAGGATCTCTAGTGACAGGGCCAGGAGGGACGTGGATCTGGTGCCCCCTTGATGATTCAGAAAGCCACTGCTGTGGCATTGTCTGAAAGGATCTGAACTTCCTGGTTCTTGATTCTTCCCTCAAACGCTTTTAACGCTTCTCCGACGGCCAAAAGCTCTCGAAAGTTGGAGGAGGACTCTCTCTGTCCTGAGTCCCAAGACTCCTGAGCTTTTAGATCCTCTAGGTGTGCCCCCCACCCCCAGGAACTTGCGTCTGTCGTTATTCTGAGAGGCTGAAGCTGACTCCAAAGGAGACCCCCCTGAAGCCTTTGAGGAAGAAGCCACCAGTGAAGAGATTCTTTCACTTCGACTGGAATGACGATTTTTAGGTCTAGAGAAGTCCTTTTCTTGTCCCAAGAGGATAGGAGGAAGTGCTAGAGGGTCCTGGAATGAAGTTGTGCCCAAGGAACTGCAGGGATAGATGCAGTCATTAGGCCCAAAACTCTCATAATACCCCTGTATGAGGCCATCCTTGCTTCTAGCAGAGAAGTGGCGGCTAAAATTAGGGCCTCTACCTTGCTCTGAGGAAGAATTAACCTTTGTTCCGAAGAATCCACCAGGAATCTTAGATACATCTTCGTTTGGGCCGGAACCAGCGAGGATTTTTCCTTGCTGATGATCCAAAGATTCTAAGGTCTCCATCACCTTGGCTAGATTCAAAAGCAGCTAGTCCCGATTCTGATTGTAAATCAGAATGTCGTCTAAATAAGGGATCAATGTTATTTCCTGGAGATGTAGGAAGGCCACTACTTCTGCCAGCACCTTCATGAAGACCCTTGGACTGGATGCCAGTCCAAAGGGGAGGGCCACAAACTGCCAATGCTGAATTCCCTGTGGGGAGGCAAATGCGAATCTCAGGAAAAACTGATGACCTTGAAACATAGGGTCGTGGAGGTAAGCGTCCTTTAAATCTAAGGTTACCATGAACACATCCTTGAGGAGGTGTCTTCTGAGGGAATACACACTCTCCATGCGGAACTTTTTGTACCGCAAGAATACATTGAGGTTCCTTAAATTTATTATCAGACCATATTTCCCTGAGGGCTTGGGCACCACAAAAATGTGGGAGTAAAACCCCCGACCCTGTGGGTCCTCTGGGATCGGCACTGTGACCTCCTGACTGGCCAGCTCTTCTATATTCCGTAGAATTCCTACTGCCTTGCAGGGATCCTTGGGAAGGTGGGTCAAAAGAAACTTGGGGGGAGGCAGGGAGAGAAACTCTAACTTGTAACCCTCTCTTACTATCTGGAGAATGTGGGGGCTCTGTGTGACTCTTTCCCACTGAGGGACAAAGTGGGAAAGTCTTCCCCCTACTGGCAAGTCATTTGGAGGACTTGTCGCCCGCCTTCTGGCTGAAAAAGAGAATGCCTGACTTTTGCTTGTCCTTTCCAGCTCCCCAACGCCTATTAGGGGAGACCTTTTTCTCCAAAAAAGGCTTGGGGGCCACGAAAAAACCTCTTCCTGTCTCTTCTCGGTTTAACGGGGAATTTCTTCCCCTTTTCGGTAGATCTAGCCAAGGCTTGATCTAACCCAGTACCAAAAAGGAGTGAACCCTCAAAGGGGAGGCCACAAAGCCGGGTCTTTGATGAACTATCCCCATCCCAGGTCTTAACCCAGAGGGTTCGCCTGGCTGAGTTCAATAAGGCACCAGACTTAGCGGTGGTACACACTGTCTCAACCGCAGCATCCGCTAGGTATGCAACTGCACTACCTATCACCTTCAATGAATCTTATGCCTCGTTTCCATCGAGCGGATCGGTTCGGGTCGGATCGGTTTGGAAGGCCTAGAATGGTCCGGCCTATTCAGGCGAGCGTTTCCACTGCAAGTCGGACCGACAGGGGCCATACGTGGGTTTAGGAAAAATGCCGTCATGGCGTCACACGTCCACCAATCAGTGTAATGTATCGTAGCTCCGCCCTAACCGAACCGTTCCATTTTCTATGGCCCCACATCTGAAGCAGGACCCTGAATGGAACGGTTCGGTTCGGTTGTATGGGCCGCTTTCATAATGAAAAACACCCAAAATAGCGTACCGTACTGAACTGAACCGAACCGATCCGCACGGTGGAAACGAGGCATAAGACTTCCTTAGGATTTTGAGGTCCGGGACACATGGCCCATCAGTTTACATACCCACATGTCCGCATTTCTTGCGATGCAAGCTGAGGCCAATGTGGGGCTCATAGCCGCAGCGTTAGCCTCCCAGGCCCTGCGTAAATTGGTTTCTGCCTTCTGATCCATCTGGTCCTTTATATTGCCCGTATCTTCAAAGGAGAGATCGGATTGTTTAGACACCTGAGCTAAGGAGGCGTCTAATCTAGGGGTCTTAAAAAACTTTTCCTCATTTTCTTACGTGAAGGGGCATCTACGTTTCCACGTTTTGTAATTCAGGAGCCTCTTCTCGGGTTCCTTCCACTCCCTCAAGATAACTCCACCAAATGGCGCCGAACGCCCACAGGACGCTGAGCAGTGCAGGCACACTCCCTCAGCTTACATGCTGCCAGCTAAGGGGAGAGAAAACCGCGCGAGCGTGGGGGGGCTGACGCTGTGGGACATCAAGTCAGCTCACCTCTCCCATCCCCCTGCTGATCAAAGACCCATCCTGACCAGCACTTCTGCACTAGGGGATCCAGCAAGGTAAAGACAAACTCATCAGCCCTGAAGGGAGGAGAAACCAGGCTCCTTTTCTGCACGGCCACCGCACAGGTAAGGAGAGGAGGCAGGAAGATAGGCCCCTGAAGTTCTGGGTACACCACTGCACCCAGGGGCCTTCAGCTCTCAGGGGGGTTCTTCAGTTTGCGTTGCCCCCCCCCGAGAAAAGATGGGGGAACCCCAGCTAGGAAGGATAAAATATCCGGCCGGACCCAGAGGCCTCCCAGGCATTTGGTCCAGCTCCCAGGGGGAGACCACCAGCCCCAGGCTCGGGTCTATAGATAAAATAACAAACGGTTTCACTGTAGGGGAACACAATCAAGAAACTGAGGAGCACGGGGAGGGCCGGGGGCTTTTAACCTCTTTGATTGATTGTGTTTTCCTGTCAGGTGGACCAGTCATCTCTCAGGGTGCCGTCCTGGAAGACGACTTGAGAAAATACTCTAACTCCATATTTTGGACTCTGGGACTTCGACCTTGGTATCTCTGAGCTTCAATGAACCTGTTTTCAATGTAATTGTTTATCTCTGTGGACACCCTTCGACCCCTAGATCACTCATCAATCCTTTGCGGTACTTGAGATGCACTCCACCTGTCGCTGACGGCCACTGGGAACAACGCATACGCGGTCCGCGTGTGCGATGTATCCCCATTGAGGTCCGGGTATTCCATCTCCCCTCCCTCTTTAGCCGTCCTAGCCTCCGGTTGTTTCCGCGCATGCGTGACGGTGGGAGTGTGACGCATGGCGTCACTCCGCTCGTGCCACCATCTTAGATGTGGGCATGGGGGCGATGCCGTGCACCGCACGCTTGGGGGGACCATTCGAACAGCACAGGTGGATTCAATCCCTGGCTAGTGTCTCCACCTGTATGTATGGGGCAGGTCTATGGCAAATTATGGCCATAGATATGAGGCGAAACTCGATCTTCTCTCATGGCGACCGATCACAGGAGCAGTTCACATTGAATCCTTTGAACCCTGATGCACAGGTAGGTGTCACCAGCCTGACACTTTATCTCTTCTATGATAAATACCCCAGTACTCTTGACCATCACTAGATGTGAGTATGTGAACGGCAACTGGATGCTGTTTCATCTTTGCCACCATGTTTTTTCAGTATCTAATGGATGTATAATGCATATTTTCTAGACTATTATTATCACTAAATTGCATATCGGACTATCCCTGAAGAAGGAGTCTAGTTTACTCCGTAATGCGCAGGAATCAAGAATGCAAATAGTATCTTGTGTTTATATCACAGATGTTTTTCATTCATTTTGTGCATCTGATGGTGTATGCATCATGGTTTAATATCCCATGTTTTTATAAAAAAAATTTTGTATATGATTGCTACTTTTTTCTGATACTTTTTGATACTATAAATAAATTGGAATTTTTAATATCGTTTCACAATCTGTGCCTAAAAAGTCCCATTCCTAGGGGAAATCTGTATTCACATTGTATGATGGGAATTGAAATGTAGTGTATGCATGCGCTGCGTCGCAGTACAGGGTGGAATGTACCCCCATTAACTATTTCGGTTTTTTTATATATTTTATATTAAATAAACTATACATACATTCATCACCTTCACTCTGCTGCCACCTTGTGGATATACACTGGTGGTGCGCCCCCTATATTACCATACATACAACATCACCGTCACTCTGTTGCCACCTTGTGCGCCCCTATATTACCATACATACATACCATACGTACAACATCACCATTACTTTGCTGCCATCTTGTGGACATACACTTGTGGTGCGTCCCCTATATTACCATACATACATCACTGTCATTCTGCTGTCGCCTTGTGGACATACACTGGCAGTGAGCCCCCTTTATTAACATACATACATACATACATCACCATCACTCTGATGCCACCTTGTGGACATACACTGGAGGTGCGCCCCCGATTTTTCCCCTACATATATCACCGTCACTCTGCTGCCACCTTGTGGATACACACTGGTTGTGCTCCCCCTATATTACCATACAAACAACATCACCGTCCATCTACTGCCACCTTGTGGATATACACTGGTGGTGCACCTCCTATATTAACATACGTACAACACCGCCACTCTGTTGCCACCTTCTGGATACACACTGGTGGTGTGCCCCCTATATTAACCAGTTGGTGCCGATTGGTGGCTCTCTCGCACACTAATCGGCGGCTCACAAAGAGTTTGGGACTTTTCTGATCATGTGATCAGACCTGCCCCCCTCCTGGCATAGCAAACTCCTTAAAGGGCCAGCAGTAGCCATCGCCAATGGGTTAACAATAACATACATACATCATCGTCACTCTGCTGCCACCTTGTTGATATACACTGACGTTGCTCCCCCTAAATTAAAGGAGAAGTCCAGCCTAAGCTCGTTTGGCGGGGCTTCTCCTATGGGTCTAATATATAAAAGTGAAGCGCTAAAAGTATCAATGTGACACCATGTAAACAGTGAACCTTAAAATAATAAAAATTCGGAAAAACGAAAATTAGTGCTATGCACACAATATAAAACTTCTGAATAACATAATATTCAAATATCCTGTAAATAACAAAGTGTTCAAACAACAAAGTGAATATGCCTGAACCCCAAAGAAATATAAGTGAACAAGTGCTGTAAACACAGATAACAACGTTGATCTAGTGTCCTGTAAGAAAGCAAAAATAATATTCAAAATTGTGATGTAGGTGTATCTAAACACCCAAACAAAATTATGAATTAGGTAAGTATAATGGAGGAAAAATCCCCAAACCCATACTTCTCTTTTAACATACATACATCACCGTCTCTCTGCTGCCACCTTGTGGACATACTCTGGAGGTGAGCCCTTTATATTAACACATATACACACATACATCACCGTCCCTCTACTGCCACCTTGTGGATACACACTGGTGGTGCGACCCCTATATTACCAAACATACATCACTGTTACTCTGCTGCCATCTTGTGGATACACAGTGGTGGAGCTATATTACCTATATTACCATAACTACATCTCTTCACTATGCTTCCACCTTGTTGATATACACTGGTGACGCGCCCCCTGTAGTACCATACATTCAACATTACCATCACTCTGCTGCCACCTTGTGGATACACACTGGCGGTGCGCTTCATATATTAACCGCTTCAGCCCCGGAAGATTTTACCCCCTTCCTGACCAGAGCACTTTTTGCAATTCGGCACTGCGTCGCTTTAACTGACAAATGCGCGGTCGTGCGATGTTGTACCCAAACAAAATTGATGTCCTTTTTTTCCCCATAAATAGAGCTTTATTTTGGTGGTATTTGATCACCTCTGCAGTTTTTATTTTTTGCGCTATAAACAAAAAAAGAGCGACAATTTTGAAGAAAACACAATATTTTTTACTTTCTTGCTATAATAAATATCCCCCAAAAATATATAAAAAAACATTTTTTTTTCCTCAGTTTAGGGCGATATGTATTCTTCTCAGTGGCGGCCCGTCTATAGGGGGCGCCTGAGCGTCGCCCCCCTCCAGGCAGTCTAAAAAAAATAATTTTTTTTAAAGCTGGCCCTTAAAAAAAAAAAAAAAAAAATACACAAAAAGGTCCTTAACCACTTGACGACCGTCTCACGCAGATATACTGCGGCAGAATGGCACGGGCAGGCAAAATCACGTACCTGGTACGTGATTGCCTTCCCGCGGGCGGGAGGTCCGATCGGACCCCCTCCCGGTGCCCGAGGCCGTCACCTTTGGTCTGGCAGCGATCAGAGATGAGGGGGAGGCAATCCATTCGTGGCCCCCCCTCGCGATCGCTCCCAGCCAATGAGAATCTTCCCCTGCCTCTGTGTAGTACACAGAGGCAGAGGAAATGATGTCATCTTTCCTCGGCTCTGTATTTTCCGTTCCGGCGCCGAGGAGAGAAGACTGCAATGTGAGTGCACCAACACTACACACACAGTAGAATATGCCAGGCACACAATACTCCCCCCTTTACCCCCCGACCCCCCCCCCCGATCACCCCCCGATCACCCATCCCCCCCCTGTCACACTGACACCAAGCAGTTTTTTTTTTTCTGATTACAGCATGGTGTCAGTTTGTGACAGTTAGTGTGGTAGGGCAGTTAGTATTAGCCCCCTTTAGGTCTAGGATACCCCCCTAACCCCCCCTAATAAAGTTTTAACCCCTTGATCACCCCCTGTCGCCAGTGTCGCTAAGCGATCATTTTTCTGATCGCTGTATTAGTGTCACTGGTGACGCTAGTTAGGGAGGTAAATATTTAGGTTCGCCGTCAGCGTTTTATAGCGACAGCGACCACCATATACTACCTAATAAATGTTTTAACCCCTTGATTGCCCCCTAGTTAACCCTTTCACCACTGATCACCGTATAACCGTTACGGGTGACGCTGGTTAGTTAGTTTATTTTTTATAGTGTTAGGGCACCCACCGTTTATTACCGAATAAAGGTTTAGCCCCCTGATCGCCCGGCGGTGATAAGTGCAGTTCAAGCTGGTGAGGTGGCAAGCACAAGTAATGTCCCGCTGCCACCAAGAAGAAGACAAACAGGCCCAACGTGCCCATAATGCCCTTCCTGCTGCATTCGCCAATCCTAATTGGGAACCCACCGCTTCTGCAGCGCCCGTACTTCCCCCATTCACATCCCCAACCAAATGCAGTCGGCTGCATAAGAGGCATTTTCTTTGTCCTCCCGAGTACCCCTACCCAACGAACCCCCCCAAAAAAGATGTCGTGTCTGCAGCAAGCGCGGATATAGGCGTGACACCCGCTATTATTGTCCCTCCTGTCCTGACAATCCTGGTCTTTGCATTGGTGAATGTTTTGAACGCAACCATACACTAGTTGAGTATTAGCGTAGGGTACAGCATTGCACAGACTAGGCGCACTTTCACAGGGTCTCCCAAGATGCCATCGCATTTTGAGAGACCCGAACCTGGAACCGGTTATAGTTATAAAAGTTAGTTACAAAAAAAAGTGTAAAAAAAATATATATATATAAAATAAAAAAAAATAGTTGTCGTTTTATTGTTCTCTCTCTCTCTATTCTCTCTCTATTGTTCTGCTCTTTTTTACTGTATTCTATTCTGCAATGTTTTATTGTTATGTTTTATCATGTTTGTTTTTCAGGTATGCAATTTTTTATACTTTACCGTTTACAGTGTTTTATTGTTAACCATTTTTTTGTCTTCAGGTACGCCATTCACGACTTTGAGTGGTTATACCAGAATGATGCCTGCAGGTTTAGATATCATCTTGGTATCATTCTTTTCAGCCAGCGGTCGGCTTTCATGTAAAAGCAATCCTAAAGCTAATTAGCCTCTAGACTGCTTTTACAAGCCGTGGGAGGGAATGCCCCCACCGTCTTCCGTGTTTTTCTCTGGCTCTCCTGTCTCAACAGGGAACCTGAGAATGCAGCCGGTGATTCAGCCAGCTGACCATAGAGCTGATCAGAGACCAGAGTGGCTCCAAACATCTCTATGGCCTAAGAAACCGGAAGCTACGAGCATTTCATGACTTAGATTTCGCCGGATGTAAACAGCGCCATTGGGAAATTGGGAAAGCATTTTATCACACCGATTTTGGTGTGGTCAGATGCTTTGAGGGCAGAGGAGCCCAATTTTTTCAAAAAAGAGTACCTGTCACTACCTATTGCTATCATAGGGGATATTTACATTCCCTGAGATAACAAAAAAAATGATTTTAAAAAAAATGAAAGGAACAGTTTAAAAATAAGATAAAAAAGCAAAAAAATAATAAAGAAAAAAAAAAAAGCACCCCTGTCCCTCCCTGCTCTCGTGCAAAGGCGAACGCAAGCGTCGGTCTGGCGTCAAATGTAAACAGCATCTGCACCATGCATGTGAGGTATCACCGCGAAGGTCAAATCGAGGGCAGTAATTTTAGCAGTAGACCTCCTCTGTAAATCTAAAGTGGTAACCTGTAAAGGCTTTTAAAGGCTTTTAAAAATGTATCTAGTTTGTCGCCATTGCACGTTTGTGCGCAATTGTAAAGCATGTCATGTTTGGTATCCATGTACTTGGCCTCAGATCATCTTTTTTATCTCATCAAACATTTGGGCAATATAGTGTGTTTTAGTGCATTAAAATTTAAAAAAGTGTGTTTTTTCCCCAAAAAATGCGTTTGAAAAATCGCTGCGCAAATACTGTGTGAAAAAAAATTGAAACACCCACCATTTTAATCTGTAGGGCATTTGCTTTAAAAAAATATATAATGTTTGGGGGTTCAAAGTAATTTTCTTGCAAAAAAAAAATAATTTTTTCATGTAAACAAAAAGTGTCAGAAAGGGCTTTGTCTTCAAGTGGTTAGAAGAGTGGGTGATGTGTGACATAAGCTTCTAAATGTTGTGCATAAAATGCCAGGACAGTTCAAACCCCCCCAAATGACCCCATTTTGGAAAGTAGACACCCCAAGCTATTTGCTGAGAGTCATGTCGAGTCCATGGAATATTTTATATTGTGACACAAGTTGCGGGAAAGAGGCACATTTTTTTTTTTTTTGCACAAAGTTGTCACTAAATGATATATTGCTCAAACATGCCATGGGAATATGTGAAATTACACCCCAAAATACATTCTGCTGCTTCTCCTGAGTACGGGGATACCACATGTGTGAGACTTTTTTGGAGCCTAGCCGAGTACGGGACCCCGAAAACCAAGCACTGGCTTCAGGCCTTCTAAGGGCGTAAATTTTTGATTTCACTCTTCACTGCCTATCACAGTTTCGGAGGCCATGGAATGCCCAGGTGGCACAAAACCCCCCAAATGACCCCATTTTGGAAAGTAGACAACCCAAGCTATTTGCTGAGAGGTATAGTGAGTATTTTGCAGACCTCACTTTTTGTCACAAAGTTTTGAAAATTGAAAAAAGAAAAATAAAAGAAAAAAAAATGTTTTTTCTTGTCTTTCTTCATTTTCAAAAACAAATGAGAGCTGCAAAATACTCACCATGCCTCTCAGCAAATAGCTTGGGGTGTCTACTTTCCAAAATGGGGTAATTTGGGGGGGGGTTTGTGCCACCTGGGCATTCCATGGCCTCTGAAACTGTGATAGGTAGTGAAGAGTGAAATCAAAAATTTACACCCTTAGAAATCCTGAAGGCGGTGATTGGTTTTCGGGGCCCCGTACGCAGCTAGGCTCCCAAAAAGTCCCACACTTGTGGTATCTCTATACTCAGGAGAAGCAGCTAAATGTATTTTGGGGTGCAATTCCACATATGCCCATGGCCTGTGTGAGCAATATATCATTTAGTGCCAACTTTGTGCAAAAAAAAAAAATTGTCACTTTCCCGCAACTTGTGTCAAAATATATAATATTCCATGGACTCAACATGCCTCTCAGCAAATAGCTTGGGGTGTCTACTTTCCAAAATGGGGTCATTTGGGGGGGTTTTGTGCCATCTGGGCATTTTATGGCCTTCAAAACTGTGATAGGCAGTGAGGAGTGAAATCAAAAATTTACGCCCTTAGAAATCCTGAAGGCGGTGATTGGTTTTCGGGGCCCCGTACGCGGCTAGGCTCCCAAAAAGTCCCACACATGTGGTATCCCCGTACTCAGGAGAAGCAGCTGAATGTATTTTGGGGTGCAATTCCACATTTTCTATGGCCTGTGTGAGCAATATATCATTTAGTGACAACTTTTTGTAATTTTTTTTTGTCATTATTCAATCACTTGGGACAAAAAAAAATTAATATTCAATGGGCTCAACATGCCTCTCAGCAATTTCCTTGGGGTGTCTACTTTCCAAAATGGGGTCATTTAGGGGGGGTTTGTACTGCCCTGCCATTTTAGCACCTCAAGAAATGACATAGGCAGTCATAAATTAAAGGCTGTGTAAATTACAGAAAATGTACCCTAGTTTGTAGACGCTATAACTTTTGCGCAAACCAATAAATATACGCTTATTGACATTTTTTTTACCAAAGACATGTGGCCGAATACATTTTGGCCTAAATGTATGACTAAAATTGAGTTTATTGGATTTTTTTTATAACAAAAAGTAAAAAATATCATTTTTTTTCAAAATTATCGGTCTTTTTCCGTTTATAGCACAAAAAATAAAAACCGCAGGGGTGATCAAATACCATCAAAAGAAAGCTCTATTTGTGGGAAGAAAAGGATGCAAATTTCGTTTGGGTACAGCATTGCATGAACGTGCAATTAGCAGTTAAAGCGACACAGTGCCAAATTGGAAAAAGTCCTCTGGTCTTTAGGCAGCCAAATGGTCCGGGGCTGAAGTGCTTAAGTGCACTGTGTTCGGACGCCGGATACAATGCGACGCTGGACACGGTGCACTTATGGGAAGCGCCACGTCTATGCAATCACGAGATTGCATACGTGGCGCTTCATTTGAGGGCGTTTAGCCCGCCTTGCGGCGCTTTCTGAAGCGCCGAGTAGCTTCCACCTGGCGCTAGTATCTATTACTATGGCCGGGCGGTTTGATTGACATCTGAGTATGATGTCACTTCCTGTTTCTCTCCAATTGCGCCCAGGAGAGAGAAGCAGGAAGTATGAGAACAATGGAGCTCTCCAGGAGACACCGCTGGAGAGGACAACACACAGCAAGGTAAGTAACCGGGGGAGGGGGTTTGATGGTGACACATGCTGCAATCTGGTGACACATGCTGTAATTTAGTGTAATTTGGTGACACACGCTGCTGTAATTTGGTGACATACGCTGCTGCAATTTGGTGACACACGCTGTAATTTGGTGACACACGCTGCAATTTGGTGACACACGCTGCTGCAATTTGGTGACACATGCTGCAATTTGGTGACACATGCTGCTGCAATTTGGTGGTGACACACGCTGCAATTTGGTGACACATGCTGCTGCAATTTGGTGACACATGCTGCAATTTGGTGACACATGCTGCTGCAATTTGGTGGTGACACATGCTGCAATTTGGTGGTGACACACGCTGCAATTTGGTGACACATGCTGCTGCAATTTGGTGACACATTCTGCTGCAATTTGGTGACACATTCTGCTGCAATTTGGTGACACATTCTGCTGCAATTTGGTGACACATGCTGCTGCAATTTGGTGACACATTCTGCTGCAATTTGGTGACACATGCTGCTGCAATTTGGTGGTGACACATGCTGCTGCAATTTGGTGGTGACACATGCTGCTGCAATTTAGTGGTGACACATGCTGCTGCAAGTTGGTGGTGACACATGCTGCTTCAATTTGGTGACACATGCTGCTGCATTTTATGTGACACAGGCTGCATGTAAGGAGGGACTCCGCTGGGGACACCTGATGGCATCTGGTGGCAGGCGACGTGGCTAGTGACATGCTCAGGGCTCCCACTGATTCTGCATTATGGAGAGTTGAATGATTTTATTTTATATTACAATGTAAGAATAGAAATAATGCGCTTCAATCATCCTGACACCATAACAACCATGGTGCCGGGATGATTGAAGCGCTAACACCAGGTGTTTGGAGTATCTTTATCTGCTGATTGTTAAACTTTCTAGAATACACATATTTCTATTGTTGTGTAGGATATGGGCCTATTGTCCCTCCATCCCTCTCTCCCTCTCCCTCCATCCCTCGTTCATCTCAGACACTAACCACACCACCTTAGAGCCACGCCCGCTATTTTGCTGAAACCACACCCATTTTCCCCAAGTGGGAGTGGTCAAAAAGGAAGGGCGGGGCCTGGCGCCCCCCCATCCTAAAACTTCACCAGCCGCCACTGATTCTTCTACATATTTTTGGTAAAAAAAAATTTAAAAAATCGCAATAAGCGTATATTGATTGGGTTGCGCAAAAGTTATAGCGTCTACAAAATAGGGGATAGTTTTATGGCATTTTTATTAATCACTTTTTTTTTACTAGTAATGGCGACATTATGGCGGACACATCGGACACTTTTGACACATTTTTGGGACCATTGTCATTTATACGGTGATCAGTGCTATAAAAATGCATTGATTACTGTAAAAATGTCACTGGCAGGGAAGGAGTGTGTTCCCTCTCTGTGTTCTAACTGAAGGGGGAGGGCACTGTGTAGGGGAGATGACAGATCGCTGTTCATACTCTGTATGAACAGACAATCTGTCTCTTCTCCCCACAGAGAACCGGAAACTGTGTGTTTACACACACAGATCCCGGTTCTCGGGTGTGTCACCAGCGATCGCGGGAGCCCGGCAGTGATCGCGTCCGCGGGGCACTCGCATCGGCTCAGGGGGTGAGCAGCGCGCGCCCCTAGTGGCCACAGGGCGAAGCGACGTTATATAACGTAGTTTCGCCCAGCCGTGCCATTCTGCCGCAGTAAAATTGCGGCGGCTGGTCGGCAAGTGGTTAACATACCTACATCACTGTCACTCTGCTGCCACCCTATGGATACACAATGGTGGTGCGCCCCCTATATTACCATACATACATAACCGTCACTATGCTACCACCTTGTGGATACACACTGGTAGTGCGTCCCCTATATTACTATATACACATCACCGTCACTCTGCTGCCACCTTGTGTATATACACTGGCGGTGCACCCCCTATGGGTATCCCCCTTCAGGGATCAGATCCCGGTACCCCCCCCCCATACACCCGCAGACATACAGCACACAGTGGCAGAGATGAGGGATGGAGGGGAATTAAGGGGTCCTTTTTGGTGACAAATAACAGCATCAAAAGTCTCCAGTAATGATTCGGAATCTGTTTTCCTCAATAAAGAAGAAGATTGTACTGGGACCCGTCTTCACGTCTATAGACAGCAGGATCCGCCGTGCCTTCTACCTTGTGTGTCAGAGGAAGAAGTCTCTGATAGAGGTCACCATATGGTATAAGACCTGCCCGCGTGTCGAATGTTAGAGAGAGAGAGAAGGAGAAGAGGAGGGGTGAAAGGAAATGAAGGAGGGGAGGGAGGAATAAGGAGGGAGGGGAAAAGAAGAATGATAAGGGAGAGGAAAGAAGGAAGGAAGGAAGGAAGGAAGGAAGGAAGGAAGGATGAGGAAGGGAGAGGAAGGAAGGAAGGAAGGAAGGAAGGAAGGAAGGAATAAGGAGGTAGTGGAAAGAAGAATGAGAAGGGAGGGAAGGAAGGAAGGAAGGAAGGAAGGAAGGAAGGAAGGAAGGAAGGAAGGAAGGAAGGAAGGAAGGAAGGAAGGAAGGAAGGAAGGAAGGAGAAAGGAAGGAAAGGAAAGGAAGAAGAATACCAAGAGAGGGGACGAAGGAAGAAAGAATGATAAGGAAGGGAGGAATGAGGAAAAAGGGGATTAAGGAAGAAAGGAAGGAAGAATTATAAGAAAGGGGGGAGGAGGAAGGTAGGAAGATAAGGGAGGGAGATAAGAAAGAGAGGAAGAGAAGTGCTCAGTCTGAGGCTGTGGAACTTGGTGTAAGTGGAGCTGGTATAAGTGGGAGTTAAAAAAACCAGAGTTAGAGTGTACAAGTCTTGCTGTTTGTTTGCTGTTTGTTTGCTGTTTGTTTGCTGTTTGCTTGCTGTTTGTTTGCTGGGTTGCATTTTTGGGCTTTTCCTTTTAGTTTTTAATTTGCCTTTTGCTGTCACTTTTTAAATAGCTTTTTTTTTTTTTTCTCTGGTTCCATCAGTCTATCAATTAAGGTGGGTGGTTAATTGCTCACAGGTGCCTATTTAACTGGTTGTAGGACTCAGTCTGAGGCTGTGGAACTTGGTTTAAGTGGAGCTGGTATAAGTGGGAGTTAAAAAACCAGAGTTAGAGTGTACAAGTCTTGCTGTTTGTTTGCTGTTTGTTTGCTGTTTGCTTGCTGTTTGCTTGCTGTTTGTTTGCTGTTTGTTTGCTGGGTTGCATTTTTGGGGCTTTTCCTTTCAGTTTTTAATTTGCCTTTTGCTGTCACTTTTTAAATAGTTTTTTTTCTCTCTGGTTCCATCAGTCTATCAATTAAGGGGGGTGGTTAATTGCTCACAGGTGCCTATTTAACTGGTTGTAGGACTCAGTCTGAGCGTGCTCAGTCTGAGGCTGTGGAACTTGGTGTAAGTGGAGCTGGTATAAGTGGGAGTTAAAAAACCAGAGTTAGAGTGTACAAGTCTTGCTGTTTGTTTGCTGTTTGTTTGCTGTTTGCTTGCTGTTTGTTTGTTTGCTGTTTGCTTGCTGTTTGTTTGTTTGCTGTTTGCTTGTTTGCTGTTTGCTTGCTGTTTGTTTGTTTGCTGTTTGTTTGCTGTTGTTTGCTGTTTGTTTGCTGGGTTGCATTTTTGGGGCTTTTCCTTTTAGTTTTTAATTTGCCTTTTGCTGTCACTTTTTAAATAGCTTTTTTTTCTCTGGTTCCATCAGTCTATCAATTAAGGGGGGTGGTTAATTGCTCACAGGTGCCTATTTAACTGGTTGTAGGACTCAGTCTGAGCGTGCTCAGTCTGAGGCTGTGGAACTTGGTGTAAGTGGAGCTGGTATAAGTGGGAGTTAAAAAACCAGAGTTATAGGGCGTACACATGGTCGGACTTTGTTCGGACATTCCGACAACAAAATCCTAGGATTTTTTCCGACGGATGTTGGCTCAAACTTTTCTTGCATACACATGGTCACACAAAGTTGTCGGAAAATCCGATCGTTCTAAACGCGGTGACATAAAACACGTACATCGGGACTATAAACGGGGCAGTGGCCAATAGCTTTCATCTCTTTATTTATTCTGAGCATGCGTGGCACTTTGTCCGTCGGATTTGTGTACACACGATCGGAATTTCCGACAACGGATTTTATGGTCGGAAAATTTTATCTCCTGCTCTCCAACTTTGTGTGTCGGAAAATCCGATGGAAAATGTCCGATGGAGCCCACACATGGTCGGAATTTCCGACAACACGCTCCGATCGAACATTTTCCATCGGAAAATCCGACCGTGTGTACGGGGCATTAGAGTGTACAAGTCTTGCTGTTTGTTTGCTGTTTGTCTGTTTGCTGTTTGTTTGTTTGCTGTTTGCTTGCTGTTTGCTTGCTGTTTGTTTGCTGTTTGTTTGCTGGGTTGCATTTTTGGGGCTTTTCCTTTTAGTTTTTAATTTGCCTTTTGCTGTCACTTTTTAAATAGCTTTTTTTTTCTCTCTGGTTCCATCAGTCTATCAATTAAGGGGGGTGGTTAATGGCTCACAGGTGCCTATTTAACTGGTTGTAGGACTCAGTCTGAGCGTGCTCAGTCTGAGGCTGTGGAACTTGGTGTAAGTGGAGCTGGTATAAGTGGGAGTTAAAAAACCAGAGTTAGAGTGTACAAGTCTTGCTGTTTGTTTGCTGTTTGTTTGTTTGCTGTTTGTTTGCTGTTTGCTTGCTGTTTGCTTGCTGTTTGTTTGTTTGCTGTTTGTTTGCTGTTTGTTTGCTGGGTTGCATTTTTGGGGCTTTTCCTTTTAGTTTTTAATTTGCCTTTTGCTGTCACTTTTTAAATAGCTTTTTTTTTTCTCTGGTTCCATCAGTCTATCAATTAAGGGGGGTGGTTAATTGTTCACATGTGCCTATTTAACTGGTTGTAGGACTCAGTCTGAGCGTGCTCAGTCTGAGGCTGTGGAACTTGGTGTAAGTGGAGCTGGTATAAGTGGGAGTTAAAAAACCAGAGTTAGAGTGTACAAGTCTTGCTGTTTGTTTGCTGTTTGTTTGTTTGCTGTTTGTTTGCTGTTTGTTTGCTGTTTGCTTGCTGTTTGTTTGTTTGCTGTTTGTTTGCTGTTGTTTGCTGTTTGTTTGCTGGGTTGCATTTTTGGGGCTTTTCCTTTTAGTTTTTAATTTGCCTTTTGCTGTCACTTTTTAAATAGCTTTTTTTTTTCTCTGGTTCCATCAGTCTATCAATTAAGGGGGGTGGTTAATTGCTCACAGGTGCCTATTTAACTGGTTGTAGGACTCAGTCTGAGCGTGCTCAGTCTGAGGCTGTGGAACTTGGTGTAAGTGGAGCTGGTATAAGTGGGAGTTAAAAAACCAGAGTTAGAGTGTACAAGTCTTGCTGTTTGTTTGCTGTTTGTTTGTTTGCTGTTTGCTTGCCGTTTGTTTGCTGTTTGTTTGCTGGGTTGCATTTTTGGGGCTTTTCCTTTTAGTTTTTAATTTGCCTTTTGCTGTCACTTTTTAAATAGCTTTTTTTTTTCTCTCTGGTTCCATCAGTCTATCAATTAAGGGGGGTGATTAATTGCTCACAGGTGCCTATTTAACTGGTTGTAGGACTCAGTCTGAGCGTGCTCAGTCTGAGGCTGTGGAACTTGGTGTAAGTGGAGCTGGTATAAGTGGGAGTTAAAAAACCAGAGTTAGAGTGTACAAGTCTTGCTGTTTGCTGTTTGTTTGATGTTTGTTTGCTGTTTGCTTGCTGTTTGTTTGTTTGCTGTTTGTTTGTTTGCTGTTTGTTTGCTGGGTTGCATTTTTGGGGCTTTTCCTTTTAGTTTTTAATTTGCCTTTTGCTGTCACTTTTTAAATAGCTTTTTTTTTCTCTGGTTCCATCAGTCTATCAATTAAGGGGGGTGGTTAATTGCTCACATGTGCCTATTTAGCTGGTTGTAGGACTCAGTCTGAGCGTGCTCAGTCTGAGGCTGTGGAACTTGGTGTAAGTGGAGCTGGTATAAGTGGGAGTTAAAAAACCAGAGTTAGAGTGTACAAGTCTTGCTGTTTGTTTGCTGTTTGTTTGTTTGCTGTTTGTTTGCTTGCTGTGTTTGCTTGCTGTTTGCTTGCTGTTTGCTTGCTGTTTGTTTGCTGTTTGATGGTGGGTTGCATTTTTGGGGCTTTTCCTTTTAGTTTTTAATTTGCCTTTTGCTGTCACTTTTTAAATAGCTTTTTTTTTTCTCTGGTTCCATCAGTCTATCAATTAAGGGGGGTGGTTAATTGCTCACAGGTGCATATTTAACTGGTTGTAGGACTCAGTCTGAGCGTGCTCAGTCTGAGGCTGTGGAACTTGGTGTAAGTGGAGCTGGTATAAGTGGGAGTTAAAAAACCAGAGTTAGAGTGTACAAGTCTTGCTGTTTGTTTGCTGTTTGTTTGTTTGCTGTTTGCTTGCTGTTTGTTTGCTGTTTGTTTGCTGGGTTGCATTTTTGGGGCTTTTGCTTTTAGTTTTTAATTTGCCTTTTGCTGTCACTTTTTAAATAGCTTTTTTTTTTTCTCTGGTTCCATCAGTCTATCAATTAAGGGGGTGGTTAATTGCTCACAGGTTCCTATTTAACTGGTTGTAGGACTCAGTCTGAGCGTGCTCAGTCTGAGGCTGTGGAACTTGGTGTAAGTGGAGCTGGTATAAGTGGGAGTTAAAAAACCAGAGTTAGAGTGTACAAGTCTTGCTGTTTGTTTGCTGTTTGTTTGTTTGCTGTTTGTTTGTTTGCTGTTTGCTTGCTGTTTGTTTGCTGTTTGTTTGCTGGGTTGCATTTTTGGGGCTTTTGCTTTTAGTTTTTAATTTGCCTTTTGCTGTCACTTTTTAAATAGCTTTTTTTTTTTCTCTGGTTCCATCAGTCTATCAATTAAGGGGGTGGTTAATTGCTCACAGGTTCCTATTTAACTGGTTGTAGGACTCAGTCTGAGCGTGCTCAGTCTGAGGCTGTGGAACTTGGTGTAAGTGGAGCTGGTATAAGTGGGAGTTAAAAAACCAGAGTTAGAGTGTACAAGTCTTGCTGTTTGTTTGCTGTTTGTTTGCTGTTTGTTTGCTGTTTGCTTGCTGTTTGTTTGTTTGCTGTTTGTTTGCTGGGTTGCATTTTTGGGGCTTTTCCTTTTAGTTTTTAATTTGCCTTTTGCTGTCACTTTTTAAATAGTTTTTTTTTTCTCTGGTTCCATCAGTCTATCAATTAAGGGGGGTGGTTAATTGCTCACAGGTGCCTATTTAACTGGTTGTAGGACTCAGTCTGAGCGTGCTCAGTCTGAGGCTGTGGAACTTGGTGTAAGTGGAGCTGGTATAAGTGGGAGTTAAAAAAACAGAGTTTAAAACAGGAGGTTATAACAGGGGTCATAGTACCTGTGTAGTGTGAGTATCTGAGTGTTGTCTGAGTAGTGTGTGTGGATCGTTAGTACTTGTGTATTGTGTACTGTATACTTGTGT
Source organism: Lithobates septentrionalis (assembly GCA_037952835.1). Taxonomy (NCBI): domain Eukaryota; kingdom Metazoa; phylum Chordata; class Amphibia; order Anura; family Ranidae; genus Lithobates; species Lithobates septentrionalis. The sequence continues at coordinate 52,202 of JBBDGP010003869.1, forward strand.
ATTGCGAGTGCACATAGGTCTGTGAGTACCTGTGTATTGTCTTGTTGTGTACCTGTGTATTGTCTTGAGTATTAGTGCCAGGAAGCTAGCTGTTAGGTAATTTGGACAGGGTAAAATCCCCAAATCCTCACTATATTTAATAGGTACGATGCCCGGCGGGTGTGGAGAGGCGACTCTTTGTACATCTTGCGTCATGTATGCGTTCCTTGATCATCTGATCGAGGGCGAATACTGCTGTGCAAAATGTAAGCACATTGTTTCCCTGGAAGCCCAGGTTCTGAATCTGGGGAAGCAACTGTCAGCACTGAGAAGTCCCTCCATACTAAAGGTGAGCCAGGAACGTACACGGCAGGGGCCAGCACAGAGGCGGGTGGAGACAAAGAGGTGCAGGCACTAGCAAAGAGTAGATGGGTGACAGTCAGGAGGGGTAGAGGGGAAGTGTCAGAGAGGCCGATCCAGGACTGGAGCATCCCAATAAGTACGCTCCATTGAGTGACATTGGTGAAACCAGTCAGGGACCAGCACTGCTGGAGATGAGGGACTCTCCTAGCTGCCAGGGGAAGAACTCCTCCAGTGAGAGTGGGGGGGCAGCAAAGGGAAAGGAAAGACAGATTCTGGTGGTAGGGGACTCAATTCTTAGAAGGACAGAGAGGGCAATCTGTAACCAAGACCTGAAGCGCCGAACACTATGTTGTCTACCGGGCGCTCGGGTTCGGCACATCACGGATCTTGTGGACAGATTACTGGGAGGGGCTGAGGAAGACCCGGCTGTCATGGTGCACGTTGGCACCAATGACAAAGTCAGAGGCAGATGGAGTGTCCTAAAGAACGATTTTAGGGACTTAGGTGCTAAATTGAGGAAAAGGACCTCCAAGGTAGTGTTCTCAGGAATACTACCGTTACATCGAGCCACACCAGAAAGGCAGAGGGATATTAGGGAAGTAAACAAGTGGCTGAAGAGCTGGTGTAGTAAGGAGGGGTTTGGGTTCCTGGAGGACTGGGCCGACTTCTCAGTCGGTAACCGGTACTATAGAAGGGACGGACTGCACCTAAATGAGGAGGGTGCAGATCTGCTGGGAATGAAGATGGCCAAAAAGTTAGAGGGGTTTTTAAACTAGGCGATGGGGGGGGGGGGGGTCCAGAGACAGTGATAGCCAGCGCGGAAGATATTCCAGAGGGTAGTATTGGGGGCATTAGTGGTAGGTTAACTAAAGCACAAAAACACAAGGTGAGTATAGTAGCAAGTCCTAGTTGCAATTTTGAAACACCCAATACGAGGACAATATGCGACCGGTCTAAACTATGTGGCATGTTCACCAATGCCAGGAGCATGGCGGACAAGATGGGTGAACTAGAGATACTGTTGTACAAGGAGGATTTGGATTTTGTGGGAATTTCAGAGACCTGGTTCAACAGCTCTCATGATTGGCTGGCAAACATTCAAGGGTATACCCTATACCGCAAGGATAGAGAGGGTAAAAAAGGGGGAGGGGTATGCCTATATATCAAGAATAATGTACAAGTGAATGTGAGAGATGACATCACTAAGGGAGCTAGGGAGGAGGTGGAATCCTTATGGATAGAGCTCCAAAGGGATGAAGCTAAGGGGAAAATAATACTGGGAGTATGCTATAGGCTATAGGAAGTGGAGACGGATCTCCTATCACAAATTGGAGTAGCAGCAAGGATGGGAAGTGTTATCATAATGGGGGATTTTAATTATCCAGACATAGACTGGGCGGAGGGAACCGCGCATTCATTTAAGGCTCGCCAGTTCCTTAATGTCTTGCAGGACAATTTTATGGGTCAGATGGTAGACGCACCAACTAGAAATAAAACATTACTGGATCTACTGATTACCAACAATACAGACCTGATAACAGATGTGGAAATACGGGGCAATTTAGGTAACAGCGATCACAGGTCAATTAGTTTCAGTATAAATCACACAAATAGGAAACATGAAGGGAACACAAAGACACTGAATTTCAAAAGAGCCAACTTCCCTAAACTACAAACCTTGCTAAAAGGCATAAATTGGGACAAAATATTAGGAACAAAGAATACGGAGGAGAGATGGGTTTGCTTTAAGAGCATATTAAATAAGGGCATTAGCCAATGTATCCCATTGGGTAATAAATTTAAAAGAGCGAACAAAAATCCTGGATGGCTTAACTCCAATGTAAAAATGCATATAAAAGCAAAGGAGAAGGCCTTCAAAAAATATAAGGTTGAGGGATCATCCTCAGCATTCAGACTTTATAAAGAATGCAATAAGAAATGTAAGGGTGCAATTAGGACGGCTAAGATAGAACATGAAAGACACATAGCAGAGGAGAGCAAAAAAAATCCCAAGAAATTCTTTAAAGTAGAGTTCCACCCACTTTTACAACTCTTCAGAATCCCTCACTAAACTGTGCACTGTAAACAAATTGGATATTTTTTTATTTTTTTTCTCAGCACCTACTGTATATCTGCTGTATTCATTTTTCACTTCCTCCTCCCTGGCCGCGGCCCATCGCATCATTTCCTGTTTGCAATGCCTTCTGGGAAGGGGCAGCAACTTCCTCTGAAACTGCCGTTGCTATGGAAACCTGACCTGAAACCTATTACACTGCTTGTGCTGCACTGAGGATGTGCGAGATCTGCAAGGATGAGATCCAGGAAGAAATACAGTCTGTCTTCAGATGCCCACACTTAAGATGGCCACGGCCTGCTGTAAGTTTATAAAATAACAAACTACTGCTATAAACTAACAAAACAGACCTTAGTTTACAGACTAACTTTACTAGAATACATTAAGCTTGTGTATAATACGGGTATTTTTATTTAAAAAGTATAATTTTGGCCGGAACACCACTTTAAGTATGTAAACAGTAAAAAAGGAAGGACAGACCATATTGGCCCCATAAAGAATGAGGAAGGACATCTGGTTGCAAAGGATGGGGAGATGGCAAAGGTATTGAATTTATTTTTCTCCTCAGTATTCACGAGTGAATCGGGGGGCTTCAGTAACCAAAACTGCAGTGTTTATCCTCATGACACAACACAGGAAGCACCTACATGGTTAACAGAGGACGGAATTAAAATTAGACTTGAGAAACTTAACATTAATAAATCACCGGGACCAGATGGCTTGCATCCGAGGGTACTTAGGGAACTCAGTCAGGTGATTGCCAGACCGTTGTTCCTAATTTTTACAGACAGTCTATTGACTGGAATGGTACCAGCTGATTGGAGAAAAGCCAATGTAGCACCAATATTTAAAAAGGGCCCAAAAAACATCCCTGGGAATTACAGACCAGTTAGCCTAGCATCAATAGTATGTAAACTCTTGGAGGGGATGATAAGGGACTATATACAAGATTTTAGTAATAAGAATGATATCATTAGCAGTAATCAGCATGGATTCATGAAGAATCGTTCTTGCCAAACCAATCTATTAACCTTCTATGAGGAGGTGAGTTGCCATCTAGATAAAGGAAGGCCCGTAGACGTGGTGTATCTGGATTTTGCAAAAGCATTTGACACAGTTCCCCATAAACGTTTACTGTACAAAATAAGGTGCGTTGGCATGGACCATAGGGCGAGTACATGGATTGAAAACTGGCTACAAGGGCGTGTTCAGAGGGTGGTGATAAATGGGGAGTACTCAGAATAGTCAGGGGTGGGTAGTGGGGTTCCCCAGGGTTCTGTGCTGGGACCAATTCTATTTAATTTGTTCATAAACGATCTGGAGGATGGGATAAACAGTTCAATCTCTGTATTTGCAGACGATACTAAGCTAAGCAGGGCAATAACTTCTCCGCAGGATGTGGAAATCTTGCAAAAAGACCTGAACAAATTAATGGGGTGGGCGACTACATGGCAAATGAGGTTCAATGTAGAAAAATGTAAAATAATGCATTTGGGTGGCAAAAATATGAATGCAATCTATACACTGGGGGGAGAACCTCTGGGGGAATCTAGGATGGAAAAGGACCTGGGGGTCCTAGTGGATGATAGGCTCAGCAATGGCATGCAATGCCAAGCTGCTGCTAATAAGGCAAACAGAATATTGGCATTAAAAGGGGGATCAACTCCAGAGATAAAACGATAATTCTCCCGCTCTACAAGACTCTGGTCCGGCCGCACCTGGAGTATGCTGTCCAGTTCTGGGCCCCAGTCCTCAGGAAGGATGTACTGGAAATGGAGCGAGTACAAAGAAGGGCAACAAAGCTAATAAAAGGTCTGGAGGATATTAGTTATGAGGAAAGGTTGCGAGCACTGAACTTATTCTCTCTGGAGAAGAGACGCTTGAGAGGGGATATGATTTCAATTTACAAATACCGGACAGGTGACCCCACAATAGGGATAAAACTTTTTTGCCGAAGAGAGTTTAATAAGACTCGTGGCCACTCATTACAATTAGAAGAAAAGAGGTTTAACCTTAAACTACGTAGAGGGTTCTTTACTGTAAGAGCGGCAAGGATGTGGAATTCCCTTCCACAGGCGGTGGTCTCAGCGGGGAGCATTGATAGCTTCAAGAAATGATTAGATAATCACCTGAATGACCGCAACATACAGGGATATATAATGTAATGCTGCTGACACATAATCACACACATAGGTTGGACTTGATGGACTTGTGTCTTTTTTCAACCTCACCTACTATGTAACTATAAGGGAGGAAGGGAGAGGAGCAATGAGAAGAGAGAGGAGGAAGGAATGAGAAGGGAAGAGTGGAGGGAGAAAGGAAGAATGATAAGAAGGTGGAAGGGGGAAAGAGGAGGGAGGGGTGGATGAAGGAAGGAAGAATGGAAAGAAGGAGAGGAAAGAATGAGGAAGGTTGAAAGAATGAGAGGGGAGGGAGGAAAAAGGAGGTAGTGGAAAGAAGAATGAGAAGGGAGAGGAAGGAAGGGAAGGGAAGGGAAAGGAAAGGAAAGGAAGGAAAAGGAAAGGAAAGGAAAAGGAAAGGAAAGGAAAGGAAAGGATACCAAGAGAGGGGACGAAGGAAGAAAGAATGATAAGGAAGGGAGGAATGAGGAAAAAGGGGATTGAGGAAGAAAGGAAGGAAGAATTATAAGAAAGGGGGGAGGGGGAAGGTAGGAAGATAAGGGAGGGAGATAAGAAAGAGAAGGAAGAGAAGGGAGAGGAGCAATGAGAAGAGAGAGGAGGAAGGAATGAGAAGGGAAGAGTGGAGGGAGAAAGGAAGAATGATAAGAAGGTGGAAGGGGGAAAGAGGAGGGAGGGGTGGATGAAGGAAGGAAGAATGGAAAGAAGGAGAGGAAAGAATGAGGAAGGTTGAAAGAATGAGAGGGGAGGGAGGAAAAAGGAGGTAGTGGAAAGAAGAATGAGAAGGGAGAGGAAGGAAGGGAAGGGAAGGGAAAGGAAAGGAAGGAAAAGGAAAGGAAAAGGAAAGGAAAGGATACCAAGAGAGGGGACGAAGGAAGAAAGAATGATAAGGAAGGGAGGAATGAGGAAAAAGGGGATTGAGGAAGAAAGGAAGGAAGAATTATAAGAAAGGGGGGAGGGGGAAGGTAGGAAGATAAGGGAGGGAGATAAGAAAGAGAAGGAAGAGAAGGGAGAGGAGCGATGAGAAGAGAGAGGAGGAAGGAATGAGAAGGGAAGAGTGGAGGGAGAAAGGAAGAATGATAAGAAGGTGGAAGGGGGAAAGAGGAGGGAGGGGTGGATGAAGGAAGGAAGAATGGAAAGAAGGAGAGGAAAGAATGAGGAAGGTTGAAAGAATGAGAGGGGAGGGAGGAAAAAGGAGGTAGTGGAAAGAAGAATGAGAAGGGAGAGGAAGGAAGGGAAGGGAAGGGAAGGGAAAGGAAAGGAAAGGAAAGGAAAGGAAAGGAAAGGAAAGGAAAGGAAAGGAAAAGGAAAAGGAAAAGGAAAAGGAAAAGGAAAAGGAAAAGATACCAAGAGAGGGGACGAAGGAAGAAAGAATGATAAGGAAGGGAGGAATGAGGAAAAAGGGGATTGAGGAAGAAAGGAAGGAAGAATTATAAGAAAGGGGGGAGGGGGAAGGTAGGAAGATAAGGGAGGGAGATAAGAAAGAGAAGGAAGAGAAGGGAGAGGAGCAATGAGAAGAGAGAGGAGGAAGGAATGAGAAGGGAAGAGTGGAGGGAGAAAGGAAGAATGATAAGAAGGTGGAAGGGGGAAAGAGGAGGGAGGGTGGATGAAGGAAGGAAGAATGGAAAGAAGGAGAGGAAAGAATGAGGAAGGTTGAAAGAATGAGAGGGGAGGGAGGAAAAAGGAGGTAGTGGAAAGAAGAATGAGAAGGGAGAGGAAGGAAGGGAAGGGAAAGGAAAGGAAGGAAAAGGAAAGGAAAAGGAAAGGAAAGGAAAGGAAAGGATACCAAGAGAGGGGACGAAGGAAGAAAGAATGATAAGGAAGGGAGGAATGAGGAAAAAGGGGATTGAGGAAGAAAGGAAGGAAGAATTATAAGAAAGGGGGGAGGGGGAAGGTAGGAAGATAAGGGAGGGAGATAAGAAAGAGAAGGAAGAGAAGGGAGAGGAGCAATGAGAAGAGAGAGGAGGAAGGAATGAGAAGGGAAGAGTGGAGGGAGAAAGGAAGAATGATAAGAAGGTGGAAGGGGGAAAGAGGAGGGAGGGGTGGATGAAGGAAGGAAGAATGGAAAGAAGGAGAGGAAAGAATGAGGAAGGTTGAAAGAATGAGAGGGGAGGGAGGAAAAAGGAGGTAGTGGAAAGAAGAATGAGAAGGGAGAGGAAGGAAGGGAAGGGAAGGGAAGGGAAAGGAAAGGAAAGGAAAGGAAAGGAAAGGAAAAGGAAAAGGAAAAGGAAAAGGAAAAGATACCAAGAGAGGGGACGAAGGAAGAAAGAATGATAAGGAAGGGAGGAATGAGGAAAAAGGGGATTGAGGAAGAAAGGAAGGAAGAATTATAAGAAAGGGGGAGGGGGAAGGTATGAAGATAAGGGAGGGAGATAAGAAAGAGAAGGAAGAGAAGGGAGAGGAGCAATGAGAAGAGAGAGGAGGAAGGAATGAGAAGGGAAGAGTGGAGGGAGAAAGGAAGAATGACAAGACGGTGGAAGGGGGAACGAGGAGGGAGGGGTGGATGAAGGAAGGATAAGGAAGGAAGAATGGAAAGAAGGAGAGGAAAGAATGAGGAAGGTTGAAAGAATGAGAGGGGAGGGAGGAAAAAGGAAGGATAAGAAATGAAAGAAGAATGAGGGGAGGAATGAGAAGAGATGGAGGATGTAAGAAAGAAATGACAAGGGGGAGGGAGGAATGAGAATGGAGGGAGGAAGGAAGAATGATAAGAATGAAGAATGATAAGCAGGGCAGGAATGAAGAGTGGTAAGGAAGAATGAGGAGTGGAGAAAAAGAAAAGAGAGGAGAGTAAGGAGAAAAGAAGGAGGGGAGGAGAGTAAGAAAGGAAAGGAGAGAACAGGAAGAAAGGAAAACAAAGGAAACAAAGGAAACAAGGGGGAAGGAAGGAAATGCAGAGTCTTATCTGTGTCACCAGATCAGGAAGTGAGGGGAAATCTCCTCCTGGGGACACCTCTTCCCATCCCTTTCACACTGAAGCACTTTTCAGGCGATTTCACGCTAAAAAAAAAGTGCCTGAAAAGCTCACGAAAAACTATTTCAATTAAAATCAATGAATGTTTTCACACTGAGGTAGTGCGCTGGCAGAGCGGTGAAAAAAACGCTCCTCTCCATTGAAATGAATGAAAAGCTGAAGTGCTCCGTGTTTTACTGGCACTTCAGGAGCCCCTCGGTGTGGAAGGGGCCGCCGCCTTATACTGCTGTTATAGTGGCGCTTTTAACCGCTTGCTATCCGCGCTATAGCCGAATGACGGCTACAGCGCGGACCTGCATTCCCGGGAGGCCGTCATATGACGGCCTCCCCTGTGCACGTGCCCTGCGCGCGCCCTGCAGGGCGCGCGTGGAGCGCGCTGTGATCACCGAGTCACTGAGACTCGGGTGATCACCGATCTGTGTAAGGGGCCGGTCCCGGCCCCTTACCATGTGATCAGCTGTCAGCCAATGACAGCTGATCACATGATCAAAACAAAAGCTCTGTGATCGGTTTTTTTTTCTCCTCGCGCTGACAGTGCGAGGAGAGAAAAAAGCCGATCACCGGCTCAGCTGCAAGGGACATCGGTCCCGAAGAGGAGGAGGCAATAATGCCTCAATTGTGCCTTATAATTATGCCACCAGTACCCCCTGCCAGTGCACCCAGACATTAAAACATCACAGTGCCCACAATGCCCACCAGTGCCACGTATCAATGCCCATAAGTGCCACCTATCAATGCCTACAGGTGCCACCTATCAATGCCCACCATTGCCACCTAACAATGCCCACCAGTGATGCCAATCAGTGCCACCTAGCAGTGTACAAGATCAGTGCCCATTATTGCCACCAATCAGTGCCCATCACTGCCACCCATCAGTGCCCATCACTGCCACCTATCAGTGCCCATTGGTGCCGCCTCATCAGCGTACATCAATGAAGAAGAAAAATTACCCTTTTAAAAAATTTTATAACAAAATATAAAAAAAAAAAAAATTTTTTTTTTAAAAAATTCAGTCTTTTTACATTTTTTTAACAAAAAATAAAAATCGCAGAGGTGATCAAATACCACCAAAAGAAAGCTCTATTTGTGGGGAAAAAATGATAAAAATTTCATTTGGGTACAGTGTTGTATGACCGCGCAATTGTCATTCAAAGTGCGTCAGCGCTGAAAGCTGAAAATTGGTCTGGATAGGAGGGGGGTTTAAGTGCCCGGTAAGCAAGTGGTTAACCAAGGAAAGCTGCCCATTGATTTTAACGGCGGGGCGGTTTAGGAACGATCGATGGGACGCACTAGAAGTGTGTAAAATTGTTACCTCACAGAGGGGGCGGGGCCCCACACTCCTCTCAGGGGGGACATTCCGTGATAATGACGGGAAGGGAAGAGAGAGGAGGCGGGGCAACTCCAGAACACGGGGCGTCACCAGCGTGGCTTTGTACGCCTCGGATGGGAGGAGCTGACAGCGTAACCCCGCCCATCAATGATGTCTTCCAGGGCGGACTACACCTCCCAGCTTGCATCGCCCACTGACGTCACCCGTCGCTGATTGGTCCATCCCAGCCTGCACCGGGCGGTGACGTGACGGCTCCCGTCTGGATTGGTCCCTCCCGGCCGCCGTGCGGGAGGCGGAAGTGTCCGACCCGGAGGGGATGAGGAGGCCGCCCGCCGGGCAACACTATGGGCAATCTATTCGGGCGGAAGAGACGGAGCCGGGTCACCGAGCAGGACAAGGCTGTGCTGGTGAGAGACTCGCCCGAGTACACCCCAATATCACCCGAACAAGGCACTCTACACCCGGATACACCCCAATATCTCCCAAACAGGACACTCTACACCCCAATATCACCCAAACAGGACACTCTACACCCGGATACACCCCAATATCACCCAAACAGGACACTCTACAACTGTATACACACCATATCACCCGAACAAGGCACTCCACACCCCAATATCACCCGAACAGGACACCCTACACCCGGATACACACCATATCACCCGAACAGGACACCCCACACCCGGATACACACCATATCACCCGAACAAGGCACTCTACACCCCGATATCCCCCAGACAGGACACCCCACAACCTGATCCACCCCAAAATCACCAGACAGGACACCATACACCCCAATATTACTGCTCACACCCGGATATTACCCGACCCAGATACACCCCACACCCAGATACACCCCAATATCACTGCTCACATCTGAGGACTCCTCCCCTGTACACACCTCCTGAGAGTATTCCTCTTCCCATTTTTCTCCTGTACTATTCTGCCCATATTCCTCCTCCTCTTCCTCCTCCCATACCAGTATGGAGGAGGAGTTCTGGAGGCCATGTAGCAGTATGGAGGAGGATGTGGGAGGAGTTCTGGAGGCCATGTAGCAGTATGGAGGAGGATGTGGGAGGAGTTCTGGAGGCCATGGAGGAGGATGTGGAAGGAGTTCTGGAGGCCATGTACCAGTATGGAGGAGGAGTTCTGGAGGCCATGTAGCAGTATGGAGGAGGAGTTCTGGAGGCCATGTAGCTGTATGGAGGAGGAGTTCTGGAGGCCATGGAGGAGGATGTGGGAGGAGTTCTGGAGGCCATGTACCAGTATGGAGGAGGAGTTCTGGAGGCCATGTAGCAGTATGGAGGAGGAGTTCTGGAGGCCATGTAGCTGTATGGAGGAGGAGTTCTGGAGGCCATGTATCAGTATGGAGGAGGATGCGGGAGGAGTTCTGAAGGCCATGTAGCAGTATGGAGGAGGAGTTCTGAAGGCCATGTAGCTGTATGGAGGAGGAGTTCTGAAGGCCATGTAGCAGTATGTAGGAGGAGTTCTGAAGGCCATGGAGGAGGATGCGGGAGGAGTTCTGGAGGCCATGTAGCAGTATGGAGGAGGAGTTCTGGAGGCCATGTAGCAGTATGGAGGAGGAGTTCTGGAGGCCATGTAGCAGTATGGAGGAGGAGTTCTGAAGGCCATGTAGCAGTATGGAGGAGGATGTGGGAGGAGTTCTGGAGGCCATGTAGCAGTATGGAAGAGGATGTGGGAGGAGTTCTGGAGGCCATGTAGCAGTATGGAGGAGGAGTTCTGAAGGCCATGTAGCAGTATGGAGGAGGATGTGGGAGGAGTTCTGGAGGCCATGTAGCTGTATGTGGGAGGAGTTCTGGAGGCCATGTAGCTGTATGTGGGAGGACTTCTGGAGGCCATGTAGCTGTATGGAGGAGGATGTGGGAGGAGTTCTGGAGGCCATGTAGCTGTATGGAGGAGGAGTTCTGGAGGCCATGTAGCTGTATGGAGGAGGAGTTCTGGAGGCCATGTAGCTGTATGGAGGAGGAGTTCTGGAGGCCATGTAGCTGTATGGAGGAGGAGTTCTGGAGGCCATGTAGCTGTATGGAGGAGGAGTTCTGGAGGCCATGTAGCTGTATGGAGGAGGAGTTCTGGAGGCCATGTAGCTGTATGGAGGAGGAGTTCTGGAGGCCATGTAGCTGTATGGAGGAGGAGTTCTGGAGGCCATGTAGCTGTATGGAGGAGGAGTTCTGGAGGCCATGTAGCTGTATGGAGGAGGAGTTCTGGAGGCCATGTAGCTGTATGGAGGAGGAGTTCTGGAGGCCATGTAGCTGTATGGAGGAGGAGTTCTGGAGGCCATGTAGCTGTATGGAGGAGGAGTTCTGGAGGCCATGTAGCTGTATGGAGGAGGAGTTCTGGAGGCCATGTAGCTGTATGGAGGAGGAGTTCTGGAGGCCATGTAGCTGTATGGAGGAGGAGTTCTGGAGGCCATGTAGCTGTATGGAGGAGGAGTTCTGGAGGCCATGTAGCTGTATGGAGGAGGAGTTCTGGAGGCCATGTAGCAGTATGGAGGAGGATGTGGGAGGAGTTCTGGAGGCCATGGAGGAGGATGTGGGAGGAGTTCTGGAGGCCATGTACCAGTATGGAGGAGGAGTTCTGGAGGCCATGTAGCAGTATGGAGGAGGAGTTCTGGAGGCCATGTAGCTGTATGGAGGAGGAGTTCTGGAGGCCATGTAGCTGTATGGAGGAGGATGCGGGAGGAGTTCTGGAGGCCATGTATCAGTATGGAGGAGGATGCGGGAGGAGTTCTGAAGGCCATGTAGCAGTATGGAGGAGGAGTTCTGGAGGCCATGTAGCAGTATGGAGGAGGAGTTCTGAAGGCCATGGAGGAGGATGCGGGAGGAGTTCTGGAGGCCATGTAGCAGTATGGAGGAGGAGTTCTGAAGGCCATGGAGGAGGATGCGGGAGGAGTTCTGGAGGCCATGTAGCAGTATGGAGGAGGAGTTCTGGAGGCCATGTAGCAGTATGGAGGAGGAGTTCTGGAGGCCATGTAGCAGTATGGAGGAGGAGTTCTGAAGGCCATGTAGCAGTATGGAGGAGGATGTGGGAGGAGTTCTGGAGGCCATGTAGCAGTATGGAAGAGGATGTGGGAGGAGTTCTGGAGGCCATGTAGCAGTATGGAGGAGGAGTTCTGAAGGCCATGTAGCAGTATGGAGGAGGAGTTCTGGAGGCCATGTAGCAGTATGGAGGAGGATGTGGGAGGAGTTCTGGAGGCCATGTAGCTGTATGTGGGAGGAGTTCTGGAGGCCATGTAGCTGTATGTGGGAGGACTTCTGGAGGCCATGTAGCTGTATGGAGGAGGAGTTCTGGAGGCCATGTAGCTGTATGGAGGAGGAGTTCTGGAGGCCATGTAGCTGTATGGAGGAGGAGTTCTGGAGGCCATGTAGCTGTATGGAGGAGGAGTTCTGGAGGCCATGTAGCTGTATGGAGGAGGAGTTCTGGAGGCCATGTAGCTGTATGGAGGAGGAGTTCTGGAGGCCATGTAGCTGTATGGAGGAGGAGTTCTGGAGGCCATGTAGCTGTATGGAGGAGGAGTTCTGGAGGCCATGTAGCTGTATGGAGGAGGAGTTCTGGAGGCCATGTAGCTGTATGGAGGAGGAGTTCTGGAGGCCATGTAGCTGTATGGAGGAGGAGTTCTGGAGGCCATGTAGCTGTATGGAGGAGGAGTTCTGGAGGCCATGTAGCTGTATGGAGGAGGAGTTCTGGAGGCCATGTAGCTGTATGGAGGAGGAGTTCTGGAGGCCATGTAGCTGTATGGAGGAGGAGTTCTGGAGGCCATGTAGCTGTATGGAGGAGGATGTGGGAGGAGTTCTGGAGGCCATGGAGGAGGATGTGGGAGGAGTTCTGGAGGCCATGTACCAGTATGGAGGAGGAGTTCTGGAGGCCATGTAGCAGTATGGAGGAGGAGTTCTGGAGGCCATGTAGCAGTATGGAGGAGGAGTTCTGGAGGCCATGTAGCAGTATGGAGGAGGAGTTCTGGAGGCCATGTAGCTGTATGGAGGAGGAGTTCTGGAGGCCATGTAGCTGTATGGAGGAGGAGTTCTGGAGGCCATGTAGCTGTATGGAGGAGGAGTTCTGGAGGCCATGTAGCTGTATGGAGGAGGAGTTCTGGAGGCCATGTAGCTGTATGGAGGAGGAGTTCTGGAGGCCATGTAGCTGTATGGAGGAGGAGTTCTGGAGGCCATGTAGCTGTATGGAGGAGGAGTTCTGGAGGCCATGTAGCTGTATGGAGGAGGAGTTCTGGAGGCCATGTAGCTGTATGGAGGAGGAGTTCTGGAGGCCATGTATCAGTATGGAGGAGGATGCGGGAGGAGTTCTGAAGGCCATGTAGCAGTATGGAGGAGGAGTTCTGAAGGCCATGTAGCAGTATGGAGGAGGAGTTCTGGAGGCCATGTAGCAGTATGGAGGAGGAGTTCTGAAGGCCATGTAGCTGTATGGAGGAGGAGTTCTGGAGGCCATGTAGCTGTATGTGGGAGGCGTTCTGGAGGCCATGTAGCTGTATGTAGGAGGAGTTCTGGAGGCCATGTAGCTGTATGGAGGAGGAGTTCTGGAGGCCATGTAGCTGTATGTAGGAGGAGTTCTGGAGGCCATGTAGCTGTATGGAGGAGGAGTTCTGGAGGCCATGTAGCTGTATGGAGGAGGAGTTCTGGAGGCCATGTAGCTGTATGGAGGAGGAGTTCTGGAGGCCATGTAGCTGTATGGAGGAGGAGTTCTGGAGGCCATGTAGCTGTATGGAGGAGGAGTTCTGGAGGCCATGTAGCTGTATGGAGGAGGAGTTCTGGAGGCCATGTAGCTGTATGGAGGAGGAGTTCTGGAGGCCATGTAGCTGTATGGAGGAGGAGTTCTGGAGGCCATGTAGCTGTATGGAGGAGGAGTTCTGGAGGCCATGTAGCTGTATGGAGGAGGAGTTCTGGAGGCCATGTAGCTGTATGGAGGAGGAGTTCTGGAGGCCATGTAGCTGTATGGAGGAGGAGTTCTGGAGGCCATGTAGCTGTATGGAGGAGGAGTTCTGGAGGCCATGTAGCTGTATGGAGGAGGAGTTCTGGAGGCCATGTAGCTGTATGGAGGAGGAGTTCTGGAGGCCATGTAGCTGTATGGAGGAGGAGTTCTGGAGGCCATGTAGCTGTATGGAGGAGGAGTTCTGGAGGCCATGTAGCTGTATGGAGGAGGAGTTCTGGAGGCCATGTAGCTGTACGGAGGAGGAGTTCTGGAGGCCATGTAGCTGTACGGAGGAGGAGTTCTGGAGGCCATGTAGCTGTACGGAGGAGGAGTTCTGGAGGCCATGTAGCTGTACGGAGGAGGAGTTCTGGAGGCCATGTAGCTGTACGGAGGAGGAGTTCTGGAGGCCATGTAGCTGTACGGAGGAGGAGTTCTGGAGGCCATGTAGCTGTACGGAGGAGGAGTTCTGGAGGCCATGTAGCTGTACGGAGGAGGAGTTCTGGAGGCCATGTAGCTGTACGGAGGAGGAGTTCTGGAGGCCATGTAGCTGTACGGAGGAGGAGTTCTGGAGGCCATGTAGCTGTACGGAGGAGGAGTTCTGGAGGCCATGTAGCTGTACGGAGGAGGAGTTCTGGAGGCCATGTAGCTGTACGGAGGAGGAGTTCTGGAGGCCATGTAGCTGTACGGAGGAGGAGTTCTGGAGGCCATGTAGCTGTACGGAGGAGGAGTTCTGGAGGCCATGTAGCTGTACGGAGGAGGAGTTCTGGAGGCCATGTAGCTGTACGGAGGAGGAGTTCTGGAGGCCATGTAGCTGTACGGAGGAGGAGTTCTGGAGGCCATGTAGCTGTACGGAGGAGGAGTTCTGGAGGCCATGTAGCTGTACGGAGGAGGAGTTCTGGAGGCCATGTAGCTGTACGGAGGAGGAGTTCTGGAGGCCATGTAGCTGTACGGAGGAGGAGTTCTGGAGGCCATGTAGCTGTACGGAGGAGGAGTTCTGGAGGCCATGTAGCTGTATGGAGGAGGAGTTCTGGAGGCCATGTAGCTGTATGGAGGAGGAGTTCTGGAGGCCATGTAGCAGTATGGAGGAGGATGTGGGAGGAGTTCTGGAGGCCATGTAGCAGTAAGAAGGAGGATGTGGGAGGAGTTCTGGAGGCCATGTAGCTGTATGGAGGAGGAGTTCTGGAGGCCATGTAGCTGTATGGAGGAGGAGTTCTGGAGGCCATGTAGCTGTATGGAGGAGGAGTTCTGGAGGCCATGTAGCAGTATGGAGGAGGAGTTCTGAAGGCCATGTAGCAGTATGTAGGAGGAGTTCTGAAGGCCATGGAGGAGGATGCGGGAGGAGTTCTGGAGGCCATGTAGCAGTATGGAGGAGGAGTTCTGGAGGCCATGTAGCAGTATGGAGGAGGAGTTCTGGAGGCCATGTAGCAGTATGGAGGAGGAGTTCTGAAGGCCATGTAGCAGTATGTAGGAGGAGTTCTGAAGGCCATGGAGGAGGATGCGGGAGGAGTTCTGGAGGCCATGTAGCAGTATGGAGGAGGAGTTCTGGAGGCCATGTAGCAGTATGGAGGAGGAGTTCTGGAGGCCATGTAGCAGTATGGAGGAGGAGTTCTGAAGGCCATGTAGCAGTATGGAGGAGGAGTTCTGAAGGCCATGTAGCAGTATGGAGGAGGATGTGGGAGGAGTTCTGAAGGCCATGTAGCAGTATGGAGGAGGATGTGGGAGGAGTTCTGGAGGCCATGTAGCAGTATGGAAGAGGATGTGGGAGGAGTTCTGGAGGCCATGTAGCAGTATGGAGGAGGAGTTCTGAAGGCCATGTAGCAGTATGGAGGAGGAGTTCTGGAGGCCATGTAGCAGTATGGAGGAGGATGTGGGAGGAGTTCTGGAGGCCATGTAGCTGTATGTGGGAGGAGTTCTGGAGGCCATGTAGCTGTATGTGGGAGGAGTTCTGGAGGCCATGTAGCTGTATGTAGGAGGAGTTCTGGAGGCCATGTAGCTGTATGGAGGAGGAGTTCTGGAGGCCATGTAGCTGTATGTAGGAGGAGTTCTGGAGGCCATGTAGCTGTATGGAGGAGGAGTTCTGGAGGCCATGTAGCTGTATGGAGGAGGAGTTCTGGAGGCCATGTAGCTGTATGGAGGAGGAGTTCTGGAGGCCATGTAGCTGTATGGAGGAGGAGTTCTGGAGGCCATGTAGCTGTATGGAGGAGGAGTTCTGGAGGCCATGTAGCTGTATGGAGGAGGAGTTCTGGAGGCCATGTAGCTGTATGGAGGAGGAGTTCTGGAGGCCATGTAGCTGTATGGAGGAGGAGTTCTGGAGGCCATGTAGCTGTATGGAGGAGGAGTTCTGGAGGCCATGTAGCTGTATGGAGGAGGAGTTCTGGAGGCCATGTAGCTGTATGGAGGAGGAGTTCTGGAGGCCATGTAGCTGTATGGAGGAGGAGTTCTGGAGGCCATGTAGCTGTATGGAGGAGGAGTTCTGGAGGCCATGTAGCTGTATGGAGGAGGAGTTCTGGAGGCCATGTAGCTGTATGGAGGAGGAGTTCTGGAGGCCATGTAGCTGTATGGAGGAGGAGTTCTGGAGGCCATGTAGCTGTATGGAGGAGGAGTTCTGGAGGCCATGTAGCTGTATGGAGGAGGAGTTCTGGAGGCCATGTAGCTGTATGGAGGAGGAGTTCTGGAGGCCATGTAGCTGTATGGAGGAGGAGTTCTGGAGGCCATGTAGCAGTATGGAGGAGGATGTGGGAGGAGTTCTGGAGGCCATGTAGCAGTAAGAAGGAGGATGTGGGAGGAGTTCTGGAGGCCATGTAGCTGTATGGAGGAGGAGTTCTGGAGGCCATGTAGCTGTATGGAGGAGGAGTTCTGGAGGCCATGTAGCTGTATGGAGGAGGAGTTCTGGAGGCCATGCAGCAGTATGGAGGAGGATGTGGGAGGAGTTCTGGAGGCCATGTAGCAGTATGTAGGAGGAGTTCTGAAGGCCATGGAGGAGGATGCGGGAGGAGCTCTGGAGGCCATGTAGCAGTATGGAGGAGGATGTGGGAGGAGTTCTGGAGGCCATGTAGCAGTATGGAGGAGGCCGTGGGAGGAGTTCTGAAGGCCATGTAGCAGTATGGTGGAGGATGTGACAATGATACAATGTGTCCCCATGGCGGTTCATGTTCCCTCACAGTGACCACTGCACTTCATCTGGATTAATTTCTAATCCCTTTGTCGGGAAGTGCGGCTCAGGTGTAGAGCGGTGAGATAATCCCACAACTAACATCCCATAGTAACCTCCACTAATCCGCAGGGAGTGCGCTCAGATCTCACCATTAGATACCATGTGCCACTCCCACAAATAACAGAACTTTATCATTGGACAGGTCTGAGAAGGTTCCTGGAATTGAGGACATCAGTGACGGTTCTGTGCCCATGTCATCACAAACTGCCACCTGTGACCCTTTCCTTACCGGGCTGCGCCACCCCTTCCTTACCGGGCTGCGATAGTTTGACTGATGACCACTCTGTCATACAGCATTTTACCCAAATTTATTCTATACCGGGGTTTGTTTTTTGTTAACTATATAAAGGAAGAAAACCAAAATCTTTCGCATTTCTTGAAGACCTAAAACGTCCCATTGTTCAGTTGAGGACATCCCGTAGGCAGGTCAGTGTGTCGAACAACGAAATGCACAGAACATCACACCTATTGCAGTGCTCAGGAGTTGGTGCCCCCTTATGCTGCAATGCACTTAGAGGGGGGCCTGCATGGGTTACGCCATCTGGTGGAATTCCACAGGAACATTCCAGAGGTTCTAGGGAATAGTCAACGGAGTCAGGAATCTTCTTGCCATTCTCAGGAGGTGACTCTGCCATCTTTGTTGAAGAGTCGTGGTATCTTGGGGCACATAGAATCTAATGGAGTATTTAGAGGTCCTCTCTGTCCAGAATCTTTAGGGGTTCAGATGAGTTAAGACGTCAGTTGTAAGATCGGTCTGGTCTGTTATTACAATAATCTAGACCCTTAAGACCTGTAGTGTCCAGTCCGGGTGTCGGCACTCCACTCAGTCTTTTTTTTTTTGGAGGCCTGGGACCATCTTTGTGCTAGTCACAGCGCCACCTCATGGTCCACCTCTGATTCTTCACCTAGACTGGGCAGTTCTTCTGTCCTGTCTAGGTCGGTCTTTGCTATTTTAAACCTTTTTCTGGCTTTGGTCCCTCCTGAACTATTCATCGTTGTAGTCTCTGATGTGACCATCCTAGAGTTATCACATAATAACCTGTTTAGTTGCTGGCAAAACAAAAAAAAATAACCCAAAGGGGGTTGGGAGTGGGGGGAGGGGGTTGGGAGTGGGGGGAGGGGGTTCCTTGAGAAGAAGGGTTTGGTTTTGGTTGGTGATGACGGGGAATCCTGCAGCGGTGTAGTCCTCCTATCAGGAGGAGAAGAGGAGGCCACCTGGTCATGTGTGGAATGGTCTTCAGTGATGGTCTTTTTCACATGGTTCCCTTTGTTGGACCTGTAGTGTCCAGTCCGGGTGTCGGCACTCCACTCAGTCCTTTTTTTTTTTTTTTTTTTGGAGGCCTGGGACCATCTTTGTGCTAGTCACAGTGCCACCTTATGGTCCACCTCTGATTCTTCACCCAGACTGGGCAGTTCTTCTGTCCTGTCTAGGTCGGTCTTTGCTATTTTAAACCTTTTTCTGGCTTTGGTCCCTCCTGAACTATTCATCGTTGTAGTCTCTGATGTGACCATCCTGGAGGATTCCTGGAGTTATCATGTAATAACCTGTTTAGTTGCTGGCAAAAAAAAAAAACAGAGGGGGTTGGGAGTGGGTGGAGGGGGTTCCTTGAGAAGAAGGGTTTGGTTGGTGATGATGGGGAATCCTGCAGCGGTGCAGGCCTTCTTCTATCGGGAGGAGAAGAGGAGGCCGCCTGGTCATGTGTGGAATAATGGTCTTCAGTGATGGTCTTTTTCACATGGTTCCCTCTCTTATAGATGGTAAAGGGGTTCTCACTGTATCCTCTTTTGTTGTATTTCAGCAACTCAAGCAGCAGAGGGACAAGCTGAAGCAATATCAGAAGAAGATCGCCTTCCAGCTGCAGCGTGAGCGGGAACTGGCCAAACAGCTTCTCCACAATGGCAAGAAAGAGTAAGTGAGGCTTCTGTCCGGGGGCCCCAAATAGAAATCCAGCCAGGGCCCCAATCTGTCCATTCGTTGCCGTCCCCTGGAGGCTGCTTTCATTGGGGTAGAACATGATGGTGGAAAGTTTTACAGTTTGTCAGTACAACCAAATTGAAAGGGGGAATCTCCTGCTGGGGTTCTGGTACCGGCTGTCTTCTCACTTCCTGTGGCAAAGGGAGAAGAAATCCCCAGATGGCGATTATAAAACAGGCCGACTAGAGGATACAGGTATCTATCTATATACAGCCTCTATCTCTAGTAATCAATTTTGTGGCCACACCCCCTACCGCGCCCTGTCTTGCTATGTGGCAGCTGCCTTTAGGGAGACACACACCATGCCACGTGTGACATCACACTATGCTCGCCCCTTTGCTGTAGACACGCCCCTTTCCAATCACAGTGGTCACATGATCGCCGATCTTTTCCTTCCCCCCCTGGCATTGAAAACTTTTTCAAGAGACAATGGGGCGGGCAGGAAGTGGTTAAATATTTTTCTGGCCTCTTTTTCAGGTAAAGGGAATGAATTAAAGTTGTGTCTTCCATCCGCTGAGCTCTCCCACTTCCCGTCTCCATTTGTCTCGTTATTTCACACTTGTTCTTTTTTTTTTCCCAGAAAAGCCAAATTACTGCTGAAGAAGAAGAGATATCAGGAGCAGCTGCTGGAGAAGACGGATAACCAGATCAGCAACCTGGAGAAGATGGTGAGTCCGTCATCACTTTCCTTACTCGTGTCTGGTTCCAGCGAAACCTCTAATTCTGCAGTCTTGGGTTTTACACCGCTCCGCTGTACAGCACAGCAAGCTGGTGACCCAAGTCTCTGCTGCAGCTAGCTTTGAGGGGGTTAAGGGGTAGACCGGTAAAGGGGGTGAGAGGTGGACAGAGGTTTAGAGAGGAAAGGAGGTGAGGGGTGAAAAGGGGTAGAGAGGAGGGGGGGGGGGGGCGGGTGGACAGGAAAAGGTGTAGCGAGCAGGAGGGGGTGGAGGATGGACAGGGAAAGGGGTAGAGATGAGCTGCTGGCCCGAGTCTGTGCTGCAGTTATGTAATGTAGCCCGGTCCTCTTCCCTGCTTGTAAGTGGACAGTGATGCAGAGCTTCGCAGATCTCTCTCTCTCTCTCTCTCTCTCTCTCTCTCTCTCTCCTTCCTTCCTTCCTTCCTTCCTTCCTTCCTTCCTTCCTTCCTTCCTTCCTTCCTTCCTTCCTTCCTTCCTTCCTTCCTTCCTTCCTTCCTTCCTTCCTTCCTTCCTTCCTTCCTTCCTTCCTTCCTTCCTTCCTTCCTTCCTTCCTTCCTTCCTTCCTTCCTTCCCCCTCTCCCAGACTGTGTTCTGCTGTGCAGGGACATACAAGAGACTGATACCAGGCCGTCCAGTTTATTTTCCAATTACAAAAGGGAAAAGTAATAATTAGGATAATGCAGGGGGGTGATTGGAATAGAACATAAGGGATTATTCTGAAATGCAGAAATGGGACATAATGAGGAAACCCCCCAGAAACTGGATAGGGAAAGTGATGGGGGGGTTAAGGGGTAGAGAGGGGGGGAGCATGGAGGGGGTGAGGGGTGGACAGGGAAAGTAGTAGAGGGGGGGGTATGGGGTAGAGGGGGTGAGGGTGGACAGGGAAAGGTATAAAGAGGAGGAGAGGATAGAGGGTGTACAGGGAAAGTGATAGGAGAGGGGGGGGGGGGATAGAGGGGTGGATAGGGAAAGGGGTAGAAAGGGGGAGGGGAATAGAGGGGGTGAGGTGTGAATGAGGAAAGGGGGATAGAGGGGGTAACCCTTTCACTGCTGCCAGTTAACTAATAGTGCAGTGAAAGCGGCAGCACTGGCATGTAAAGAAACTACTGGCAGCTATAACAGCTGAAGGTGTACAGTACTTGCCTATTACCTTAGTATAGTAGAAGAGAATTGGGTGACTGCGGAAGCATCCCCCCGTTCAGTGTAAATTTGTCATCTGTGTGATCATCCAACCAGCTGTTGTCGGCGCCCTCTAGTGATTGGCTGACGACTGTTCTGACCATTTAGTAGCCGGGTGTGGAAGTGTAGCCACCACTTTTTACAGGACATCTTCATCTGTTACCAGAAGCGGGGGGGACAAATGACATCTGCAGGTCACCTAGCCGTACGCATTTATTTCTCTTTCCACCGAATGCTCTTTTTGTTGTCTTTGGAAAATGTTTATGAATGATCCTACGAGGGCGATAAATATTTAACTTGTTTTTTATGTTTTTGGCTCATCTGCAATCCTTATCTTTCCAGGTGGAAGACATTGAATTTGCTCAGATTGAAATGAAAGTCATCGAAGGCCTAAAAATTGGCAACGATTGCTTGAAGAAGATGCATGAGGTAAGTGTGAGCTGCGGGGGGGTCAGAGGTGACAGAGCTGCTTTGATCCCCATGTACTGCTCCATAGGAGTCTTCGCAGTTCTCCACACTGTGTGTCCTCTGAGCTTCTGTGTACAGGACACAACGACTGCCTGCAGAGTCACTCCAACCTGATAGGAAGGAGGAGGTCTTCTAAAGCTCTGAGTGCCATCATTCTCTTAGTTTAGTACAGAGGCTTAGTGATTAGGGCCTTGCAGCACTGGGGTCCTCCCGTTAGGGCCTTGCAGCACTGGGGTCTTCCAAACAAATCCTGGCCTGCATGGAGTTTGCATCTCCTCCCTGTGCCTGAGTGTGGCAGGTTTCCACCCACATTCCAAAGGAATGCTGGTCAAGTCATTGGCTGCTGATCACAGTTTGTATGCATGTATGTGATATTAGGACTTTATATTGTAAGCTCCTTGGGGGGCAGGGACTTATGTGAAGTGCTTTAAAAATCCACATAATATATAATACAGAAACTATAACCTACATCGCTGTAGTCATGATGGACTTCAATGTTGGTCATGTCTCTACCCCCTTCTATGATTGGCCAGTTACAATATGCAGC
Organism: Lithobates septentrionalis; assembly: GCA_037952835.1. NCBI lineage: Eukaryota > Metazoa > Chordata > Amphibia > Anura > Ranidae > Lithobates > Lithobates septentrionalis. Next base: position 74,078 of record JBBDGP010003869.1, read on the forward strand.
CTGCTATGAATGGCCAGACATAGATATCGGGAATAAGTGAAGCCGCCCTCTGTAGGCTCTGGATCGCTGAAGTCGCAGCCAATCCAGGGCCAGGCACCTTCTAAAGCCTGATACACACAACCCCACAGGCTGCATGGAGGAAAACCTGAGAGGTCGCTGTACTAACTAGGCAATGTTAGGGTTACTAACCCTTAGCGATCTCCTACCGCTGAGCTGGGGACCCCTCCCCAACCAGAGCGCACTGATCAGCTCTCGCAGCCATTGGCTACTGGTTTTCCAGCGTGTCCCAGCTCATTGGGGCGTCTTCTGTCGTACAGACCGCTGTACACAATGACCGAATGTTTCGAGCATAAGTGTGACCATGCTTGCTGATTGGCCCAGTGCAGTCACATGTCTTCCCCCCCCCCCCCCGAAGAAGTTCCAGGTGTTTCTTCATTCTCCGCAGCTGATTTTGGGGAGCGGTGAGTATGTACTGCAGGGGAGGGATTAAAGCAAAGCTGTTGTTTTATCCCCCCAGGGGCTAAACATAGGGTTGCTTTAAAACTTTATCCATTGTTTTGGAGGTGGTTGTGGGGTGGAAGTGGAGGGGTCCCTTGGAGAGCTGTAGAGGTAACGTGTTTGGTCTTTTTCAGGTGATGTCCATAGAAGAGGTGGAGCGGATTATGGATGAGACGCAGGAAGGCATTGACTATCAGAGAGTAAGTAATGATACTATAATAATGGGGGGGTGGGGAGCTCCAGGACATACCAGCAGGTACATTTGACCTGTAGAGTGAGCTCCTCTGGGGCGTTGTCTGGTATGAATGGCTCTTTGTACTTTGCTAAGTGCTAGAAAATATCCAACTCTGTATAAATGTGATAAAGTTGTAGGCAGAGGGGGTGTCATATGTTGGAGCCGTCGCAGAAGATAATGTCGTCTTCCTCCTTTCTTTGCAGCAAATTGATGAGCTCTTAGCTGGAAATCTGACCACAGAGGACGAAGAGGCCATTCTACTAGAACTGGAGGCCATCACTCAGGTAAGGGGACGATACGGCTGGGATGTGACTTCTTCAGGGGAATCCTCCAGATATTGGGGAGCTCCAATTTGAATGCAGTACATGTGTAGCTGTTGACCCCCCCCCCCCCCCCAGGAAACATCAGAGACCATTCATCTGGGTGTCACCATCAATATATGAGCTGCAGAGACAAAACTTTGTGTGTCCACCTTGGAGTAGGAACGCTGGTCTTCATGGAGATCCTTAACCCCCTTTGTGCCAAAGCCACCTGGCCCTTTAAGAGGTTTCAGATGCTGGGGCTTCTGATCATGTGGTTGGCTGTCACATGATTGGAAAGCTCCTGATCGCAAGAAGCGATTGGGAGCTTTCCGTTAGCCACCGGTAACTGCGCTGGGAGTACCCAGGGCGCGGGCTCTCAGCTGTGTCTGCTAATTGGTATGCAGTTATGCCAAGGCTCACCCGCCGAAAGCCCGCATATTTGCGTACCGTCGACGCCTAGGGGGTTAGGGCAGAAGTAAACATAAAAGGTAAGCTGCTGGAAGATGATATTTCTGGCAATAGAGAGTCTGGATGTCTTTTCATCTGATGGCAGTTTATGATTTGTACACTGAGAGCCGTACATGTGCAGCTCCGGGGTACAATGCTGGGGCTATGTGCTGAGATGCATGTTCTGTGCGCATGCGTGGGAGTTGCATCATCCGGACCCAACCATTAGAAGACTTCTAATCCCGGAAGAGAAAATGGAAGCCGCAGCAATAGAGGGATGAGTGAATGTGGTTATGGCAGCGCTGGAGGGGGGGTCACCTTACAAGGTAAGAGTGTCCATAATGTTCTCTGCATACTTCTACATTATCAGGAAACATCCCGGGGACCCCAAAAGGCTTAAAGTATAACTAAAGGCAAAACTTTTTTTTTTTATGTGTGTTGGATAGAGTGGAGAGGGATGGACCCCCCCCCCCCTTCCCTGTCAGTTTTTATTGCTGTCTGTGTCCTAGTTGCAGAGATTCATCCTCTCTCTTTCTCCAGTTTATAGTTATCGTTGAAAGTGAAAGAAAATCTCTAATTTTGTGTTGTTCCCAGAAAAGTAATTGAGGGGGGAATCTTCCAATGGGGACACTAGTTCTGGTGACCTGGGGGGGGGGGGGTTCCCAAGAAATCCTCTTAGTTTTGCAGGGATTTCTCTCCCTTATTGTTTGGCTATGGGACAGGAAGTGAAGTCAAATCTCCCCAATGGGACACCGAAGGCAAAAATAAACCTTTTAAGGAGTTGTAGTCTCGACGTTTTTCTATGCATTAAGGTGAAAAACCTGTTCCAGCGTTGAGGATGAGTCTAGCAGCTCCAGCCGCTGTCTCGGGTCTTCATTGGATAGATTGATAGCAGCGGGAGCCATTGGCTCCCACTGCTGTCAATCAAATCCAGCAACCTGGGGGGGGGCAGGGCCGAGTCCTGCCTTCTGTGTCAGTGGACCCAGCAGCAGCACTCAGGAGCGTGCCTGTACGAGTGCCCCCATGGGAAGCGGCTCTCCGAGGGGGCACCCAAAAAAGAGGAGGAGCGCCGCTGGGGCCACAGAAAAGCAGGGTCGGGCCGCTCTGTGCAAAACCCTCGCACAGAGCAGGTAAGTATAACCTGTTTGTTTGTTTTTTAACAAACCTCTGCAATCACTTTTAAAGGGGTTTTAACCCTCCCTTTCTCTATCAAAAATGGGGGGGAAGCTGATCGCTGATCGTTTTAATGTCCCTTTAAATAGTTTGTTAGCACCAAGCTGGCCACAAACTATTTACTGCGCCAATAGGGGAGGAGTTTTGAGGCAATGTGCTGTGTGCGTTTTTAGGAAGTGATGTACAGCGGTGGTTCTCAACCCCGTCCTCAAGTACCCCCAACAGGCCATGTTTGGGGGATTTCTTTTAGATAAAATAGCTGTCCAAAAATACCAAGGCACTGACTCAGATTTAAAGCACCTGTGCAAGATGAAGGAAAACCTGCAAACATGGCCTGTTAGGGGTACTTGAGGACGGGGTTGAGAACCACTGATGGACAGCACCCTTCCAGCCCCTCCCACCAGCCATGATCTGCCTGCATTGCATAGAGAAACGCAAAGACCCAGTGATGACGTTGTTGGGAGTAAAAATAGGGTATGTATTGAAAACGGGTTTAAGATTTAAGAATGTTATTAGCTTGTTGATGTACCCTGGGTGGGGGGGGGGGGGGGGTGGTTGGAGAGATCAGGGAAGACCTACTATAAACTAATCCACCCCTTATTGCTGGCAGTTCTTCCAGAGCCATTCCCTGTGCCTTGTGATCACTGCGATTGGCTGTTATAGTGGTCATGTGAACAGGAACCCATCTCGCTGGCTCTGGATTGGATAAAAAGTGACTGGGAAGTGACAACCCAGCCATAGTGCTGGGGCCACCAAGTGAGCGCAAAACACATATATATGGCAGCACAGCAATGCAGCCCCCCTCCCTGCTGCCACTTATACACATAGAGCCGATGGCAATGGGGAACTCCGGGTGTACGGTGGTAAGTTGTGCTGATGTTGGTATTGTGTGTTCTGTTACAGGAAGACGTGGAACTCCCAGAGGTTCCCACAGAGCCTCTCCCAGAGACCACCCCAGGTAAGTGTGTCTCCATCACTGGCCTAGGAAATCTTACAGATTCATGGAAAGAGAGAGCGAAGGAAGGAAAATGTAGTTCAGATTTGGATATTCGTATATTTCTCACAGAAAACAGAATAATTACAGATTATTATTACAGATTATTATTATTATTATTATTGCACAAAAAAGAAAAACAGTAAAGGGGCCTGGTGATCTATCAAGTCTTCCCCCTTTTTGTGTGTGTGTTTTTAACATTTTTGTCAATGTAAGCCCAAGTTTATCCCAAGCTTCTTTCATTCACTTTCTGTTTAAAGAGACCCTGTCGCCAACTTTAAATTGCAAATGCTGGCCCAGCTCCTCTGCCACCTCCCTACGTAACCTTTTAGGCTGGGTTCACACATGTCGGGCTGAGGTTTGCAGTCCGGAGTGTGTCTGTTCAAAGGTTCAGGTGCAAATTTTTACCTGAACCAGATCCAAAAAACGAACAGGACCCTTAAACAAACCGCACCGCAGCCGCTCCAGACGTGTGAACAGGCTCCATTGAAAGCTGGTCACATTCGCATGTTATGTGAATTGGATACAGTTAAAAAAAAAAAAACGCATCCAATTTCCATATATGTGATCCCAGCCTAATCTAGTCTCCAGGGAAGGAGAGAAGGGGAATGCTATATAGCAAGGATATACAATTAGCGGTCCTCCAGCTGTTGCAGAACAAAAAGTCCCATGAGGCATAGCAAGACTCTGACAGCCACAAGCATGACACCCAGAGGCATGATGGGACTTGCAGTTTTGCAACAGCTTGAGGTCCGCTAATTGCTTATCCCTGTTATAGAGTGTCACTTTAGTCTCCCAGGGCTGCTGACATCACATCCAAGACATCACTGCTGCAAGCAGCAGTCTCAGGGAGAGCAAAATAAACAGATTAAAACCACCTTCAACACTTTTTCTGCCAGGTTCATGTGGTGTATGTACCTGACGCGCGCCAAACACAGCCTCCGCCAATACTAACCTTTCCAGGCCCCCATCATGGTCCAGTGGATGTGCATGATCTCTCGTGGTCAGGGTGACGGCTCCTCCACCGGACACTGACAGGAACAGCGACCACACAAATGCTAGCCAGAAGGCCGGGATGACCCAGCCCTTGGGCCAGACCAGTGCAGGACCCATCCTTACCAGGAGTACCCTTCTGGCCCGCTCAGACTCGACCGAGTACTAGTCTCCCAATCCAGGGAGCACTCTGGTGCGGCCCCTGCTGAAATGGACCATCCAGATACTATCACACCAGAGGATTTGCATAGCACTCCCCGATGAGAGCACCACAGTGCCTCCTCTGGCAACTGATAAGAACAGATACTACACTTGCTCTTAGCCGAAAGACTTCCCCTTGTTAGTGACCCGGAAAGCACTGTGTATGACTTCACTTTCCCCGGCCGGGAAGGGATATATTGTAATGCGATGTGCATTGTAATACTTTCCGTGGAGTACAGGGGGAGACATCAGTGGTCTTTTTGTTATTTGTTCCCTATGTGATGGGAGCAAAAAAAAAAAAATGTTATTGCAAAAAAATTGTTACACCCAAGCACATAAAATCCCCCCAAAATGTTGATGCCCCTCCCCCCCCACCCCCACATATACACATGTATGAACGTAAAGACATGATTGCGATACACCTGTTACACATCGCCACACGTGCCGGAGTGAGAAAAATAATTATAGTACCAGATCTCCTCCATAATGCTAAGTTGATGACCTATAGCAGTGGAGGCGAACCTTGGCACCCCAGATGTTTTGGAACTACATTCCCCATGATGCTCATGCACTCTGCAGTGTAGGTGAGCATCATGGGAGATGTAGTGGATGCCAAGGTTCGCCATCACTGACCTATAGGGGGCTTTTGAAGCTTTGCCTATAGAAAATATAGGGTACTGAAGTTTGTCGCCATTTCACAGGCACACACAAATGTAAGGTTTGACATGTTGGGTATCTATTTACTCGGTGTAACCTTGGCTTTTATATTTTACCAAAAATGAGGGTAATTTATTGCATTTTGTGTGCCCTAAAATTCACTTTAGTGTATTTTTTTTTTTGTTGTGGTAATCTCGTGTGACATAAAAATTTAGAGCTACCACTATTTTATTCCCTATGGCAGTGATGGTGAACCTTGGCACCCCAGATGTTTTGGAACTACATTTCCCATGATGCTCCACTAGACTGCAGAATACATGAGCATCATGGGGAAATGTGGTTCCAAAACATCTGGGGTGCCAAGGTTCGCCATCACTGCCCTATGGTGTCTACTTTCAGAAAATGAATCAGGTGTGCAAAAACTGCTCTGGCAGCGAAAAGGTTAAAGTTTTTTTATTTCTTTATTTCTCCCAACAGAGAAAGAAGCCGTCAAGAACAAACCCAAACCACAGCTGGTGGCTGCTTCCTAACCTCACGCCGCGTTCCTGCGGTCAAAATTAGGCGGTCTGTGTTCATGGAGGATGTCAGATGCTGCAATTTCCTAACACAGAGACCTTCCTAACACAGCCCGCTGCTGAACACTAACTGACATGGAAGGATACAACCAGCCCCATGGGGCCGTTCTCTAGCATATCTCCCACCCTCCGGCCTTCCTTCCTCGCAGCAGCAGGGGGGTGATTGGGAATGGAGGGATCGCTCCACAACTCCTTTTGCAGTAGTTATAAGTCGGTGTTTCCATTACCATTTGATGAAGTGGCGGTGATGTCTGGGATAAATCTATGGGGGTTCTTCTCTGGCTGCATTGAGCGGAGGTCGGCCTCCAGGAAGTCTTTGGCTGCACTGAGCGGAGGTCGCCTGTTGCTCTTTGCACCAGATCATTGCATATTGCTCTGCTGGAAAGTCTCTGTTGATCCTGTGTATGCAGCTAATCCGAGTGTTGGTGCCAACAATGCTTCATTCCAAATGTATTGTGCCACAGCGTTGTCCCCACTCAGAGGCTGCTACAGTAAATTGTTCATTAGTGATATCTGTGGCTTCCTGTAGCGCCTCCTCTTCTCCTTTCCGGCCCCTGTATCTCCTCCCCTCCCCTTTGGCTCCTCTTCTCTGTTGAGCCCATGCAGCTCCTCCCCTCTTCTGTTGGACCCTGTAGCTCCTCCCCTACTCCTTTGCTCCTCCTTTTTGGACTTTGCTATGCCTCATCTTCTCTTTTCAGCCCCTGCGGCTCCTCCCCTCCTTTTTGTCCCTGTAGCTCCTCCTCCTCTGGATTCTCAGATCCTTCCTTTGACCTCTGCAACTCCTCCTTTCCTTTTGGCCCCTGTAGCTCCTCCTCTCCTTTTTTGGCTCTTCAGCTTCTCCCTTTTGGCCTTTGTTCTTCCTCCTCTTCTCTGTTCAGCCCCTGCAGCTCCTCCCCTCCACCTTTTGATCCCTGTAGCTCCTCCCTTACTCCTTCCTTTTGAACTTTGCCTCATCTTCTCTGTTCAGCCCCTACAGCTCCTCCCCTCCTCCTTTTGTCCCTGTAGCTCTTCTGGATTCTCAGCTCCTCCCTTTGTCCTCTGCAACTCCTCCCTTCCTTTTGGCCCCTGTAGGTCCTCTCCTTTTTTGGCTCCTCTGCTCCTCCCTTTTGCCCTTTGCTTTTCCCCCTCTTCTCTGTTCAACCCCTGCAGCTCCTCCCCTCCACCTTTTTGATCCCTTTAGCTCCTCCCTTACTCCTTACTTTTGGACTTTGCTTTGCCTCCTCTTCTCTGTTCAGCCCCTACAGCTCCTCCCCTCCTCCTTTGGGCCCTGTAGCTCCTCCTCCTCCTTTGGCTTCTCCGCTTCTCCCTTTTGACCTCTGCAACGTCTTTCCTTTTGGCCCCTGCAGCTCCTCCCCCCCCTCCTTTTGGCCTTTGCTTTGCCTCCTCTGCTCCTTTTTTGGCCCCTGCAGCTCCTCCCTTTGCCTCCTCTTCCTGCCTGAAAGTGATAATTCCTCAGTACAGCATCCAGTCGCTGTCTTATTTCAGCCTGTCCTAGATCTGGGGGGCTGGATGGTGCACCCGTGCCTTCTAGGCTCTCCGGTGTGCACGTGGCCTGAGTACCATAACCTTAAGCAAATCGCTTTTTGTGAACCTGTTACAGCGTTACTCACCTGGAGATCCTGTCAGTAACAGAACTTACTGATGTAGACTGACAACCAGGGATGAGCTCAGTTGTGTTCAGTCTGATCCCTTCTGAGCGTTCCTGCCAGGAAGGTGTCACTGACCGAGGTATCCCTTACTCCGCCCCACCTATACAACCTGATTTTCTAGAGTCAGAGATGCCACTTGGATCCTTCTTGACTTCTGAAGCTGCCAGACTTCCCCCTCTGACAGCGTATGGGGGTTCTTCTCTACCCAACAGCTGTCCGAGAGACCTGTGATTGAAAGGACTACACGTCCCATCATCAACCGCTACAGATGAACATGTAGTCCCCAGTGGAACACAAGTGCAGTGATCCCCGTATTTGTAGTCCTTTGACACTTCCTCCAGTTCTCCATCTAAAACTCTGTACCTTGGAGCTGGAGGAGGAGTCTACAGGAGCCTGGCATTGCACCCGCCATCCACTGATAGCAGTTGCAACGCTCTGCAGGCTTAGACGCAAAAAATAAGTAGTGCCCATTTTTATGGGTGCATTTATTATATTTTTTTTTGCAAAGGGTGGAGTTGGCCTTGAAGGAATATTGTTCATTTAGGACTTCTGGTTCTGTGCTGCTTAGAAATCTTTTCCTTTTGTGTAGTCTTCCATTGTCCCCCTTCCTTGTCCATGCCCACCCCCACCATCAGGAGGGCGCAGGAATCCCCTCTTAGGACAGCAGCTTCCTAAGCCGAACGTGAAGAAACATTTACACCTTCCATGCTGTAAACAAACGTCTCTAAAAGTTTACTTTTTCCTATCAATAAGGGAAATCCCACATCCCTGATACATGCCTGGTACCATGACAGGTGCCGAGGCGCTGATCACATGATCTGTGTCTGCTGCATAGGAACCTGGGGATTAATAGTAGGGGACAGTTGAGGTGGAGCTATTGATTGGCTGTGACTACTGTGATGAGAAGCCCTGCTGGAGACCATGTGACCATTACCTCAACAATGGTCAACTGATTGGATGTCGAAGGTCTGCTGGATTTAAATTAAATAACATAATAGTTTTAAAAAAGTGTTCTCTCTTTTTGAGGAGAGGCGGTGGGTGTGTCCGTGTATACAGCCCGTGCGTGTGTGTGTGTGTATATATGTATTTCACTCATCGGAAAGAAAGGCCGGCCTGAAAATGGCTGATAACGTGTACAGGAAAACATGGAGCCGTATGTAACATATCCTCCCCTCTGGAATCTTTTCTTTCTGGCGGTTACTGTCCTTTTAAACACAGTTTCCTTAAAATAAATGTATTTTGGTTTTCACAAATGTTCCTTTTCTTTGTCTTCTAAAGAGGATAAAATATTCACTATATGACATCTATAGAGCTTGTGCCATCACCCTTGCTATTGATATGGAGTTCACCCCTCCCCCTCCCCCTCCCTCTTTGTGGCTATAACATCCTCCACTTGGGTGTCTGTGAAAATTTGTGAGGTTGGGTACTGATGTTGGATGAGAAGACCTGGATCACGTGTTGGGCCTCACCAAAAAAGACCTGGCTTGTAGTTGGTATTCAGATTCGGCCCAAAGGTAACCAGTAGAGATGAGGTCAGGGCTCTGTACAGGACACTGGAGTTCCTCCACACCAGACTGGTCACATCATGTCTTTATGGAGTTGGCTTTGTACACGGGGGGCATAGTCATGCTGGAACAGAAAAGGGTCTTCACCAAACTTGTTACGACAAGGTTGGAAGAGTACAATTGTCTACAATGTCTTTTAGTTCAGGCGTCTCCAGTAATGGGTCCTGGCAATCTTCCATCATACAAACGCATTGTAGACAATTTTGCTCTTCCAACCTTGTAGTAACAGTTTGAAGACCCTTTTCTATTCCAGCAAGACATGGTGTGACCAGTTTGGTGTGGAGGAACTCCAGTGTCCTGTACTGACCCGATCTGACCTCATCTCTATTGACCACCTTTGGGATGAAATGGAATGCCGATGATGAGCCAGGTCTTCTCATCCAACATCAGTACCTGACTTCACAAGTGGTACAAATCCCCACAGAAACCCTCCAAAATCTTGTGGGAAGTTTTCCCAGAAGAGTGGAGGATGTTATATTCATGTAGGGGGGGAAACTCCATATTATTGGCCATGGGAAGAGAAGAGCAACTTCATATTAATGGCCATTGGGGGAGGGAGGCAACTCCATAAAGACATGGTGGGACCAGTTTGGTGTGGAGGAACTCTAGTGTTCTGTACAGAGCCCTGACCTCATCCCTACTGATCACCTTTGGGATGGATTGGAATGTTAACTGCAAGCCAGGTTTTTTTTTTGGTGCCCAACATGGGAGCTACGTCTTCTCTTCAAACATCAGTACCCAACCTCACAAATGTTCCTTTGGCTGATTGGACACAAATTCCTACAGATACTCCAACATTTTGTAGGAACCCTTTCCAGAACAGTCACCTTTGGGATGGATTGGAACTGCAAGCCAGGTTTTTTTTTTTGGTGCCCAACATGGGAGCCAGGTCTTTTCTTCAAACATCAGTACCCAGCCTCACAAATGTTTCTTTGGCTGATTGGACACAAATGCCCGGAGATACTCCAAAATTTTGTAGGAACCCTTTCCAGAAGAGTAGAGCCAGCTCCATAAAGACATGGTGTGACCAGTTTGGTGTGTAGGAATTCCAGTGTTCTGTACAGAGCCGTGACCTCATCCCTACTGATCACCTATGGGATGGATTGGAACGTTAACTGCAAGCCAGGTTTTTTTTTTTTTTGGTGCCCAACATGGGATCTACGTCTTCTCTTCAAACATCAGTACCCAACCTCACAAATGTTCCTTTGGCTGATTGGACACAAATTCCTACAGATACTCCAACATTTTGTAGGAACCCTTTCCAGAAGAGTAGAGCCAGCTCCATAAAGACATGGTGTGACCAGTTTGGTGTGTAGGAACTCTAGTGTCCTGAACAGAGCCCTGACCTCATCCATACTGATCACCTTCGGCATGAATTTGAATGCTGATATTTGATCCAGGTCTTCTCATCCCCCATCAGTACCTGACCTTTCAAATGGACACAAATTCCCACAGACACCCTCCAAAATCTTGTGGAAAGTTCCCAGGAAGGTGGAGGAAGGAGCAAAGAGAGATAAATGGCAATTATCATGGTTCTGGAATAGGATGTCTTACAAGCTGATGGTTAAGTTTCCAAGGTTTTGATCGTATGATAAATATGATGATGCAGGATCTCAAAATAGTTTAAGAAAAATTGAGGGGAATTGGATGAAAAATAGGATTTTTTATTACAGCTTACCTGTAAAATCCTTTTCTTTCGACGGACATCACGGGACACAGAGCCACAGTAATTACTGATGGGTTATAGGGTATCAGTAGGTATTGGACACTGGTCACACCCTAATCAGGAAGTTCAACCCCCTATATAACCCCTCCCCTTCCAGGGATACCTCAGTTTTGTAGCAAAGCAGTATAGGTGTATTAGAAGAGGGGCGGGACCTCTGTGTCCCGTGATGTCCGTCGAAAGAAAAGGATTTTACAGGTAAGCTGTAATAAAAAATCCTATTTTCTTTTCTCGGACATCACGGGACACAGAGCCACAGTAATTACTGATGGGATGTCCCAAAGCAATGCCAACTGAGGGGGGGGAATCACAACCAAGTAGGGTGCTATCAGACCTGAGGACCCTGTACCGCTGTCTGCAGCACACTACGCCCAAAGGCGATATCCTCATGCCTTCCTACATCCACCTGATAAAATCTGGTGAATGTATGAACTGAAGACCAGGTTGCGGCCTTGCAGATCTGAGCCCTAGAGGCCCGGGGATGCACTGCCCAAGAAGCACCAATAGCCCTTGTGGAATGTGCCTTGATCTGAAACGGAGGAATCTTCTGTTTCAAACCGTAAGCTTGAATAATCAACTGTCGAATCCATTTAAAAATGGTCGCTTTTGACGCTGCCTGTCCTCTATTGGGACCCTCCGGCAGCACGAACAAGACATCCGTCTTGCAAATCTGAGCAGTTGCCTCCAGATAGGTCTTGACTGCTCTTACTACATCCAAAGAATGTAATGACCTTTCTTCCGAAGAACAAGGTTCTGGAAAAAAGGAAGGTAGCACAATGTCTTGGTTTAGATGAAAATCTGAAACCACCTTCGCTAAAAAACTAGGATGAGGGCGCATGTACCACTCTATCCTTGTGAATAATCAAGTAAGGCTCTTCACAGGAAAGAGCTGCTATTTCTGATACTCTTCTAGCAGAAGAGATAGCTACCAGGAAAATTAGTTTCCTCGTCAGTAAGACCAAAGGAATCTGACGTATTGGTTCAAAAGGTTGTTTTTGTAACACCGATAGAACCAAGTTCAAGTCCCAGGGGTTTAGGGGCGCCTTAACCGGAGGATTAAGACGCATCACCCCCTGTATAAAGTTTCGGATCAGAGAATGCGAAGCAAGCGGCCGTTGAAACAACACTGATAAGGCCGACACCTGGCCCTTGATGGTACTCAAGGCCAGCTTCATCTCTAATCCTAATTGTAGAAAATCCAGAATGGGGGCGACAGACCCATTTTGGATTTGAGAGGTCTGAAACGATTCCCAAGGATGCAGTCCTTTTGTTTGGAATCAATTCAGACAGTAATCTCCGTCCTGCAGGGAGGAGAATTTCTGATATCAATAGGCAGTGCCTATGGTTCTAGGGGTGCTTGAACCTCTTCTACCCATAGTGCAAAGCAACAAGGTGTGAGGTATCAAAAACGAACACTGACTGCTGAGCGATGTAGTCTGGCTAAAAGCCTTGCTACCAAATGCCCAAGTGCCTCTGGTTCTAGGGGTGCTTGAACCTCTTCTACCCATAGTGCAAAGCAACAAGGTGTGAGGTATCAAAAACGAACACTGACTGCTGAGCGATGTAGTCTGGCTAAAAGCCTTGCTACCAAATGCCCAATCCGGTGTTCTTTAGTGTTCTTTAGTTCTTTAGTGAATGCAGCCTAGGGGAATGCCTGTGTCCCACCTTACGTGTGACTGTCAGCTCTGTGTCTCTCCAAAGCTCAGAGCACCTATACAGTGTGCTTTAAATAGCCATGCTTTCAGGCAATGTGGGCGTCTGGGCACGCTGACGCTGTGCTGACGCCCCTCCCCCCCCTCGTTTTTGAAAAACGAGCGCTTCCCGCGCGAGCCGACCCTTTCTGACAAGCCTGAAGGGAGGCTGGGGTTGGGGGAATAAGGAGGAGGCTGGCAGTGATGGGCCCTGCATCGCAATGCGGCTTCGGTGGCGGCGCGGTAGCGGCTGTGACAGTGCGGTCTCACCCGCCTTACAGCCTACCTGAGCCTTTCCCTAGCCTGGGGGGACCATCCCAGCAGAGAAAACCCCCCACCATCTACCTTTTGGAGCTGGAGGAAGAGCCTATGCAGCGGACGCTGAGACAGATCAAGCATGAGAAGGTTTGTGCTCTTGGCCGCCCCCGGTGGTCACAATAGGCACAGCATGCATACACTTTAAAGGAGAAGAGCCACTAGAATTTAAAATTCTGTGGAATCTCCTCTTACCTTATCCAGGCCGCAGGGTTTAGTTTACACAGACCCAGCCTTCGCCTCTCACGGTGGGCTCCGTTTGTGAAAAACCGTCAGAGACTGGGGCCCCCATCAGTAGGGGGATCCTTCAGTTCTGGGCCTGTAAAGCACCTCGCCAGAAATTAGGAAGTTTAAAGCCATTTTCTGATCCGCGGGTCCAGCTCTCTAAAAAGAGAAGCGTTACAGGTAAAACCTCGTTTCTTCGGACACGAGGCCCGGGTACCATTCAATTCGGCCATGAAAAGACACTTTGAATGGATCCGGTCGCCTGGCTTGCCCCAGTATAGGATCTTTGGGATATTCCTTTTGGAGCTTCAGCACAGGACATCTTTGCACGTCCAACACCTAAGACACTGGTGTAAAAACTGAGGTATCCCTGGAAGGGGAGGGGTTATATAGGGGGTTGAACTTCCTGATTAGGGTGTGACCAGTGTCCAATACCTAGTGATACCCTATAACCCATCAGTAATTACTGTGGCTCTGTGTCCCGTGATGTCCGAGAAAAGAAAAACATTTTAGAGGTTGATCCTGCAATAAATTCGATCTTTAATTTCTTTCAGCAGGTTGACAACATTCTTTTCCTCCAGTGAAATCTTTGAAACGTTGTTCTCCTGTGGACACTGTTCTCTTTAAAGGAGAAGTCCAGCCTGAGCTCGTTAGTCTGGGCTTCTCCTATAGGTCATAGGAGTACAATTAGTTTTGTACTCCTGTGACCCGTTTTCAGCAGAGAGCCGTCTGAAGTCCGCTCTCCGCTGACTTCACTGCAATCAGTCCAGGCACCGCGTCATCCCGACAATAAAGTCTGGATCCGCCAGGTGCCTGGACTGATACCCATCTCAGCTCCCCGCCCCCTCCACAGCTCAGCGCTCCAGTGAGCCCGGGGGGAGGGGGCAGAGTGGAGAACTGCTGACTGACAGTCAGCAGCTCTCTGCTTTGGTGATCTGTGAGAACCGAACCATCGGTGATGTTCGATCACTCGGGTTCTCAGTGTAGAGGCGCTGGGGACCAGATGTAGCATCCACCTAGGCAAGTATGAATATATAAAAAAAAACAAAAAAAAAACCATACTTCTCTTTTAAGTGGACACGTAGTTTTAAAAGGCTTGTAGAATAAAGAGGACTTCGTATCACTGGATACTACAATATTGTTCATTATAGTAAACCTTTAATCCCTTGTCTACTAAAGAACTTTTATATATGTTCTGATATCCAAGAGGTTAAAGCAAAACCGACGTCAAGGGTGTCAAACTGGCGGCCCTCCAGCTGTTCCAGAACTACATATCCCATCATGCCCCTACCTGTGGGAGTGATGCTTGTAACTGTCAGCCTTGCAATGCCTCATGGGACTTGTAGTTCCGCAACAGCTGGAGGGCCGCCAGTTGGACACCTGTGCACGGAACCACAGAACACTTTAATGAGCTCTGAGAATGCTTTGAAACACCCCTTCCCACCCATGCAGTGCCTACAGTGGCTCCCAAGCTCCTCCTGGGGGCCCAGACCAAGGATCCCCCTCTGCCACTAATGAACCTGGAAGCGATGTGCAGTAGACATGTGCGATTAGTTTTGTACAAATTTAAAATTCGTACGAATTTCCGTAAATTTGTGCATTCGGGAGGATCCGAAATCCGAATTGCTATGCTTCCGAATTTTGTACGAAATACGAAAATTTCATTTTACGCATTTCGGATCCAAATTCCTAATGAACATTCGTAATTGTTACAAAAAGTTAACAAACCTAAAAGTTAAAAACCCAGGAAGTCGGCACAGCACACGGATGGTGGGAGCCCCTCATAATGATAAATTCATCATAACGAACATTTGTAATTGTTACGAAAAGTTAACGAAAATTCGTATTTCGTATGAAATTTCGGACATGAATTATGAAGTACAAATTAATTCTAATACGAAAGGACTTTATTGACGGCGCACATGTCTAATGTGCAGTACACCACCCCGCAGGTCCCTGGCTATTATAGCCAAGGTTACAGCAGGGGACGCACAAACTGTGCTTGATTGGTTGGGGTGGAGACATTGGGGGGGGTCCAATAGTCCCCTTGTGTTAGCAATAAAGGGGGGGAAAAAAGTGGTTACACTTAAAAATGCGCCCCCTTCACTCCATATACACACACCAATGAAAACGTGCAATGTAGGGAACACACATATGGCAACATAAATTGCTCCACATGTGAGGCATCACCACAATTAAAATGAGCAATAATTCTAAGTCCATCATTCATGGTTAGCGCTAAACTGATAAATTGTAAGGGCCATTTACCGTGTCACCCATAACTGTCCCTGATTTGGAGAAATGTCCCTCTTTCCCCCTCATTTGTCCCTCATTTTGGTCTGATCCATACAAAATGCACTTTTTTATCTTTCAAAAAGTGTTTCCCAGCGCTAAACCTTTCATCCAAATTCTAAATTGCTGCATTTGTACATTTTAAAAGCCAATATAAAGGAATAGTAGCGATAAAAAAAAGCCCTTTTGGATTTAATTAACCTTTTTTTTTTGGTTAATTCTCCTTTAAGGGGGCGTGGCAGGGGGCGTGTCCTATGCCTGCATACGTTTCTTAGTAGGTGTCCCTCATTCCCATTTCAAAATGTTGGGAGGTATGGTGTCACCTATGGAGAATTTTTGGTACCATATAACGATTTCACGGGCGCACGCAATTTTTGGGGCTTAAGGGTTTATTTACTTGTTGTAACCCCCCATCTTTTACGTTTGACCAAAAAAAAGGGGAGCACACGGCACGTTTTCTTGGAGCCATGCTCATGTGTGACATTCGTTCAGTGAACATTGTGTATCCATAGACCCCCAAGTGTCTTGATGTGATGACAACTATCTTTTTGGGGTGTCTACTTTCCAAAAAGGGGTAATTTGGGGGGGTGGTGTTTGTACTATCCTGGCATTTCAGGGCCTCCAAAACCATGATAGGTAGTGAGGAAACGACATTGAGGAAATGGGCCCTGACCACCTGAAGGCGGTTATTGGATTTTGGGGTCCTGTGCATGGCTAGGCTGCCAAAAAGTCTCACACGTGGTACTCCTTTACTCGGGAGAAGTAGCAGAATGTATTTTGGGGTGTAATTCCACATAAACCCATGCCATGTGTGAGAAATAGCTCATTAAAGTGCCAGCTTTCTGTACAAAAAAAAAAATGTTTTGGCATTTTCCAAGAACGCGTGGCGAAAAAAAAAAAAAATATCTTCCATGGATTCAAGATGTCTCTCAGCAAATACCTTGTGGTGTCTACATATCTCCAAACTTTTTGAGATGGGAATGAGGGACACCTATCAGTAAAAGTATGCAGGCATAGGACACACCCCTTACCACGCCCCTTAAAGGAGAATTGTACAAAAAACAAGATTGGTTAAACCCAGTGCTTTTTTTTTTTTTACCACTACTATTCCTTTATTTTGGCTTTTGGAATTTTCAAATGCAGCAATTTAGAAATCAGATGAAAGGTTTAGCGCTGGAAAACACTTTTTGATAGATAAAAAGTGCATTTTCTATATAGCTACAAAGATTAGACCCAAACGAGGGACAAATGACGAGGAATGAGGGACAGAGGGACATTGCTCCAAATCAGGGACAGTCCCTCGAAATCAGGGACAGTTGGGAACTATGTGTCTACTGTCCAAAAAAAGGGTCGTTTCGGGGGGGTTTGAACTGTGCTGCCATTTTACATAGTTACATAGTTAGTAGTTAGTAAGGTTGAATAAAGACACCAGTCCATCCAGTTCAACCTGAGTGAGTGTTGGTGCACGTCCACAATTGTCCCCATACCTATACATTGTGACCAATCAAGATGCCCATCTATTATTATTATTTTATTTAAGGTACCCATATAGCGCTGTCAATTTTTTACACAGTGCTCCACACACACATTGGTCCCCACCCCCAAGGAGCCCACAATCCAAGGTCCCCAACTCACACACTAGGGCCAATTTATTATGGACAGAAGCCAATTAACCAATTAAGCCAATTAACCTAGGGCCTCTAAAAACACTACATGTATGTGCAACATTAGGAGTTACCGCCACACATCCACCCGCTCTTCTAATGTTGGGCATACAAAGAATGTTCCACAAGCTGCACGAAAAAAAAAAAGAACCTAGCAGATTCCTCCATTCACATCGATCAATGTGGATGAAGAAATCTCTGCCAGAAAAAAGTTTGCGCCAAAGCCATACCTCCCAACATTTTGGGATGGGAATGAGGGACACCTACTAGTAAATGTATGTAGGCATAAGACACGCCCCCATGCCACACCCCCTTAAAGGAGAAATAACCCAAAAAAAAAAAGGTTAATTAAATCCACAAGGGCTTTTTTTTTTTTTACCACTACTATTCCTTTATATTGGCTTTTAAAATGTACAAATGCAGCAATTTAGAAATCGGATGAAAGGTTTAGCTCTGGGAAACACTTTTTGATAGATAAAAAGTGCATTTTATATACAACTATATAGATCAGACCAAAATGAGGAGGAATGAGGGACAGAGGGACATTGCTCCAAATCAGGGACAGTCCCTCGAAATCCGGGACAGTTGGGAGGTATGGCCGAAGCATTGGAGCTACCGCCCGCTGACCACCCCACGTTCCTAATTCTGGGCATACGAGAGATTCCTCCCTTCACATTGATCGATGTTACATAGTGAGGTTTAATCACTTCTCGCAAAATCACATACCTGTACATCTTTTAGAGGAAGTGGTTGTACCGGAGTGATGCCGGCAGCTAGAGTTTTTTAGAGCCGGTGGTCGGTTTTCATGTGATAACAACCGATGCAGCTAAGCAGCCGCTCGACCGTTATCACAAGGAGCAGGAGGGGATATCCCACTTCTCCCGCCACTCCGTCCGGATCTCCTGTCCCACCGGGATTCGGCTTTGATCGGGGTCTCCCATGTAGAAACCGGGAAGCGACGCCACTTCTAGTTTGCTCGGCAGCCAACGGCGCAGATTTTAGAAAATCCACAGTATTCAAAAACGTCGATTTTGGCGGGGTCCCCCCTGTTTTCTGAACATCATAAGGGTGGCTCCGCCCCTTAAAGGGGCATACACATGTCATTGGCAGAATACCAGCTGCTGGCCGATTGGAGGCACTTGAAGAGAAAAACAGTTGATGGAATGGTGAGGGATCCGCCCCTTAAAGGGAAAGCGCTGCCACACCTGATATTTCTTAGGTGTATGCATGAAAGTGAGAACGTTGTATGGCAGGTGGGGGGCGGGGCTCACTGATCACATGACTAGTTAGTAAAGGAACGACAATTTAGAAGCGCACCTCCTAACTGTCTAAGATGGGAATGAGGGACACCTATTATCAAAAATATGTAGGCATGGGACACACCCCCTGCCACGCCTCCTTAAAGGAGAATTATACAAAAAAAAGATTAGTTAAATCCACAAGTGCTTTTTTGTTTTGTTTTGTTTTTTACAACTGCTATTCCTTTATATTGCTTTTTAGAATTTACAAATGCAGCAATTTAGAAATTGGATGAAAGATTTAGCACTGGAAAATGCTTTTTGTAAAGATAAATAGTGCATTTTATATACAACTGATTTCTTAGGAGGGCTACCTTGTACCCGATAAAACTGTCACCCTAGGGTGCTGCCGTCTTAGGTTCAATGTTGTGTTTAAACTGAATTAATTTTATGGTAAAAAGGTGACAAAAGAAGTATCTTTATATTGCTTTTGTTTTTTTTACAGGCAATTAAGAAAGGAAGTAAAAAGATTTGTATGGCATTTTGTTTGTTTTACCAATAGATGGCGCTATATAGGCACTGCATATGCTCACGGCAGCATTGCAGTCTCTTAAAAAGTTGCCATTCGTGTGATTCAGCCTATCGCCACTAGACGGCGATAGGAGGAAATTTAATGTAAAAATATACTGTACTGTTTATAATTGTTTTTAATATTTAAGATCTTATAAGGCTTTATAGGATTTAGGAGTTTATATTAAAGCGTTGTTTTTTTATACTGTCAAAACAAAATATTTGCCCATGGAATTTTGAATGAGGCATGATACATGGGTGATACATGGGTGATACATGGGTGATACATGGAGGATACATGGATGATACATGGATGATACATGAATGATACATGGAGGATACATGGAAAATAAAATATCAATTCATTGAATAAAAAGTGACACACACTTAAATAAAAGTTGTTTAGAATGTCAGGCTGGTTAGTAACATACATCAGTATAAAATATGCATAGAGTTGATATACTATATACCAGGGGTCTCCAAGTTTCCTAAGCAAAGGGCCAGTTTATTGTCTTTCAGGCTTTAGGGGGGCCGGACTGTGGCCAGTGGGAGTAGAAAATGCCCCAACATCAGTGCCCCATCATTGGCTTGAATGGGAGGAATAGTGGCCCATTGCTGATATCAGTGAGAAGAATTGTGCCCCATTGATGGTGTCAGTTGGTGGAATAGTGCCCCAAGGGCCAGATAAGGGAAAGCAAAGGGTAACAGTGTGGAGACCACTGCTATGTACACTATATTGTCAAAAAGTATTGGGACGCCTGCCTTTACACGCACATGAACTTTAATGGCTTCCCAGTCTTAGTCCGTAGGGTTCAATATTGAGTTGGCCCACCCTTTGTAGCTATAACCAGGGCCAGTACAAGGCAGGGGCGGAAGGGGCACGTGCCCTGGGCGCTACCATTTGCTATAGGAGGGGGGGGCGCAGCCTGCAGTTGACGTTCTGCCACGCCCGCCACCCGCCAATGTGTACAATGATACAACAGTCCAGTGCATTTACAGTCCCCAGCGGCACTGTACAAATTGCCTTTGTGTGCTCCTGCATCCTCCCTTCCCTCAGCACAAACTACATTGTTACAGTTTACTCCCCTATGGAGGAGTGCCGTAGTCCCTGCCAGCGCCGTGACGTCACACACGGCCGGAGGCGAGGTGGGAGGACGCAGAGGAGCGCAGGGAGGCGGGAGCTGTGTCGGCGCGCTGTCACCTCAAGGAGCGAGCGAGCCGAGCTGAGCTGAGCTGAGCTGAGGTGAGGTGAGGAGAGGAGAGGAGAGGAGCTGAGGAGCTGAGGAGCTGCTGCCTGCCTGCCTGGCTGGCTGGCTGGCTGGCTCTAGTAGCTGCTGCTGGATTCAATCTGGAAGGAAGCGAAGGTAGAAGATTGCAGTGCCAGTGTGTGCCACTGCCAGTGTTCTGACTCAGATCTTCAGCAGTGGTGGTCACTGGTCATTAACCTCGCCTCAGCCTCAGATTTATTAATCTGTTTTTAGTGTTTACTTACACAAGTTCAGACTCAGAACCAGTGCTGGGACAAGGCCATTTGGTGCCCAGGGCGAAGATGGCAAACTGCGCCCCCCCCCCCCCCCGTTTTTCATTCAGATATCCCCGCACAAAGTCAAGGACGTTGTATGACAACCGGCGGGCGGGAAGTGGTTAAAACGCATTTTTTTTTTAACACAAAGTTGTCCATTTATACAATATTTCTAACACATAGCATGTACATACCAAAAATGACACCCCAAAATAGATTCTCCTACTCCTCCTGAGTACGGCGATGCCACATGTATGAGACTTCCACAGCCTGGCCACATACAGAGGCCGAGCATGGCTGGGTATGGCTGGGTATAACTGAGCATGGCTGGGTATAACTGAGCATGGCTGGGTATAACTGAGCATGGCTGGGTATCACCGAGTATTGCAGACTATGGCTGGATATGGAAGGGTATGGCTGGGTATCACAGAGTATTGCGGGGTATTGCAGAGTATGGCAGGGTATTACAGAGTATGGTGGGGTATTGCAGAGTATGGCAGGGTATTACAGAGTATGGCAGGGTATTGCAGAGTATGGCGGGGTATTGCAGAGTATGGCGGGGTATTGCAGAGTATGGCGGGGTATTGCAGAGTATGGCGGGGTATTGCAGAGTATGGCGGGGTATTGCAGAGTATGGCAGGGTATTGCAGAGTACGGCAGGGTATCGCAGGGTATTGCATGGTATTGCGGGGTATTGCAAAGTATTGCAGAGTATTGCGGGGTATTGCAGGGTATTGCATGGTATTGCGGGGTATTGCAAAGTATTGCAGAGTATTGCGGGGTATTGCAGAGTATTGCACAGTATTGTGGGGTATTGCAGAGTATTGCACAGTATTGTGGGGTATTGCAGAGTATTGCACAGTGTTGCAGAGTATTGCACAGTATTGTGGGGTATTGCACAGTATTGCACAGTGTTGCAGGGTATTGCAGAGTATTGCACAGTATTGTGGGGTATTGCAGAGTATGGCGGGGTATCGCCGAGTATCACAGAGTATATCTGGGTATTGCACAGTATTGTGGGGTATTGCAGAGTACTGCACAGTGTTGCGGGGTATTGAAGAGTATTGCAGAGTATTGCACAGTATTGTGGGGTATTGCAGAGTATTGCGGGGTATTGCAGAGTACTACACAGTGTTGCGGAGTATTGCGGGGTATTGCAGAGTATTGCAGGGTATTGCAGAGCATTGCACAGTATTGTGGGGTATGGCAGAGTATTGCACAGTGTTGCAGAGTATTGCACAGTATTGTGGGGTATTGCACAGTATTGCACAGTGTTGCAGGGTATTGCAGAGTATTGCACAGTATTGTGGGGTATTGCAGAGTATGGCGGGGTATCGCCGAGTATCACAGAGTATATCTGGGTATTGCACAGTATTGTGGGGTATTGCAGAGTACTGCACAGTGTTGCGGGGTATTGAAGAGTATTGCAGAGTATTGCACAGTATTGTGGGGTATTGCAGAGTATTGTGGGGTATTGCAGAGTAGTACACAGTGTTGCGGAGTATTGCGGGGTATTGCAGAGTATTGCAGGGTATTGCAGAGCATTGCACAGTATTGTGGGGTATGGCAGAGTATTGCACAGTGTTGTGGGGGTATTGCAGAGTATTGCAGAGTACTGCACAGTGTTGCGGGGTATTGCAGAGTATTGCGGGGTATTGCAGAGTACTGCACAGTGTTGCGGGGTATTGCAGAGTATTGTGGGGTATTGCAGAGTACTGCACAGTGTTGCGGGGTATTGCAGAGTATTGTGGGGTATTACAGAGTACTGCACAGTGTTGCGGAGTATTGCGGGGTATTGCAGAGTATTGCGGGGTATTGCAGAGTATTGCACAGTATTGTGGGGTATTGCAGAGTATTGCGGGGTATTGTGGGACATTGCAGAGTATTGCAGAGTATTGTGGGGCATTGCAGAGTATTGTGGGGCATTGCAGAGCATTAGGGATGGCTGAGCATGGATGGATGGATGGATGGATGTCACTGAGCAGCGCTGTGGGCACTACACATCCAGCCCACAGCGCTGCGAGAGGGGAATTCTGGGAGGACGTCATAGTACGTCCTCCCAGAGTTAAGCAACCGCCCTGTAGCCGTCATTCGGCTATGGGCCGGTTGTTAAGTGGTTAAACAGCAGCGGTGGTCATTGGTCATTAACCTCGCCTCGGCCTCCTCCCCTCCCCCAATCCAGCCATTTATTAATCTGTTTTTAGTGTTTCCTTACACAAGTTCAGACTCAGAAGTTCTGAGTCTGAACTTGTGTAAGTAAACACTAAAAACAGATTAATAAATCTGAGGCTGAGGCGAGGTTAATGACCAGTGACCACCACTGCTGAAGATCTGAGTCAGAACACTGGCAGTGGCACACACTGGCACTGCAATCTTCTACCTTCGCTTCCTTCCAGATTGAATCCAGCAGCAGCTACTAGAGCCAGCCAGCCAGCCAGCCAGGCAGGCAGGCAGCAGCTCCTCAGCTCCTCAGCTCCTCTCCTCTCCTCTCCTCACCTCACCTCAGCTCAGCTCAGCTCAGCTCGGCTCGCTCGCTCCTTGAGGTGACAGCGCGCCGACACAGCTCCCGCCTCCCTGCGCTCCTCTGCGTCCTCCCACTTCGCCTCCGGCCGTGTGTGACGTCACGGCGCTGGCAGGGACTACGGCACTCCTCCATAGGGGAGTAAACTGTAACAATGTAGTTTGTGCTGAGGGAAGGGAGGATGCAGGAGCACACAAAGGCAATTTGTACAGTGCCGCTGGGGACTGTAAATGCACTGGACTGTTGTATCATTGTACACATTGGCGGGTGGCGGGCGTGGCAGAACGTCAACTGCAGGCTGCGCCCCCCCCTCCTATAGCAAATGGTAGCGCCCAGGGCACGTGCCCCTTCCGCCCCTGCCTTGTACCGGCCCTGCTCAGAACTTCTGAGTCTGAACTTGTGTAAGGAAACACTAAAAACAGATTAATAAATGGCTGGATTGGGGGAGGGGAGGAGGCCGAGGCGAGGTTAATGACCAATGACCACCGCTGCTGTTTAACCACTTAACAACCGGCCCATAGCCGAATGACGGCTACAGGGCGGTTGCTTAACTCTGGGAGGACGTACTATGACGTCCTCCCAGAATTCCCCTCTCGCAGCGCTGTGGGCTGGATGTGTAGTGCCCACAGCGCTGCTCAGTGACATCCATCCATCCATCCATCCATGCTCAGCCATCCCTAATGCTCTGCAATGCCCCACAATACTCTGCAATGCCCCACAATACTCTGCAATGCCCCACAATACTCTGCAATACTCTGCAATGTCCCACAATACCCCGCAATACTCTGCAATACCCCACAATACTGTGCAATACTCTGCAATACCCCGCAATACTCTGCAATACCCCGCAATACTCCGCAACACTGTGCAGTACTCTGTAATACCCCACAATACTCTGCAATACCCCGCAACACTGTGCAGTACTCTGCAATACCCCACAATACTCTGCAATACCCCGCAACACTGTGCAGTACTCTGCAATACCCCGCAATACTCTGCAATACCCCGCAACACTGTGCAGTACTCTGCAATACTCTGCAATACCCCCACAACACTGTGCAATACTCTGCCATACCCCACAATACTGTGCAATGCTCTGCAATACCCCGCAATACTCTGCAATACCCCGCAATACTCCGCAACACTGTGTAGTACTCTGCAATACCCCGCAATACTCTGCAATACCCCACAATACTGTGCAATACTCTGCAATACTCTTCAATACCCCGCAACACTGTGCAGTACTCTGCAATACCCCACAATACTGTGCAATACCCAGATATACTCTGTGATACTCGGCGATACCCCGCCATACTCTGCAATACCCCACAATACTGTGCAATACTCTGCAATACCCTGCAACACTGTGCAATACTGTGCAATACCCCACAATACTGTGCAATACTCTGCAACACTGTGCAATACTCTGCAATACCCCACAATACTGTGCAATACTCTGCAATACCCCACAATACTGTGCAATACTCTGCAATACCCCGCAATACTCTGCAATACTTTGCAATACCCCGCAATACCATGCAATACCCCGCAATACTCTGCAATACTTTGCAATACCCCGCAATACCATGCAATACCCTGCGATACCCTGCCGTACTCTGCAATACCCCGCCATACTCTGCAATACCCTGCCATACTCTGTAATACCCTGCCATACTCTGCAATACCCCACCATACTCTGTAATACCCTGCCATACTCTGCAATACCCCGCAATACTCTGTGATACCCAGCCATACCCTTCCATATCCAGCCATAGTCTGCAATACTCGGTGATACCCAGCCATGCTCAGTTATACCCAGCCATGCTCAGTTATACCCAGCCATGCTCAGTTATACCCAGCCATACCCAGCCATGCTCGGCCTCTGTATGTGGCCAGGCTGTGGAAGTCTCATACATGTGGCATCGCCGTACTCAGGAGGAGTAGGAGAATCTATTTTGGGGTGTCATTTTTGGTATGTACATGCTATGTGTTAGAAATATTGTATAAATGGACAACTTTGTGTTAAAAAAAAAATGCGTTTTAACCACTTCCCGCCCGCCGGTTGTCATACAACGTCCTTGACTTTGTGCGGGGATATCTGAATGAAAAACGGGGGGGGGGGGGGGGGCGCAGTTTGCCATCTTCGCCCTGGGCACCAAATGGCCTTGTCCCAGCACTGGCTATAACAGCCTCAACTCTTCAGGGAAGGCCGTCCACAAGGTTTAGGAGTGTGTCTATGGGAACTTCTGACCATTCTTTCAGAAGCGCATTTGTGAGGTTAGGCATTGATATGGATCAGAAGGTCTGGCGTGTCTATAATGGTCTAGGCCAGTGGTAGCGAGCCTTGGCACCCCAGATGTTTTGGAACTACATTTCCCATGATGCTCAACTACACCGAGAGTGCATGAGCTTCATGGGAAATGTGGTTTCCAAAAGATCTGGGGTGCCAAGGTTCGTCATCACTGGCCTAGGCTCACAGTAAATGGGTTGAATGATGCTGGAGACATCTAGTGACCAAGAGGACCTTCTGCAGGGGGCAGCTCCAGGTTGTATGCGAGTATTGTTGCTAAAGCTTTACTTTTTTTTATTTTTTTTTTAAGGTGCTGGAATATGTATTTATTTATTCCAGGTGTTTTATATAACACCAACAACTTATATCATACATTCACATCACTTCCTGACCTCAAGAGCTTAACTCACATTTATATAGTAGGGCCAATGTAGATCAGAGCCTATTATTCTACCAGTATGTCTTTGGAGTGGGGGAAGAAACCCTTTGCAGGGAGAACATGCAAACTCCATGCAGGTGGTGCTGTGGTTGGGATTTTAACTGGTGACCCCAGTGCTGCCTGGCGGAAGGGCTGACCACTCAGCCACTGGACACCGAGCTTCCAGGCTTTACACCTGAGCACAGTACCACTTGAAGCTTGTTACTCATCTCAGTACAGGCATGGCTCCCAACTGTCCCTGATTTCGAGAGACTGTCCCTGATTTCGAGAGACTGTCCCTGATTTGGAGCAATGTCCCTCTGTCCCTCTTTCCCCCTCATTTGTCCCTCATTTTGGTCTGATCCATATAGTTGTGTATAAAATGCACTTTTTATCTTTCAAAAAGTGTTTCCCAGCGCTAAACCTTTCATCTAAATTCCTGCATTTGTACATTTTCAAAGCCAATATAAAGTAGTATAGTAGTGGTAAAAAAAAGACCTTGTGGATTTAATTAACCTTTTTTTTGGTTGATTCTCCTTTAAGGGGGTGTGGCAGGGGGCGTGTCCTAAGCCTACATACATTTGTTAGTAGGTGTCCCTCATTCCCATCTCAAAATGTTGGGAGGTATGGTACAGGAGCTTCTTTTAGGGCAGAGTCACACATTTTGGCCCCAAAATTCTTCAATTTACGAGCCTGAACAATACATATGAAATATGTGTATTCCAGCCGGAAAGCTGGTTTTCCATTGGCTAAGATAAATAAATAAATGTCTGTACAAAAGCCAGAAGCGTGACCAAAAATTTGCTAAACTAACACGGGGCGTTAAGTGTAACTATAGGCAAAACTTTTTTTTTTTTTTTTTTTTTGGATAAAGTAAGGGGGGGTTAGAACCCCTGCTAGTTTATTTTGGCCATCTTTGTCTCCCTTGGGGAGATTTTCCTTCACTTCCTGCCAGTGAAGTGATCCCGCCAGTAACACACTTCCTGTCCTTTGGTGACAACGCTCACTCACTGTACTGTATCTATGGAGGAGCAGGGTGGTGATCCTGCCAGTAACACACTTCCTGTCCTTTGGTGACAACGCTCACTCACTGTACTTTATCTATGGAGGAGCAGGGTGGTGATCCTGCCAGTAACACACTTCCTGTCCCAGGGTGACAACGCTCACTCATTGTACTGCATCCATGGACTAGCAGCCTTGTCACCCCGGGGCTGCCATTAGAAATCACAGGGCCCCATACAGCCTACCTGACATTTTCACCTTCGACAAAGAGAAAGGAATTAAAGAGAGATCATTCAATTCCTTTCTCTGTAGCCTTAGTTGCAATGAAGTTGAATGAAGAAACAGAGGCTTCCAGTTCATTCATGAACCGAAGCATAGTAGACACAGCTTACTATGCTCAGTTATGAATGGACACAGGAACTATCAGTACTGATTACTCACTGTGTCCAATTCAGAAAAAGAAGGGGCTGGTAAATTACATATTTACCGGGCTCTTCTGCTTTTTATTGGCCTGTGTAATTGCAGCATCCAGTGGAAGAGGGAAGCCAGTGGCGCTGCTAGGGAGGACAAGGGGGGGCCCGGGCACACAGAGGGGGATCAGGTGTGGGCAGCATAGGAACGGGGATTGGTGCAGCAGGATGGGAGGACAATTACAGAACAATGCACTGTGTCTGTGTCTCTCTCTCCAGCAGCTGAAAGCCGATTTCTCCCCCCTCTCCCTCCCGTCAGCTTTCAGTTGCTGGAGGGAGAGACACAGACACAGAACGTTGTTCTTTAATTTGCCCTCCCTTCCTGCTGCAACGATCCCCTTGTCTGGGCTCCTCTGTGTGCCTAGGCCCCCTACATGAGGCCCAGTGGTACCCCCCCCATCAGCGGCCCTGTTGTCTCCCCGGGACAAAACTACAGAATACTTCCCTCTTTCTTTCTGTGTAACATAGGGGGAATCGGTTCTGTAGTCCTCCAAAAGAAGCAATTGATTAACTAAAACTGGAAGTGCAGAGTCTGGAGCAGCTGTGCATGAGAGCCAATCAGATTCCAGGATTTATTGTCAAAGCCTCACTGAACAAACTGAAGTTAGATGCTGATTGGCTAGCATGCAGAGCTGCACCAGATTCTGACTGCTCCAGTTTTAGAAAATCGGCCTCAAAGGTAACGGATAACAGTGCAGTCCAGGCAGAGAGCACAGGAAGCTCACTGGATTTCTGACAGGATCAATTGGGGTTTTCTTTTCCAATTATCCAACCGATATAAGAATATTGTTTGGGTGGGATATTTCTAGTCAGCCTTTCCCTCTGCGATACGGAAAATTGAATTATAGTTATTGGTTGCTTTGGACTTTTCGCATCTTTAGTTCCTTCTCTGGTGTGATGAAGTACGGACGCACATTCACCGCATTGGATGTAAATCTCCATATTTTATCTTTTACTTTATGGAGTTCTTAGTCATGTGATGTCACTGCGTCTGTAGATGTGATGTTTGTACATACGGTACCTATAGATGTGTTCTGTGTTTTATTTGCACATTTCTATATATATTTTATTTTGAGGAGTGTGTCATTACAGTACCTTGAAAAAGTATTCATACCCCTTGCAATTTTCCACATTTTGTCATGTTATAACCAAAAACGTAAATGTATTTTATTGGGATTTTATGTGATAGACCAACACAAAGTGGCACATAATTGTGAAGTGAAAGGAAAATGATAAATGGTTTTCAACATTTTTTACAAATAAATATGTGAAAAGTGTGGGATATATTTGTATGGCGCCCCCCCGGAGTCAATACTTTGTAGAACCACCTTTTACTGCAATTACAGCTGCAAGTCTTTTTGGGGATGTCTCTACCAGCTTTGCACATCTAGAGAGGGACATTCTTCTTTGCAAAATATCCCAAGCTCTATCAGATTGGATGGAGAGCGTCTGTGAACAGCAATTTTCACAGTGGGGATGGTCACAGGTTTACTTCTAAGATTGTCCTGTATTTGGCTCCATCCATCTTCCCATCAACTCTGACCAGCTTCCCTGTCCCTGCTGAAGAAAAGCATCCCCACAACATGATGCTGCCACCACCATGTTTCACGGTGGGGATGGTGTGTTCAGGGTGATGTGCAGTGTTAGTTTTCCGCCACACATAGCGTTTTGCTTTTAGGCCGAAAAGTTCAATTTTGGTCTCATCTGACCAGAGCACCTTCTTCCACATGTTTGCTGTGTCCCCCACATGGCTTCTCACAAACTGCAAACAGGACTTCTTATGACTTTCTTTCACCAATGTCTTTCTTCTCGTCACTCTTCCATAAAGGTCAGATTTGTGGAGAATACGACTAATAGTTGTCCTGTGGACAGATTCTCCCACCTGAGCTGTGGATCTCTGCAGCTCCTCCAGAGTTACCATGGACCTCTTGGCTGCTTCTCTGATGAATGTTCTCCTTGCCCGGCCGGTCAGTTTAGGTGGACGGCCATGTCTTGGTAGGTTTGCAGTTGTGCCATACTCTTTCCATTTTCGGATGATATATTGAACAGAGCTCTGTGAGATGTTCAAAACTTGGGATATTTTTTTTATAACCTAACCCTGTTTTATACTTCTCCACAACTTTATCCCTGACCTGTCTGGTGTGTTCCTTGGCCTTCATGATGCTGTTTGTTCAGTAAGGTTCTCTAACAAACCTCTGAGGGCTTCACAGAACAGCTGTATTTATACTGAGATTAAATTACACACAGGTAGACTCTATTTACTAATGAATTGACTTCTGAAGGAAATTGATCACACTAGATTTTAGTTAGGGGTATCAGAGTAAAGGGGGCTGAATACAAATGTACCCCCCACACTTTTCACATATTTATTTGTAAAAAATTTTGAAAACCATTTATCATTTTCCTTCCACTTCACAATTATGTGCCACTTTGTGTTGGTCCATCACATAAAATCCCAATAAAATAGATTAACGTTTTTGGTTGTAACATGACAAAATGTGGAAAATTGCAAGGGGTATGAATACTTTTTCAAGGCACTGTATACAGAATTTCTATTTAGTGATTTGTAATGTGTTGTGCCACACAGATTAGTGTTCGCTCCTCCTTATAATTACATTTTGATACATTTTTAGTAGAGATTGGATAGGGTCATAGGATTGGATGAGATCAGTAGCACAAGTATTTATATATATATAAACTATATCTGATGACGGGTCCACTTTAAATTACATATAAAACACCCTCGCGCCACCAGTGTAATTATTGCAGCTGCTGTTCCAAACTAATTAGGTTACATAATGCTCAAGTGACCCACAGAAATGTGTGTAAACAGCGATAGCAACTGCAAATGCAAATCAACCAAATAAAAAAAAATGTTCAAATAGTGAGAATTGTTATATACAGTGGGGACGGAAAGTATTCAGACCCCCTTAAATTTTTCACTCTTTTTTATATTGCAGCCATTTGCTAAAATCATTTAACTTCATTTTTTTCCTCATTAATGTACACACAGCACCCCATATTGACAAAAAAACACAGAATTGTTGACATTTTTTCAGATTTATTAAAAAAGAAAAACTGAAATATCACATGGTCCTAAGTATTCAGACCCTTTGCTGTGACACTCATATATTTAATTCAGGTGCTGTCCATTTCTTCTGATCATCCTTGAGATGGTTCTACACCTTCATTTGAGTCCAGCTGCATTTGATTATACTGATTGGACTTGATTAGGAAAGCCACACACCTGTCTATATAAGACCTTACAGCTCACAGTGCATGTCAGAGTAAATGAGAATCATGAGGTCAAAGGAACTGCCTGAAGAGCTCAGAGACAGAATTGTGGCAAGGCACAGATCTGGCCAAGGTTACAAAAAAATTTCTGCTGCACTTGGGGTTCCTAAGAGCACAGTGGCCTCCAAAATCCTTAAATGGAAGACGTTTGGGACGACCAGAACCCTTCCTAGAGCTGGCCGTCCGGCCAAACTGAGCTATCGGGGGAGAAGAGCCTTGGTGAGAGAGGTAAAGAAGAACCCAAAGATCACTGTGGCTGAGCTCCAGAGATGCAGTCGGGAGATGGGAGAAAGTTGTAGAAAGTCAACCATCACTGCAGCCCTCCACCAGTCGGGGCTTTATGGCAGAGTGGCCCGACGGAAGCCTCTCCTCAGTGCAAGACACATGAAAGCCTGCATGGAGTTTGCTAAAAAAAACACCTGAAGGACTCCAAGATGGTGAGAAATAAGATTCTCTGGTCTGATGAGACCAAGATAGAACTTTTTTGCCTTAATTCTAATCGGTATGTGTGGAGAAAACCAGGCACTACTCATCACCTGTCCAATACAGTCCCAACAGTGAAGCATGGTGGTGGCAGCATCATGCTGTGGGGGTGTTTTTCAGCTGCAGAGACAGAACGACTGGTTGCAATCGATGGAAAGATGAATGCGGCCAAGTACAGGGATATCCTGGACGAAAACCTTCTCCAGAGTGCTCAGGACCTCAGACTGGGCCGAAGGTTTACCTTCCAACAAGACAATGACCCTAAGCACACAGCTAGAATAACGAAGGAGTGACTTCACAACAACTCCGTGACTGTTCTTGAATGGCCCAGCCAGAGCCCTGACTTAAACCTAATTGAGCATCTCTGTAGAGACCTAAAAATGGCTGTCCACCAACATTTACCATCCAACCTGACAGAACTGGAGAGGATCTGCAAGGAGGAATGGCAGAGGATCCCCAAATCCAGGTGTGAAAAACTTGTTGCATCTTTCCCAAAAAGACTCATCGCTGTATTAGATCAAAAGGGGGCTTCTACTAAATACTGAGCAAAGGGTCTGAATACTTAGGACCATGTGATATTTCAGTTTTTCTTTTTTAATAAATCTGAAAAAATGTCAACAATTCTGTGTTTTTCTGTCAATATGGGGTGCTGTGTGTACAATATGGGGTGCTGTGTGTACAATATGGGGTGCTGTGTGTACAATATGGGGTGCTGTGTGTACAATAATGAGGAAAAAAATGAACTTAAATGCTTTTAGCAAATGGCTGCAATATAACAAAGAGTGAAAAATGTAATGGGGTCTGAATACTTTCCGTCCCCACTGTATATATAGTGCACTATGGTGCCAATATACATATTCAAATGAAACCCATAATAGTACTTAATATTGAATGATAATAATGTGAATGATGATGCAAATATGCAATTCACAAACAAAACAAGATTGAAAATAGTAAAAGTTGTCAGTCCCATATATTGGTGATAATCAATATGACAAGTCCTTTCAGCTGTATTGAAGTGCATTGTGCTATCCTCAACTCCAATGTCCACTTTTGTGCCACCAATTCACCACGGGTATTATATACACTATGTTGTCAAAAGTATTGGGACACCTGCCTTTACACGCGCATGACCTTTATTGGCATACCAGTCTTATGCCCCGTACACACGGTCGGACATTGATCGGACATTCCGACAATAAAATCCATGGATTTTTTTCGACGGATGTTGGCTCAAACTTGTCTTGCATACACACAGTCGGACAAAGTTGTCGGAAAATCCGATCGTTCTGAACGCGGTGACGTAAAACACGTACGTCGGGACTATAAACGTGTCAGTAGCCAGTATCTTTCGTCTCTTAATTTATTCTGAGCATGCGTGGCACTTTGTGCGTCGGATTTGTGTACACACGATCGGAATTTCCGACAATGGATTTTGTTGTCGGAAAATTTTACATCCTGCTCTCCAACTTTGTGTGTCGGAAATTCCTATGGAAAATGTGTGATGGAGCCTACACACGGTTGGAAAGTCCGACCGTGTGTACAGGGAATTAGTCCGTAGGGTTCAATATTGAGTAGGCCCACCCTTTGCAGCTATAACAGCTTCAACTCTTCTGGGAAGGCCGTCCACAAGGTTTAGGAGTGTGTCTATGGGGATGTTTGACCATTCTTCCAGAAGTGCATTTGTGAGGTCAGGCACTGATGATGGACGAGAAGGCCTGGCTCGCAGTCTCCGCTCTAATTCATCCCGAAGGTGTTCTATCGGGTTGAGGTCAGGGCTCTGTGCAGGCCAGTCAAGTTCCTCCACCCCAAACTCGCTCATCCATGTCTTTATGGACCTTGCTTTGTGCACTGGTCCAAACGATTTGGTGGAGGGGGGATTATGGTGGGGGGTTGTTTTTCAGGGGTTGGGCTTGGCCCCTTAGTTCCGGGTGAAGGGAACTCTTAAGGCGTCAGCATACCAAGACATTCATGCTTCCAACTTTGTGGGAAGAGTTTGGGGATGGCCCCTTCATGTTCCAACATGACTGCTCACCAGTGCAGGCCAGTCAAGTTCCCCCACCACAATCTCGCTCATCCATGTCTCTATGGACCTTGCTTTGTGCACTGGTGAGCAGTCATGTTGGAACAGGAAGAGGCCATCCCCCAAACTGTTCCCACAAAGTTGGAAGTATGAATGTCTTGGTATGCTGACGCCTTAAGAGTTCCCTTCACTGGAACCAAGGGGCCCAACCCCTGAAAAACAACCCCCACACCATAATCCCCCCCTCCACCAAATGATTTGGACCAGTGCACAAAGCAAGGTCCATAAAGACATGGATGAGCGAGTTTGAGGTGGAGGAACTTGTCTGGCCTGCCCAGAGTCCTGACCTCATCCCGATAGAACACCTTTGGGATGAATTAGAGCGGAGACTGCGAGCCAGGCCTTCTCGTCCAACATCAGTGCCTGGCCTCACAAATGCTCTTCTGGAAGAATAGTCAAACATTCCCATAGACACACTCCTAAACCTTGTGGACGGCCTTCCCAGAATAGTTGAAGCTGTTATAGCTGCAAAGGGTGGACCAACTCAATGTTGAACCCTACGGACTAAGACTGGGTTGCCATTAAAGTTCATGTGCGTGTAAAGGCAGGCGTCCCAATACTTTTGACAATATAGTGTAGATCCCCGCTCACCAGATGAAGTTGACGCTCTTGTTATATAACAAGAGGAGTCAAAAGTGGCTAATGGTCATCCAAAGACCAGAGGTATCCTTCACATCGCTCTCCAGTGTTCTCTCCTTGTGTCAGCATCCTTGCAGTCTATAGGGTTAGCTGGGGAGCATGCAGCTGCGAATGAGCGTGGCTTATGCCGCGTACACACGACCGGACTTTACGGCATACTTGGTCCTGCGGACCGGAGTCCGTCGGACAATTCGATTGTGTGTGGGCTGCAGCGGACTTTTTTTCCCCCAAAAGTTCGACGGACCTAGAAATGAAACATGTTTCAAATCTTTTTCGACGGACTCGAGTCCGGTCGAAAAGTCCGCTCGTCTGTATGCTAGTCCGACGGACAAAAACCGACGCTAGGGCAGCTATTGGCTACTGGCTATGAACTTCCTTGTTTTAGTCCGGTCGTACGTCATCACTTACGAATCCGTCGGACTTCGGTGTGATCGTGTGTAGGCAAGTCCGTTCATTCGGAAAGTCCGTCGTAAAGCCCGTCGAAAAGTCCATCCGGACAAAGTCTGCCGTAAACTCCGCTTGTGTGTACGCGGCATTAGAGATCAGGATGCAGAGGACCTTAAGGTTGGGAAGCAGTTGGTTGGGGTGGGAGGCGGTAATAATGCAGCAGACAGTACTCAAGAGTACCTAATAGTAACCTGTAGTTGTTTCTAATGACTTGATGGTGTTATGCGCACTCTGGAGCTCTGGGGTCAATGTACCAGGGAATGTACATGTACACCTTAGCTGGCACATGGATTGGTGGAAATAAAAAAAGGAAGGGTTAAATAAAGGGAAAAGCTGCAGAGAAGCAAAATGCTCAATAACTGTTCATTGAGCCGTTTGTAGTTTTTCATCTTTTTTTTTTTTTTATTATTATTTTGTATTTATTTGTTGCAATTTGATTGGCAGAAATGATCAGAAAAGAATTCCGCAGTCCGTCTTCCGCAGCTCCTATCCATAGGATGGGAGAATATTGTGGCCCCAGCATGCTCTGCGACCCCCCCCCCGGTGCCTCTTCCAGATCTCGGACGCTTATATAAGCGGCCCAGCGTTGCCTGTCATTGGCCCGCTCCGGCCCCTCTTTGCCCCACCCCCCACCCCGCGACTCACACACCTATTCACAATCCCTTCTCATTCCCTAAGACTTGCTGATGTAAAGGAGCCTGATGCTGTTGCCATGGCAACCCCTTCCCCTCCGCCCCCCCCAGGCTGAGCGTCCGTGGGTGGCCGCGAAAGCGTTTAATCTGACACACTCTGTGCACATGCTGGACGTCTTAAAGAGCGAGGAAAGGAGGGAGGGGGGGGGGGTGTCATTGTGGAACTTGGGGGCGTGTTAACCCCTTCCCAGCAAGCGTCCCCCTAAGGGGTCATTCCGCTCCTGGCACATTTTGTTTCACTTTTTTGGGGCGCAGTTCTGCCGATGCAAAAATTTCAGAACATGTTGTGCACCCCAAAACGGACGCATTGCACGGTTCTGAAACGCGGCGACTCCTCTCACGGAAATAAAACGACGTTTGTGGTGTTTTCATGCAGCTAACTGCCAGACGCGTCTGTAGGGGTTTAAATATCAGCTGGTGTGCGTGGCCGCTGCATTTCCAATGGCCTGGTTGCTGCTGCCCTCCCCCTTGTACCTACTGTATGTCCATCACTACATGCACT
Source organism: Lithobates septentrionalis (assembly GCA_037952835.1). Lineage (NCBI taxonomy): Eukaryota > Metazoa > Chordata > Amphibia > Anura > Ranidae > Lithobates > Lithobates septentrionalis. The sequence goes on from JBBDGP010003869.1 coordinate 109,448, forward strand.
CCATGCAGGCCCTGCATTCTTCATTTAATATGTGAGGTCACCAGGTCACCCCCCCCCCCCCCCCCCCCCGCTGCTGCCGATTTCTGTGGGTGAGTTTAGAGCCGGGCCAAGAAGAGCTGACACTTTAACGGGAGGGGAGGCAAAAAGTTCAGGACCTGCAATCTATGCTGCTAGCGCAATTCACAGCTCATGGAAGCAGGAAAGGGGGACGCACGTGGGTCTTTTTTGCCCTGCGTTATTGCATAGCTCCCAACTGTCCCTGATTTCGAGGGAACGTCCCTCTGTCCCTCTTTCCCCCTCATTTTGGTCTGATCCATATAATTGTATATAAAATGCACTTTTTATCTTTCAAAAAGTGTTTCCCAGTGCTAAACCTTTCATCCAAATTCTAAATTGCTGCATTTGTAAATTTTAATTAAAAGCAAATATAAAGGACTAGTGGTCAAAAAAAAAAAAAAGCTTTTGTGGATTTAATTACCCTTTTGTTTTGGTTAATTCTCCTTTAAGAGGGTGTGGCAGGGGGCGTGTCCTATGCCTACATACGTTTGCTAGTAGGTGTCCCTCATTCCCATCTCAAAATATTGGTAGGTATGTTATTGGCCGAAAATGATTCTCCTGCCTGCCATGAGCTCTGCCTGGACCCCGACTACTCTGACTACTCTGTTGTCTGCTGCCTGCCTCAACCTAGATACCGACTACACCGCACCTCCCAAACTTTTTGAGAAGGGAATGAGGGACACCTATTAGCAAAAGTATGCAAGCACCGGACACGCCCCTTGTCACGCCCCCTTAAAGGAGAATTGTACAAAAAAACTAGATAGGTTAAACCCACAAGTGCTTTTTTTTTTTTACCCCTACTATTCCTTTATATTGGCTTTTGGAATTACAAATGTAGCAATTTAGAAATCAGATGAAAGGTTCAGTGCTGGGAAACACTTTTTGATAGATAAAAAAGTGCTTTTTATATACATCTACACTGAGCAAAATTATAAATACAACACTTTTGTGTTTGCCCTTATTTATCATGAGCTGAACGCAAAGATCTACGACTTTTTTCTATGTACACAAAAGGCCTATTTCTCTCAAATATTGTTCCCAAATCTGTCTAAATCTGTGTTAGTGAGCGCTTCTCCTTTACCGAGATAATCCATCCACCTCACAGGTGTGGCATATCAAGATGCTGATTAGACAGCATGATTATTGCACAGGTGTGCCTTCGGCTGCCCACAATAAAAGGCCACTCTAAAATGTGCAGTTTTACTGTATTGGGGGGGTTGGGGGGGTCTGAAAACCAGTCAGTATCTGGTGTGACCACCATTTGCCTCACGCAGTGCAGCACATCTCCTTCGCGTAGAGTTGATCAGGTTGTTGATTGTGGCCTGTGAAACGTCCATTCCTCTTCAACGGCTGTGCGAAGTTGCTGGATATTGGCAGGAACTGGAACGCGCTGTAGTATACGCCGATCCAGAGCATCCAGATTATCTCGGCAAAGGAGAAGTGCTCACTAACACAGATTTAGACAGATTTTTGAACAAAATTTGAGAGAAATAGGCCTTTTGTGTACATAGAAAAAGTCGTAGATCTTTGTGTTCACATCATGATAAATAGGGGCAAACACAAACGTGTCGCGTTTATAATTTTGCTCAGTGTATATAGATCAGACCAAAATGAGGGACAAATGAGGAGGAATGTGGGACAGAGGGACATTGCTCCAAATCAGGGACAGTCCCTTGAAATTAGGGACAGTTGGGAGCTATGCTACACTCTTGCCTGCCTCGACCCTTGCCTGGACACCGACTATGCTCATGCCTGCGACCTTCCTCAGCTTAGATACTGACCACACTCTTGCCTGCCTCAACATCTGCCTGGACTTCAACTACACTCTTGCCTGCCCCGACCTCTGCTTGGACCCCAACGATGCTCTTGCCTGTCCTGACCTTTGCTGGACCCTGACTATGCTTGTGCCTACCCCAACCTCTGCCTGGACCCTAACAATGCTCTTGCCTGCCCCAATCTCTGCCTGAATCCCAACTATGCTTGTGCCTGCCCAAGGCCTCTGCCTGGACCCCGACTATGCTCTTGCCTGCCACCTGCTTCACCCTCAACCTAGAAACTGACTACACTCTTGCCTGTCTCGATGTCTGCTTGGACCCCAACTAAACTGTAGCCTTTACCTGGCTATCCACTTTCCTGCCCTGCTCTTGCCTGCCACCTGCTTCAGCCTAGAAACTGACTACATACTTCCATGCCCCGGCCTCTGCCTGGACCCCGGATATATTCTTGCCTGTCCCAACCTCTGCCTAAACCCCGACTGTGCCCTTGCCTGCCATCTATGGGAATGTTTTACCATTCTTCCAGAAGCGCATTTGCGAGGTCAGGCACTGATGTGATTGAGAAGGCCTGGCTCGCAGTCTCCGCTCTAATTCATCCCAAAGGTGTTCTATCGGGTTGAGGTCAGGACTCTGTGCAGGCCAGTCAAGTTATTCCATCCCAAACTCGCTCATCCATGTCTTTATGGACCTTGCTTTGTGCACTGGTGCGCAGTCATGTTGGAACATAAAGGGGCCAATCCCCAAACTGTTCCCACAAAGTTGCTTCACCCACAACCTAGAAACTGACTACACTCTTGCCTGTCTCGATGTCTGCTTGGACCCCAACTATGCTGTAGCTTCCATGCCAGAAGCTCTGCCTTGACCCTGACTATGTCCCTGCCTTCCCCAACCTCTGCCTTGACTCTGGCTATGCTCTTGCCTGCCCTGACTTCTACCTGTCCTCTGACCTTCCTTCCTCTAACTTGTACCCCATTTTGGCATCATAGTTGTTCAGTTCAGATCTTAAATGTGGCCTGGTGTCAGTTTGCTGCAAAATAACCTAGGGGTCACTAGGGTCACAGGCCCATCTTGCAGGGTATTCTATTGAAGACCAAGCTGTCACAAAGATTTTGTGCCTTGGGTGAACCCACATCACCTGACAGGGGAGTCCACCATGACAAGGACCCTGTCCCGGCATTGGGCGAGAAGTTCCTGACTAAGCCCAGCTGAACCTTTCCTGGCTATATACTGTATGAGCGATTCAGCAGCATTCTATTTATGGGAGAGCATTACATACAGAGAGGTGTAGATTTAAGGGGAAGGCAGATGGGCAAGCAAGAGGCCAGCAAGTGCCATGTGAAAGCCCTGCTTAAAGTGGTGTTCCGGCCGAAATTATACTTTTTAAATATAAATACCCCTATAATACACAAGCTTAATGTATTCTAGTAAAGTTAGTCTGTAAACTAAGGTCTGTTTTGTTAGTTTATAGCAGTAGTTTGCTATTTTATAAACTTAAAGCAGGCCGTGGCCATCTTAAGTGTGGGCATCTGAAGCCAGACTGTATTTCTTCCTGGATCTCATCCTTACAGATCTCACACATGCTCAGTGCAACACAAGCAGTGTAATAGGTTTCAGGTCAGGTTTCTATAGCAACGGCAGTGTCAGAGGAAGTTGCCACCCCTTCCCAGAAGGCATTGCAAACAGGAAATGATGCGATGGGCCGCGGCCAGGGAGGAGGAAGTGAAAAATGAATACAGCAGATATACAGTAAGTGCTGAGAAAAAAAAAAAAAAAATATCCAATTCGTTTACAGTGCACAGTTTAGTGAGGGATGCTGAAGAGTTGTAAAAGTGGGTGGAACTCCACTTTAAACTGAAAGGTATTTTATTAAAATTCTACGAACCCCAAAGGAAGGTCAATGCAGCGATCTGGCTTGTCGATGTTTACTGGATTAGATTAGCAATTCAAGGTGCAGATTTCCTATGCTGTGCAAACGCCATGGAGACCCGCGAAACCATTGTGGGAACTGTGTGCTGCCGGGCCCCATAGAAGTCACATGGTCTGTCATCGCTTTATTGTCCCGCCAGTGATCACATCCTCCTATCGTGGTGTATCCCAATGTTCAGTGTTGGGACCCTTATTTTTAACATCTTTATAAATGATATTGGGTCTGGGATTAAAAGTACCTTTTCAGTCTTTGCAGAAGACACCAAGCTATGCAGTGGAATAACGTCCTTACAGGATGTCTCCGATTTACAAGCCGACCTCAATGCTCTGTCGAATTGGGCAACTAAGTGGCAAATGAGGTTTAATGATGATAAATGTAAAGTTCTGCACTTGGGGGCTAAGAATATGTATGTATCATACATACTAGGGGGAGTACAACTAGGGGCATCCATAGTGGAGAAGGATCTGGGGGTTTTGGTAGATCACAAGCTTAATAATAGCATGCAATGCCAAGCTGCGGTTTCCAAAGCGAGCAAAGTCCTTTCTTGTATTAGGAGAGGTATGGACTCCAGAGAGAGAGACGTCATCTGTACAAATCATTAGTAAGACCTCATCTGGAATATGCAGTTCAGTTTTGGGCATCAGTTCTCAAAAAGGATATCGGGGAACTGGAGAAAGTGCAGAGAAGAGCAACCAAACTGATAAGAGGCATGGAGGAGCTCAGCTATGAGGAAAGATTAGAGGAACTGAATTTATTCTCTCTTGAGAAGAGGAGATTAAGGGGGGATATGATCAACATGTACAAATATATAAAGGGTCCATATAGTGAACTTGGTGTTGAGTTATTCACTTTAAGGTCATCACAGAGGACAAGGGGGCACTCTTTACGTCTAGAGGAAAAAAGATTTCATCTCCAAATACGGAAAGCTTTCTTCACAGTAAGAGCTGTGAAAATGTGGAATAGACTCCCTCCCAGGGGCGGACTGACAACTCATGGGGCCCCCGGGCAATAGGAAATTATGGGGCCCCCAGGCAATCAGAGATTATACGGCCACATAGTACACACACAGTATACAATCACATAGTATACACACACACAGTATACAATCACATAGTATACACATACATGTACACACAGTATACACAGTGTTCTTGATCCATACTGTCTATTGGCTGTCCCTGGTCCATACTGTCCCTGGTTTTACTGAGGCTGGCAACCCTAATGGGGCCCCCTAGTGGCCCAGGGCCCTCTGGCAGTGCCCGAGTGGCTCAATGGTCAGTCTGCCCCTGCTCCCTCCAGAGGTGGTTCTGGCCAGCTCAGTAGATTGCTTTAAGAAAGGCCTGGATTCTTTCCTAAATGTACATAATATAACTGGGTACTGACATTTATAGGTAAAGTTGACCCAGGGAAAATCCGATTGCCTTCCGGGGGATCAGGAAGGAATTTTTTTCCCCTGCTATAGGAAATTGGATCATGCTTTACTGGGGATTTTCACCTTCCTCTAGAATAGATCAACTCTGGAGAATGATTGTGTATATGGGATTATACGTTTTTTATTTTTTTATTTTTTGGGTTGAACATGAGCGCACAACAGGGAAACCAGGAAAGGGTTGTCACCATTTCAGGAAGTGCCTGAACAAAGGCTCTCATGGTAGGGGGGTAAAACCATGCCTCAGCTGTCTGGTCTTAGCGCCCCCTAGCTGTATGTGTGAATTAGCCTTTAGAATCTTCTCCAGGAAGGGGGGTTCTAAAAAGTCAGGAGCTGCACCCTACGCTGCTATAGTAGTTCACAGCTCACGGAGCGGCACATTCTTGCCTTTTCTGTTTGGAAGCCAGGACCGGCTCGCCATCCTGTCTGCACCTCTTCTCTCCATTCTGTGTCCCAGCTGCCCATAGTTGACATG